>ML780672.1:1094232-1110423 GCA_009831015.1 Picea engelmannii
CAGGGGATGGCATGCTCCCTGTGAGCTACCAAGAACTCGCAGTTTCAATGGCTTAGATTTGGGTTATGGAGTATCTTATTTAAAATAGAAATAAAAAGGAAGTGGTAATTAAAATAGTGGAATGCCAATCACGACTCAGACAAAATACTTTTTCAGGAAGTTCCCATTGACAGGGCCACCCAAAATTTCAGAATCCTCCAAGTTCTACAACTTATAAGGGTTGTTTGAAAATACCTCAGAAATATTGAAGGGAACAATCCATAAGGATTCGAATTTACCATGTTTTCCTTTATCTTGCTTGGGGGGATCCCACTTGAGCACCAGATCCCCCAGCCAAAGATATTCCTTGCTTTCACTCCTTTCAAAGGATCATTTATTTTTCTGCTGATGATTCTGTGCTTTATCAGGCAACTTCTCCCTGGTCTGTTGTACTTCTACTAGCTACAGTATACTCCTGACCATATCATTAGGTTCTTCTTGGTAGTCCTGGAGTAACTTTTCCACAGGCAAGGTGATTTGAGTAGGAAATATAGACTTAAACCCATACATAATTTGAAAAGGGGAAATTCCAAGTGACCTTTTGGTTGTAACTCTGTTAGCCCATAATGCAAACTTCAACATTGAATCCCATACTTTCTTGTTGTGTTCTAAAAACTTCTGGATGATATTTATGAGGCTTTTGTTGGAGGAATCTGCTAAACCATTTCCCTGAGGGTAGTATGGAGTACAATGGACTAGTGTAATCCCATACTTCTCACAAAAATTGATTAATGATTCAACTGTGAAAGAAGCAACATTGTCTGTAACAATCCTTCTTGGACAATTGAATCTAGACATGATATCTTCAAGGAAGATTATGATTACCTTGTGGGAGGGACTCCTTGTAGGGATGGCTTCTATCCATTTGGTAAAATAATTAGTGGCAGTCAAAATCCACTTGTGCTAGCCACTTGAGGCTAGGTGGATATCTCCAATGAAGTCAAGACCCCACTGCTGAAAAGGTCTAGAAACCATTACAGGTTTCAAAGGAAAATATTTGAGCTACTTCTTTCCAACAAAATTTTGAAACTTGGCACAAGCTCTAATATTTGCACAAACATCAGTAAAAAGGATGGGCCATAAATACCCAGCTCTAA
The DNA here is from genome assembly GCA_009831015.1 of Picea engelmannii. NCBI lineage: Eukaryota > Viridiplantae > Streptophyta > Pinopsida > Pinales > Pinaceae > Picea > Picea engelmannii. The sequence goes on from ML780672.1 coordinate 1,095,369, forward strand.
GGATCTATTAATCCATGGTCCTCCAAAAATTATGCCCCCCACATGAGTTGTCATGAAAATCAGTGATAGCTCTCTGGGCCTCTTGTGGATCCAAAAATCTCAGTAGAACTCCCAGAGGATCTTTCTAGTACAAAAATCGATCAATGAGACAATATTCGATTGCTTTTAGTTTCAAATATCTCACCTTATTTTTTTCCAAACCATATGGAGGCCTCAACTTTTGCAGGAAATATATGATGTCTTTATACCAGGTGCATCCTGCTAATTTGTGGATGATATGAGAGTCTTTATCAACAATCTTAGTTTATTGATTTTCTTAGTGTGTGTTCATGAAATTAATCCCCAATGCCTTGCAATTTGATTCAACTAGTAACTTGGCTAAACCTTGGCCTTTCACCAATTTGGTGGGTTTTATTTCCAGGTCAAACGCTAGAATTTTGGCAATCCATTTGCTTCTCTTCCCATCTATATCAGGCTGGATTAATATCTCTTTTACTAAGGCCGAGGGGACATATGCAATAATGGTTGAATGCAAGACATAGATTCTGAAATCCTTGAGGGCTTTGACCAAAGCATATGACTGCTTCTCCATTATATCGTATCTCATCTCCGCATCCCTCAATTCTCTACTGAAAAAGGAAATAGGTTGCTCTAACCCCTCTGCATTTCTTTGTAGAAAAACAACAAACAATGTATCAAATGAGGCAAAAGAAAATATTAGAAATTGCTTAGAATAATCAGGGATGATGAGCATAGGTGCTTTGGTCAAAGCCCTCTCAATTTGGTTGATTTTTTTTATGGAATCAATAGTCCATTTCACTTCGTTCCTCTTGCTAAGAATGTTTGTAATGTCTTTAACCAACTAAACAATATTTGAAATGAACCTCCTCAGAAATTTGATTTTACCCAAGAAAGACTGAACCTCTTTCTTAGATCTAGGAAAAGATAAGGTATGGATGGCCTCTACTCTTCTTGGATCAATTCTCAACGCTTCAGCTGGCACAATATGCCCCAACAATTTTCCCTCTTTCATAGAAAATGAATATTTCTTAGGATTGAGGGAGAGACCAAAACTCCTGCACTTTAGGAAGACCTTCTTCAAATGATGACAATGCTCTTTTTCAGACCTTGAGAATAATGTAATGTCATCTAGATAGATGACTACACATTTTTCCTTTTCCCCAATGAAGGCAATGTCCATGGCTCGCTAGAAGGTTGCTCCTGCATTCATCAATCCAAAGGGAACTTTAGCATACATGAATGTTCCCCAAGGAGTAATTAAAGTTGTCTTCTCTCTATCTTCAGGCAGGACAATTATCTGATTGTAGCCAAATAAGCCATCAATCATAGACATCCTGGATGAACCAATCACTCTCTGTAAAATGTGTTCCATCTTTGGCAAGGGGTAATTGTCCTTTTTGGAGATCCTGTTCAAATTCCTTAAGTCTACACATAATATGATTTCCTCATTCTTCTTCCTCATAGACACCATATTGTCCACCCATTCTAAAAATCTCAAAGGGATGATGATTTGTGAATCCAACATTTTTTTCACTTCTTTTTCCATAATAGCCAACAACATGGGATTTATCTGTCTGAGTTTCTTCCTGAAAGGTTTGGAGTCTTCTTTAAAAGGGATTTTGTGTTCAATGATGTTGGTGTCATATTTTCTCAAATCTTCATATCTCCAGGAAAACACATGAGAAAACTCCTTCAGAATCTTGACATATTCAACTCTTTGCTCCTTTGACAAACTGCTAGAAAATTTGACATATTTTGGGTCTTCCTCTGTTCCCAAATTGGATTCAGTCACATCAACATTTTCAGTTGAACCTTTAACCTTTACAACAACATCATTTCTTTCAAACAATCTCTCCAAAGGAACTAGCCCCTTTGGAATATGGTTACTAGGCAACTAAACAATATGATGGTCAAATTTTTTATTAAGAAAAACATCAACATGAAGGCCTTCCTAAGAATCCTGATCCAAATCAATATGCAAATCAGAAAATTCATCCATATTCTCAAGAAGCTTTTTTATCTCAATATTATCCTTAAATACCTTTGAATGTTTGACATTGTCAAGAATAGAAGGTTTATACTTTACTTCCACCTTATACTTGAGTTTTGGGGGCAAAGGGACCTTGAAATTACTTGCTGAAACAACCAAGGAATCTGCCATAGTGTTATCCTCTCTTGGAACAAATGAGATATTAAAAGCCAAGAAGAAACTGTCAATCATATCCAATACTTCATTTCTATAGGCCCTTAACCTGGGGTGCTTAGCCTGATACATGTTTCTAACTTGGTGAACAATCAACTCAACATCTCCAAACACTACTAGTTCTTTAATTTTCATGTCTTTGGCAGCTCTCAAACCCAAAACAAGAGCCTCATATTCCGCCACATTGTTTTTTGTTTCAAATTCAAGCTTATAAGATAGATATATGGTCTATTGGCTGGGGGAATTGAACACTACCCCAGCACCAACACTTCCCCGTGAAGAGGCTCCATCAAAAAACATTTTCCAAATAAAGGTATTGAGAGGAGGGTGTTCACAAGAGGTGATGGGATTATTTATGATGTCAATAGGTTCTTGAGGTCCATCAGTGAGTTGTAACATATTGGTTCCTAGATCAGTGTCTACTGCAAAAATGGGGTGGTTGGTTGTATTTGCTTCATCACTGATAATGTAAGCGAGCTGAGATTCCATGTAAAGGATTCTATGCTCTCCCCCAAACACAGGAATAGTGGCATATGAAATATCCATATTCAACTTGCCCCCCAGTATTTTAATCCAATATCTAGACAAAAGCATCCCAAACTTAGGGGGCACATCAACCACCTCAATATCCATGACCACACTTTTCATTGCCAATTGGAACAAGGAGACAACCAGGTCTTTAATAACCCCAAGACACTTCACCTTCTTGGAATCGAATGAGTATAGGTCATGGTAGGTTTTTGTAACCTCTAACCCAAGCTCATCCATGACAATCTTAGGCATGAGATTGTGAGATGCCCCTGAATCCATCAAGAGGTTGTACAACACCTTACTGTGGATGTTGAATGAGGTATAGAAAGGAGGGGAGGAGTCATCTCTATCCTCAACCAAAGGTCCAAGTATGAAAAAAAGATTTTCTTCTTGGAGGTTGAATGAATCGATGGAATGAGATGAAGGATCAGACTGCAGCACTTTGGAGAGGTATATTTTGAAATCCTCAATTTTAACTAGCTCCAGGAAAGGTACATGAATTTTAATCTTTTGAATCTCATTCTCAAAGCTAAAAGAAGAGGGAGGTTTCATAATTTATTTTACTTCTAGTATAGGTCTCTTAACCACTACCTGGGGGTTTTGTGCCTCTTTTCCTTTGATGCAAGATGCCACCTCTTTAGCAGGATCCTCTGCTCTAGTAGTCTGATCAGGAGTATCAGGATTTCCTTCTTTCTTCTTGGACCTGAGGTTGTATCTATTTGGATTTCCACTGGTCCTTTCCCCTTTGTTCAACTCATTTAGCTAGATATCCATGAGAGACTCTTCATATGAAGATTGACTTAGATGGGGGATGAAGAGGTGTCACCAAGACAATGGATTCCAGGATCAGTTTCTTCCTCCTCTCCTTCCTCGTCAATAACTAGGTTATTTTGGAGAGGGGTTTGGATTTTTTGATCATCCCTATCGCTATTTCTTTGATCCCTCTCGATGATCTAAGGGGAATTATTTGGTATCCTAAAATTACCCCCGTTGTCAGTATTTTAGGCATTCCTATAGCCCTGTTTTCCTTCAAATTTCAACTTCTCTATTTCTGCAGAAAGTGAGTTTACTAGTTTTGTCAACTCATCCACTTGGGGGTGGGAAGCAGAGGAACCAAAGGTTGAAGATTCAGGCCTACCTTTCCTTCTGTCTCTATCAAACTTACTCCTAAGTTTTTCAACTGCCAATGTATTGGATTCTACTTCAAGGGATATTGTTTGCACCCAATTCGTCACTGTGTGAGCAAATTATGAGTGCTTACATGCCCAGTTGGGCTCTGCTAGGCATGACAGCTGTATGGTAAAAGGTTAGAAAGAAAACAACAAAGATATTAACAAGAATTAAACAAAAACCAAATGAAACTATGAGCATATAAAGAAATGAAAAACAAATATAAATGGACCAATATCACTAATGTATAAGTTGATCTGATTGATGAAATCCAAAGATACACAATGGAGAAAGAGGACTTGGGTCCCTTCCCTCTCCAATGGAAGGCTCTTGAGGCCCTCAACTGATTGCTCTCCTTACAAAGAAAAATATGAAAGTGTGGGTGAAAGAACTCCAAGCTTATCCACTCTAGTGAGAGGTGGGAAGCCTATGAAATGGTGCTGATTATGTCTATTGCTAAAGAATGAGTTTCTAGCAATCTCAACAGCATAACAATACAAAGAATTCCTTGCTTAAATGGTGGTCATTCATGGATTTTTATAGCTAAGCATTGGGTTATTATGTGGCCTCTTTTGAATGTGAAAAGGGGCTCTTTAGGGCATAATTAGGTCTTTGACCAGCCCACCGTGAGGATTGAGCTCGGATTTGGTGTCAAATCAACTTGGGAACCGATCCATTAGTGGTTGGGAAGCCGACCAGTTTCAATAAATGCGTCGTTTAGCAGGCGCGCGGGTTTTTCGCCAAACAGCCGCGCCTTGTGCACATATGCGCGCCTTGTACGAAGCTGTTATGCGCATGCGCGTGCACGCCCAGTGGATACAAAGCGCCTTGCAATTTTTTGGCCATTTTGTATAGTTTTGTCCCTTTTGCAATGATGAGGAATTAATCATGTGCCATGAATGACTCCAGTCCTGTGTTGACGATGCGGAGTTCTTGTCGCCCTGTGTGGATGAAATTTCAGTGATAACAGCTACATCTTGCATATGAGCCAAGGAGGTAGCTCTTCTTTCTCTCAAGAGGAGACAAAAATTAGGGTCAAAATAACTAGGATAAGTTATCTTGGCAGAGTCTTCTATAGGTTTAATTTCAGTGGGGATCTTATTGTACATCTTATTAAATCTCTTGGAGAAGTCTGAGACAGATCCCCCCTCTTCTCTCTTAAGTGACCCAAATTCTGTAATATAATAAAGGAAATATTTTTTATCCCCCCAATGTCTTAAAAATGCATCATCTAGAGCTTCAATCCCATCAATAGATCCAGGAGGCAATTCCCTAAACCATTTCCTAGCCTCACCATCAAGGCTCTGTACAAAAACTCTCATCCACACATCTTCATTTTCGATGAGTTGGATATCTGTAAATTTATAAAAAGATGAAAGTTTCTCTTCTACATTTATTTCTTCCTCCCCTGTGAACTTGGGCATTGTCTTAAAGTAATCTCCAGCTGGGAGAGAATTCATAGGCTGAGGTAAAACAAGAGGTGCATATCTAGCAGCCACTATGGAAACCATTATGTCTCTAGGAGGATTAACACCTTCCATTGGGATGTGAACTATAGGAGAACCAGGGGGATGTGTTTCTAGGGGAGAAGGGAAATGGTTGAGTGTTGGGCGATAATGATATGGGGTTCAAGGGAAAATAATTTCCCCCCTTTTTGGAAACTACAACTTTAATAGGAGGAGGAGTAGTAAATCCCAATGTGGGAAAATCTTCTAAGTTTCTGGGTCTAAGCCACTTTACAATCTTAGGGGAAATGGGGGTGTCAAAGCTTTTCTCTAAATGAGGCTTAGAAGGGGAGAATTCAACAAGGAAAATCCCAAAATTTAAACTTCTGGAAACTCCAACAGATGGTATAATAGGAGAATTGGAAGCAACACTGGGGTTTTTAAAGAAGAATCATGTAAATTACCAGAATTACCTAATACAACAGTTGAAATCCCTTATTGAGGGGTATTTCCCTTTATGATAATCTTTTCTGGGTCAGCTTCAGGTATGGCCATAGGCAGCCATGGAGTAGAGCTTGTGTGTTTTCTTTTGAGAGCCACAACTGAAACAGTGGAGTCTCCAGGTGCAAGCTGCAATCTTCAAGGTACTGATTTCTCATACACGTTCAGAATCCAAATCTCTTTGTCATTATATCCCAGGGAAAGGTATTCAATTCGTTCCCCGGAAACGATGCCATTAATGTTAGCACTGAGAGTGACCCTCAGACTATAATAGGGTAAGCCCAGTACCGATCCACATGTTTGGTGGATGTTGGTTTTATGAGTGGAGGTCAAATGGAAAAAACTCAGTACAAGAATTATTTTAATCAAAGAAACTAGACAAGTAATGCATAGGGAAGTGAGGGCCTCATTAACTTTGGTGAGTTATTTGAATTTAAGTGTGAGAATAAGGTAGACTTAGTGAGAGAGGAAAATAATACCGCTATGGGCATTCGACTTTAAAGAAGCTTGGTGAAGAAAAACTCATGCTCAAGAGCACTCTTGAACTCAAGTTTTCGACATTGAAATATGTCACAACAACATAATAATCAAACCTACATTATCATGCAAATACAACAACTCGACTATATCCTCCATGCTCGAGCCTTTCAACGTAAGGGGAAAATAGGATAACAAGGAAGCCGACTAAAAATGGTCACAACAATACTATAATCAAACCTACATTACAATAGAAATACAACCCTCAACTGGATCCTCCATGCCTGAGTGTTTTAGCACAGTTTTTACAAAGAGATGAAAGAAACTGACATCTATCAATGCGAAAGTCTCAAATTTGATACATAACCAGAGAACAGTCCTGGTATCAAATATTACAAAATAGGGAGCTCTGCTCAACTAGTTGATGACCTTAAAAAAATCTTGAACTGATCTATTTATATTCAGATCAGTCCAAATCTACCAGGGGTGTGATCTGGCCATCGCATTCAAAGCCTTTCATATGCTCCTTCTTCTTGTTAGACCATGCATGTATCTTCCTGTCAGACGCAAACTTAACTCAACATGGGCCTATAGGAAAAATCATCCATCGTGGTACCTCGGGCTAGCAGCTCCGTCTCCATGGCCAGATCCTCCACGCCTTCTATTTATGGAGTGAGTTGAGGTTTCAACCACCACTTCTTTTTCATTAACTAATATCTCGTCGGGATCAGGATGAGGCTTAACGCCTAGGGGTCTACCACGTGTTGCCCTTGAATTTGATGTTTTATAAGAACATGATTGCGGGACCATCAAAGGAAATTTGGAACCAGACCGATTTTGGGCCCACAACTCACCACTAGCTGCCACGCAGGTATTATTCTCTACCACGGTTTTGATTGCGGGACAACTCAATAATTTTATCTTTCAAGTATGTTACATACACGCAATGGAGCGTGGCCATTGATCTGGCCCCGGTCTGCGATCTGGGCACCTCTGCTGATTTAGCGTCCCCACTAAAGTCTATCTTATCGCCAACTCTAGGATCCTCCTAACCCCACTTAGAGATGGTGCAAATTTTGGCGCTGAATGAGAACAATTCCCAGAGGATGATCTAACATGGAGGCTTGACATCACTATACTGACGTGTCACAGATGGAGGGGTGACATGTGTCACTCAAAAGTAGGTTGAATTCATGTCCGAACATGATTGGAATGAGTGCAATGTGTCAGTGCTAGATGTATGCCACGTGTCATGACTGATAAGGGTGCCACATGTCTGCATTGATGGCTTCCATGTACTTTATACTTCGGAGCCGGAGAGGGGTCTGCATGTAGAGCTGGCATAAATATGTGCCCAAAGTGACATGGAGACCTGAAATGAATGTTGAAGCTTCGAAGTGAACGATGAACGTTGATTCGGATGGACACGCGGAAACGATTAGTGGACTTCAGGAAAAATCACTCTGGATGAAACCAAGAGTAGAGATCCTGAAACTCTTGAAACCTATATTCCCGAAGTAAAATACCACCGTTAGATTTGGATGGACATGTGGCGCTTGATCTGCAACTCAGGGAGAAAATGCTCCAGATGAAACCGGGAGTTGAGATGATGAAAATCCTGAAGCCCAGATTCCCAAAGTAGATATTGATCATCTGATGGAGAAGGACGCGTGGCGCTTGATATTCAACTCCGGGGCTTCTTCCTAGCCACTAAACCTCGCACAAATTGGGCATGTCAAATACACGCGAGCCACTGATCTGATCACGATCTACGATCTGGGAAAGTCCTACTTTTGTTTCCACACACTACTCTTGGATGGATCCTGGATCCTGCTGCGGAGATCAATGACTCATAATTACTTCGAGAGTTTAGGCTTCGGGCCTTCGGGACTTTTCATTGCATAAATCCCACAATATTCCAAAGTAAAACTTCCAAAATGAGGGATCTGGTGACGCATGGCCTCTTGATTTAGACGACCGAGATTCATTTCTAGACCTTTAGTACTTCAGGGCTTCTAGTGATACTACTGTCAAGATCAATGATTCTTGTTGGTTTGAGTTCAACAACCCACGATTATTTTGGGAGTTCAGTCTTCGAATCTTCGGGACCTTTGCACACTCCTTAACTGGAAAATCCCGTAGTGACTTTTTTCGCAACTCAGATCTGGCATCGCGCTTGCCTTTGATCGATGCCCCATATTTTCTTCAGGTTTGGGATTCCAGACTTTTTGGATGAATAACTATTACAAACCTCCGGAGTCTTGACTTCCACAATGTTTCCCCACCATCGATCTATCCCCAATGATATCCGATGACCCAGACTCAAGCTTTTCTTGATCATTAATATTGGGCTTCTGATAGACGCTAAAAATCGCACAACTTTATAATTCTGAATACTCGAGGGTCGCTAATCTGAACTTCACAGGGGATCTCTGCTGTTGAAAACTGAACCTGCCTGTTTGCTTGTGTTTCAAGCTCGAAATGGACTGTTCTGAAAGCTGCGCTTTGTGCCCATCGTTGCTTCCTGTGTAAACAAAGATTTGGACGGCTTGTTGTGGGCTTGGGAAAATAGAATGACGAGTCATTGAAACAAAATGCGATGAGTGTTCATCCTTAGAGAAAAACAGAAAACTTTCGGGTCGAGACCTATTCAGGTAAGACATCAAGGGAAACCAGGTTGCTCAAACAGAAAGGAAAAACGACTTTACTAGTTGAAAGGAAATTTTTTAGGACTTGGTAGTGGGGAAAAGAGAGAGAGAGAGAGAGATGAGGATACAGACATAGGTATTAAAAATCAACACATACGACCCTTGACAACCCCATGTGATAACACATTCTACTTCTACGTTAGGGCGACTGAACGGGGAAAGGACATGTGGTTGTAGCCACCTTCTGGTTGTAGCCGAAGAACATAGGGGGTTGTAGCCTCCTTCTGGTTGTAGCCAGAGAATTGGGGAGTTGGAGATTCCCTTAGGTGGTAGCCTGAGAAAATAAGGGGTTGGAGCCTCCTTCCAGTTGTAGCTGGAAAACAAAGGAAGTTGGTGCTTCCAATGAATGCAATTCTTAAAGACATATAAGAATTGGGTTTCCACTTAAAAACACTGGTGTACTATGTATGTGTATTATTGCTCATTTGTCCATTGTTTATTTACTCTGCAACTATTGGATGATAATGCTACATTGATATAACACTTGCATTTATGGTTAAAAATGATTAAATTGCTCTATTATTGATTGACCCCCCCTCTCAGTAATCAAACATCTATAAGATTATGAATGGATGTATCCCATCCATGATAAAGAGATGACTGCAATTGTACACTACGTACAAGCATGGAAGAACTACTTGTTAGGTAATTTGTTCATTGTGAATATGGAAAATGTGGAAACAAGTTACTTTTCCAACCAATTAGAATTTTCACCTAAATAGGCATCATGGAAAGACTTATTGATAGAGTTTGACATGACCATTGAGTACTAACCAAAAAATTTGAATGCAATAGTGAACACCTTGAGAAGGAAGGCAAAAATTTCATCCTTAGAGGAGGATGAGTTGTCGATGCCCATGGGCATTTAGGTGCAAGTTTTCACAGACTTTCAAGAGAAGATCAAATAGGAATTTCACAAGGATTCCACAACTTTTAACATAATGAAACAAGTGAAGGAGGGAAAAACATGAAAGTTCAAATGAACAACGATTTTTTGTACTTTGGTGATTACATCTATGTTCCTAAGTCATCTAACCTTTAGAAGGAACTCTTAAGCGAGTGCCATGATTCATTTTTGGTAGGCCACCTAGGAGAACGAAGGACAATGGAATTTATTAGGATAGATTTCTGGATTCATTGTGTTTAGAAACATTTATTTGATGTTTTGGACCCGCAATATGTAGTCCATCATCAAGACCTAAAAAGTAGAGAAATTCAAATTAACAAGAGAGAAGATGTAGATGTGTAAATCAACAAGAAACCCAATAATTAATAATGATAACTTAACCCTAGAAATAGGAAAAACCTATACTACCACAAATCAACTAGATAAAAAAAAAATACAAAGAGTAATGAGAGAAATAAAATAGAAAAAACCAAATAAAATAATAAAACAGAAAGAGAAGAAGAATAAAGTAAAAAATGGATAAGAAAAAATAGTTAAACACAATAAAAGAGAAAAAAAAATGCATTAACAAATAAACAGAGGAAAAAATAAAAAAGAGAAAGATATAATAAGACAACATAAAATTTTTAAAAAATAGAGAAAACCTAAAAATAAAAGCATACAAACAAAACATATATTATATAATCAAACAAATATGATTCTTGTAAGGGTGGATCACTTATCCAAATGACGTGTTAGGGAGGTGAGGTCATGTAAATCGTGAACGAAAACAAGTGCCTTAAGCTAACAATTTTTTTCTTTTTTGCTTTGTCTTTCTAAACCTTTACAACGGTTTATATATTTTTTTATTTGTTTGATTATATTATATATGTTTTGTTCCTATGATTTTATTTTTAGGATTTTTGTTTTTTTTAACATTTTTATGTTTTGCCTAATTATATCCATGCCTCTTTTATGTTTTGATATATATATATATATGTTTTCTCTTTTCTTTTTTCTTTTGATTACATTTTTTTTCTTATCCCTTCGTTAACTCATTCTTTTGTTCCTTGTGTTTTGTTTGTTTGTTTTTTTTTCTATTTTGTTTCTCTTTACTTTTTCTATTTTTTCTAAGTTTTTGTTTATTTTTTATTTGTTATTTGTTATTTGGATGATTCGTGGTAGTTTAGGATTTTTTTTTTATCTCTAGGGTTAAATTATCATTATTAATTACCGCATTTCTTGGTGATTTATGCATCTACATCTCTTCCCTTGTTGATTTGAATTGCTCTACTTGCTAGGTCTTGATGATGGACTACATATCACAAGTCTGAAACATCGACGAAATGTTTCTAAACATAGTGAATTTGGAAATATAAACTAATAAACTAACACATTGTGAAAGCCTAAAAGAATAAACAATGGTGTTATTAGAACAAGATTAATATTGGGAATGTTTGAGGTGAGAAGAAGATGAATACGTCCAAGCGTGTCTTGTGTGCTAGCATGACAAGGTAGACACCAAAATGCATGTCAGTCCACTACAACCTTTGTAGATGTGAGAGATACCTTAGGGAATTTTCTATATGGACTTCATAACTCACCTTACAGTTTCATAGTGGTATAATGAGATTATAATAGTTGTTGAATAATTTTCCAAATATTCAATCTTTGTACCAATTGTTGGCACACTAAGTTTTTGAAAAGACCACACACACACCACAAGTTCTGCATTGCGTGTGTGCCACAAGTTTTGTACCTCGTAGAACCAAGATTTAGTGCTTGTGCCAACCAGTTTTGTACTACGTGCAACAACCAATTTTGTATTATGTGCAAGGAATTGTATAAATATCAGATGCACATTAAATCCTGGAAGATCAACATAATGATTTTAACCATTTTTGTAACCAAACGGTTGGTCGTGGTTGAGATTTTTAGTGATATGGTAAGTTTTTTATGATTTCCATTCTTTTATAAAGATATAAGGCATGCATGCAAATGCAATAGGGTTAAGTTCTTTTTCATTATTACTGTTGGTTTATTTTTCACTTCTTTTTTATTCCAAGATTCATTGTAATGGTAGAACCATAAATGGAATATAAGATATAAATTAGATCAAATCGATCTTTGGTTTAAGCTTATTGAGTTTCCATGTATCTGAATGTTCCACTGTGATTAATGAAAGAAGAAATGAGGCTCGAATTGATATTTCCTATCATGTACTCTATTTTGAATGAATTCTTGTTATGTATGTTAGCCTGTGCATCCCTTGTATGAATGAATGTTATCTAATGCACAATTATTATTTAATTTTTTCCCATTTTTATTATTCCATTATGGTATGAAAAGACATTTGGTCTTTGTGATTCTCATGCATGTCTCGAGTGAGACCTTATTCAGTCTTTGAATATTGAATATGCCGATGTGAATGCAGTATTTTCTGGTAAACCCTTTCGAACCCTAGGTCTAAAACCTGTTGATTTTCTAAAGAGGATTCAACCCTTGGTATGCTCTAATACCATGTCGAGATTGCCCTTCAACCTAGATCCAGGCAGTTAATTCGAAGAAACATTTATTTACTGAATCAAAGCACAACTAGGTTACTCAATGAAACATGTTGCAGAAGCATAAACAAGGAAACTAAATCAAGCACATAATTAGAACACCAAGATTTGGGTAAAACGATGGAAAAACACTGAAGGGAAAACCAACCCAATAATGCTTTTATTAATGTGAAATCAGGGCTCCCGTAACACGGATAATGTCCCATTGAGATAATTATACACTGCAGACAAACTTGGAAACTCCTATTCTTTTGTATGACCTTATACTAACACGTTTCCCAATGCATACACGACTTTCCCTTCTCTGGCCCCCAGATTTCTGTGCCTTTCCCTTCTCTAACCAATGACATCCGAGACTTCTCCTCTGAGACCCATGGATGTGTACATAAATCTCGTATGAAAACCTCTGTATCACTTTGCTCTCCCCTCTGGTCTTTGTCCTTTGAAATCCACCTGTGTCTACTTCTTCTCTCTCTCCTTCTTGACCTGCATGACCTCTAGAAGGTAGTCATTCTCCACATATCAAGATATTTAATCATGATCCTTTGTGATCCAACCCTCTCATCAATACTTGTATGAACTCTCTTCACCCAACCAATGATATCTACTCACTCTAGTGTAAGAAAAAGTCCTTCTTTGATATCCTCAACCTTGGTATCTCACCAAGTCTCTCACAAGTGTGTCTCACATAAGTCCCTACCTTTGTCTCTCACCAAGTGACTTCCTCTCAAAGTCTCTCACAAGTGTATCGCACACAAGTCTCTTGACCTCGACCTCTCATCAAAAGTGACTTCTCGTATACCTTAGGCTTGCTTTTATAATCACGAGTTACAATCTATTTATAATCTTCAAAGTGATATACGATTGAGATTACTTTTCACACCCAATTAAGATTTAAATTACATGTTGCATGCTAAGAATGTCCTTAAATAACTCAATTCACTAATAAATACAATTTGACTTTAATTAATTCCTTCTAACTAAATTAAACTCAAGACTAGAATATTTTTGACTACTTCCACATGCAAAACACATGCCTACGTGGAAGTACCTTTTTGATGCTACCAAAACATCAACATTACCTCTTAGCGAGTAAGGTACTTCTCCCACCTAGATTTTTCTCTATCTTCGCTACCAGATTCAGTACCATGCATGCTTTCCAATACACCTTATTGGATGCTCCCTAAGGCACAAAAGATATCCATGCCATGATGGTTTGACCTATCTTTGAAGACTCACTGCCTCTAAACATTCTCCTTGAAGTATCCTGCTTCTGAGAATCCTGCATGGCCATCTCGTACCATGACTCCTCGTTGAATGACGTGGAAGGCTGTTTCTTGCCACCTGTACTTGAAAGCTGGCTCCCTCTGAGTTTCTCAACCTTTGGAGCTACTTGCTCCATGTTCTTTGTCACCATCCTGTTGGCCCTTTAGCCTATACAAGTTTCTCTCTCTAACTCCAAATACATTTTCTTTGTTTGATCTATATCCTATGGTCATAATGATCACCTTTCCTTCCTAGAACGCTATGTCAAATCCCTTCATCTCAATCATTGAGACTGAGATCACACTCCTCCTGAGTTCTATCACCTACAACACATCCTGCACTCTCAATGTGCCTCCTGACTCCATATGGAATTGAACTGTTCCAAATCCCTTCACTGCATGCTTGGTCCCCATACCAAATTCCACATGCATCTCTAATTTAGTCTATGTGAAGCTCTCAAACACCTCTTGTGATCCTATTATATGACATGTATCTCCACTATCTATCAACCATGCATCGACTAATATGATTCCCACAGAAGTTTGGGAAACCAGTAATAAATATATCTATTCAAACTTCTTGTAAAACTCGTCCACTTGAGCCTTTGCCGACACAACTACCTCTGATTGCATTTCATTTCCCCTCTTCTTCCTATGCAGACATTTACCTGCTTAATTTCCAAACTTGTGACATGTAAAGAACTTGATTTTGATCATTTCCTTCTTTTTCTTTCCATATTGAGAGGTCGAATCTCCACTAGAAATCTTCTTGAACTTTCCCTTCCTTACGTGTCAGGCGAGAGAAAATTTCTCATAATGGCTCTTTTTCAAACCATCCATGGACTCTAACTGAGTCTCCTCCTGAATATAATCAGTCCATAGTCTATCAAACCCTGGCACTGTTTCTCATGCACAAATCCCATGCACAAAATGTTCCCAAGACTTGGGAAGACCTCTCAATGCTACATTCACCAACTTGACATCTCATATTGTCTCATCAATCACTGCAAGTTGATCTCGAATATGTGTAATATTCATAAGATAATTCACAACCATGTCCTCATTGGACATCCTAATAACTTGAAGCCGGTGCTTCAAATGCAGCAAAATTCCTGTATTCTTGTTTTGGTTTAGACTCACCAAAGAATCTGTTAAGCCCTAATATTGGCTCATTACCACTTAATTGGGGCATATTAGATTAGTAATGTTATTTTATTTATGTCGGATTTAGGCCATTAGTTGTAATTTAGATTAGTAATGTTATTTTATTTATGTCGGCTTTAG
>ML780672.1:1131951-1151225 GCA_009831015.1 Picea engelmannii
ACCACTTGAGTTATGTTTAGAACCAGTTAGGAACCTCCTCCTTGGATCAGAGATCTTTTGATAGAACCAAGAATTCGAGTTCAACCGCCTCCCAAACTTGAATGATTCTCCCCTTATTCTTCTCACCGGGCTAACAATTTACCTAGAATGGAGAGCGCTCCCTCAGAAGGGGTATCAGAGCGCTAGAACGCTCCAGAGAAGACCAAGGGAAGCGCCAGCGCTTCATATCTGGGTAGCGCTTCTGCAAAGGGGTGGAGAAGCGCTACAACGCTTCTGAAGCATGGTAGAGGGGCGCCAGCGCTCCTCAGGCAGTTTTAGGGGAGCGTTCCCCTTCCAAACCCTTGATTAAGAAGCCTTCTTAGGTGTTAAGAGATGTTTGACTCCAGTGAACCAGTCTCTTYCTTTAAACCAATCATATAAGAGGTTTCAAGTGTCTCTTTAGTGTCGTCATTATGATAACATGACCCAATAACATTTGCGACACTTGCGACAAGTGAGAGGCATGTGCGACACTTATCCAGTTGAGCAATTTTGAGGTGTAACACTCATCACAAGTGATCTTCCCTCTTCAACAACTTCTACTTTTTCCTCTGTCTCTACAGTCTTCTAGTCAGCCTCAATAAGGCGATCTTCTCTAAAACCTACAATTTTGTTTTCAGGACATTCCCAAGACATGTGTCCTATCTTCCCACAAGCATAACACTTAATCTCTCCTCCTCTTCCTCTTCCTCTTCCTCTTAGAAAATGTCTCCTTCCTCTAGAGTCTCCTCCTCTGGCTATCTAATTACCAGAGGTACTAGTTTCTTCCCTTTCCTTTTGGAACTTTTCTCTTGTGGTTCCTTCTCCTCTGGTTGGATTCTTTCCCCTGTTCTTCTAGCTCTTCTTTCTTGCCAGTTTTTCCTCTGCCTCCAGGGATACCTGATAATCATCTTCTACAATCCTCATTTCCACTAGACTAATCTCATATTGGATTTCATACCTCAACCCATTGATATGTCTAGACGCTTTCTCTTCATCATTTTCCTTGTGTCCTTCTCTTATATTCAACTTATAGATATCTTTAGTATATTATTTCAATGACATACCTTTCTATCTCAAATTCTGTAATATTCTAAACAAATTCAGTTGATAATCCTTGGGTATGAATTTAGCCTTAAGATTAGATACCATTATATCCCAACTCTTAGTATTATACTTACCTTTCCTCCTTCTGTCATCTTGCAACTCATCCCACCATAAAGATGCATGTCCCTTCAACCTGGTCACATTATGCTTTACTTTATTCTCATCATCAATCCCCTCATAATAAAAATATTTGTCTAAGGCATTTATTTAGTCAAGCAATTATTCTACATCCAAATTACCTTCATACATCGAGACTTCCATCTTCGCTCTAGTTCCTAGCCTAAAAACAACTCTCAACAGTTATTCCTCTGCTACTTCTTCTCTTACAACTTCCTCTTCTTCTATATTTTCACTCTCAGTGTCACTAACATCACCAGTATCCAGTGCTCTCTTTTGTGTTGCTTCCATGGAATTTAACCTTATACAAAGTTGTCTCATTTCTTCCTCCATAGCTATGTTGGCTATAGGTCTCTCCCTACCTGCACCAAGATTTACTCCTAGGAATATCCTCGACAACATATCTCTAATATATCCCTTCATAGATATTTTTCCTTCTTTGATACCACTTGATGCAACCAAGTCCACTGGCTAGTGCGACCTCCTAGTCTCGGATCGTATCTAATAGAAGTTGAATTGGCTCTCATGATCCCACAGAACCATGAGTTTTCTTCCCCACAGGCTCTTTAGAACGTGGGAATGAATTTTCAAATCCACGAGGGTCTCGTTCCTCTAACAGACTCGTGCATGTGTCTGCTGGTTAGAACCTGATGCTTATCAAAAAGGCATAGTTCAATGCTCCAGGACTCCAGTGCTCTGGAGTTACTTCGTTCCAACCACAAAAAATAAATTTAATCGGATATCTGAACAACCAAACTGACGAAGGGCTTGGGGATCTAACAGCTTGTGCTCCTCCATTGATCAACTGCTGATGTTTTCTCTCTGCTTTGGAGATCCGAGGGAATTCACCCAATGTAACAAATCCTCCCCAATTCACCACAGTCGTTACCGACCAAATCCGGTCATAAAGTGAGGTGACTGATAGTTGCGGGTCTTACCCTATTCTTCCACTTTCTCATCCTTTCAAACGACCTGACGGTTGGTGGTGATTCTCCTCCCACGAGGATCTATGACTGAGATCTAATCCAGGACTCTTGGATTCAGGGGTTTCTTCGCTCCAAACAATAATGACCAAGTTTACCCGGAGTGCCGGATCACCAAAGTTTGAAGGCTCGATAATATATGGTTCAGATTTTAAGGTTACAATCAATGGTTCACAGTTAATTTGCGACCCAAACAAGTAATATGGGTCATCCTATCCTTACTAAAGGGTTTGATAATTCCCCGAGCTCCGCTCGAGAATTCTGAAATTTAATATTTCTCTTGATCTTCATCACTTCGAAGAAGTGAACTCCTGTACACACTTTTTCTTCCCTCTTGAGCTTTGACCCTTAGATTTAATGGTCTGCGCACTCCTTGAGCTAACTCTCCTGAGCTTTTGGACATTTTACAAGTCTGTATATGCACTCCTTGCGCTCACTCTATTGAAACTTTTCACTATCTCTCCTGAGATTTAATCCTTTTAAATGTATGGCCTCTACACACATTGCATTGACTCTATGGACACCTTGCACTGTCTCTCCTGATATTTTGAACCTGTAGAAGGTTCATCCTCCACACACCTTGTTGGCCCATGGTTATGGAAGCAAGCGAAGATTAAGGGATAAAAGGTAAAATGTGAATTGCGTGGAAGACACAATGATTGATACCAGGTCGAAGTGAGCAAAAGAGAAGAGAAGACAGAGCGTAGTAAGAGAAATAAATTCGTTGGATGAGGAGATCGAGGATGACAGATCAACAAGGAAGAGGGATCATGGACAACTCAGCAATCGAAAGAATATGTCAACAGATTCTTTGAAGCACCATGCATGAAGGAAGGAAAGACAATCTGGCGAAGCCCTGAAAATGCGCGTCAAGTTGACCTACGGTTTTAGACACCTAGGGTTTTGGTATTTAGGGTTTTTACACTTAGGTTTTAACCTAAGGGTGTCCGAGAGCTATTTTAAAGTATAAATAAAGGTCTAAAGGACCTGAGATGGGGTGGTCCTAATTTGGTTGAGAGTTCATTGTTATTATATGATTGAGTGAGTACTAATGTGTGAGAGAGAAGTGTTGAGTGCAAGAGCCTTCTGGTATTGTAAGATCTTCAGCTGGGTGCGAAGATCAACCCTGCAGCTAGGTGCACAGGGAGGGGAGAGAAAGAGAGAGAAAGAGAGATAAGAAGAGAAGATCCGCTAGCTAAGAGTGTGGATAATAACTGTATGCTTCCATATTAATATATCATAAAGCACAGTTCTATGGACGTAGCCCTAGGGAGAGGGTGAACCATTGTTGGCACAGGGATAGAACCAAGGTTAAGCTCCAAGAGTGCACCAACAATCCCTAGCTACTGTCCCTTTTGACAACACCTGTGAGGTAGATGTAGTCTCACCCGGAGAAGCTATGTGGGGGTTGCAGGACAGAGATGTCTACAACCAGAGGGAATGCAAAGTGGGTTCAAAGTGATCGACACACAACAATCTAGTATTCTTTATCTTTCTAGGATCTACTACGCAAGATATAACTATCATATCTAAAACAATAATGCAATAACAGTATACCAATAACAAATAAAAGAACACCAATCACACATACAACAAAAGATATACGTGGCTCACTCTCTCTCTAGGGCTATGTCCACAAAACTGTGATTTAGAATGTATTAAGACAAAGTATACAGTTCTTTTCCACTCTCTTAGTTAACAGATCTTATTTATTCTCCTCTCCATCTCTCCCCTCCCTACGCACCCAATTGTAGGGTTGATATTCACATCCATTTGAATATCTTACAATACATAAGGCTCTTGTACTCAACACTTCTCTCTCACCCAATGTTACTCACCCGATTACACAATAATAATCACAACACCAACAATAGTAATAACAATGACAAAAACCCATCCTAGGTCCTCTTGATATCTATTTCTACATTACAATCACTCACTGACATCCTTAGGGTAAAAACTAGGTGTCAAAACCCTAGATACCAAAACCCTAGGTGTCTAAAACCCTAGGTCAACTGACTCGCATTTTCAGGGTTTCGCCAGCTTGTCTTTCCTTCCTTTTCATGGGGTTCTCCAAAGCATCCAACGATGGATTTTTCCTCTTGGTGAGTTTTCCATGATCCTTCTTCCTTACTGATTTGTTGTCCTCGATCTCCTCGTCCAACTTCTTGCTTCCTTTTACTTCGCTCCATCTTTTCTGCTCTTTTGCTCACTTTGACCCAGTAACAATCACTGTGTCTTCTGCGCAGTTCACGTTCTACCTTTTGTTCCTCAATCTTCACTTACTTCATAACCAAGGACCAATAGGCCCCCAACACTCACCCGTGACTTGTCCCAAGGCACTTTAGATCTGAACTTTCTATTTTACTTCGACTTGAGACTGCGCAGTGCAGCCTTCGCATTATTCTCTATGCCTCGTCTCCTTCCTTCCTTGTGCATATTGTCTTTTCTGTGTCTGGTACCCAGTTTCAAATGCACCTGGTACCTAGATCCTTTTCCTTATTCTTTTTCTTAGAGATGCAAGGCAGCTGGTTGTCATAGTACAACTTCAGTTGGCTCCCATTCACTAATCCTTCCTTCCATTCTCCCTTCAAAGTCTTCAACTGTACAACTCCTCCTTCTGTAATATAGGCGATCTCATATGGTCCAAGCCAATGTGTTCGGAACTTCCTAGGATGCTTTATGAACTTACTCTCATATACTAGTACTAGATCACCTTGAGTGAATGCCTTCTTCTTGATGTGGCTGTCATGATAGGCCTTTTCTCTTTCCTTTTGCACCTGCTGATTGAATCCTGCAATAAATCTGTCTTCTTCGAGTTCGATCAACTATGAAAGCCTCTCTTGAACATCGCCAGTGTCAGCCATATCTGTAAAGGAAGAAATTCTTATGCTTGGTACTAGGTATTCCATTGGGGCAATGACTTCGAGACCATATACCAACTTAAAAGGGGTCTGCATTTTTAGCTTCTTGCAAGTGGTTCTATAGGCCCATAGTACTGTTGGTACTCTTAAATCCCAGTCGTCCCTGTTCACACTACAAATATTCATCAGTGTTGTCTCCAAGATCTTGTTGAATGCTTCCACTATCCCATTAGCTTGTGGATGGTAAGGCGTGCTCTTCCGATGATGGACTGCAAATTCCTCAGTCAGGGATTCAATTGTTTTATTTATGAAATGTGTTCCTTGATCACTCATAAGGATCTTTGGTCATCCAAACCTAGTTATGATGTCATCAAATATGAATCACGTAGTTGTAGTTGCACTATAGTCCTTAACTGCTCTTGCTTCAACCCATCTGGTCAAGTTCTCTATTGTTGTAATTATGTACCTTTCTCCTATGTGCTTTCCTGGTGGGATTATAGGTCCCACGAAGTCAATGGCCCATTTCTCAAATGCTTGTAGGGTCAGCTATGGTGCTAGTGGAATTTCATCTCTTCTAGATGGTTTCCCAACTCTTTGGCATACATTGCAGGCTCTGTAATAGTCTTTAGCATCTCTGTGTATGGTAGGCCACCAAAGGCTATCTCTAAGCACCTTTTGCGCAGTTTCTTTCCCTGCATAGTGTCCTCCTGCAATGCCTTCATGAGCTTCTGCAAGGATCAATGGTCGCTCTTCCTCCATAACACATCTTCTCAATATCTGATCAGGTCCCATCTTGTAGAGTTTCCCAACTATAAGTGAAAAGTTTGCAGCACACACTACTAGATGTTTCTTCTGAGGAATTGTATACTCACTAGGTTCCATTCATGTTGACAGGAACTGGACTATTTCTGCGAAGTGGTCATCAATATTTCTAATTGCCAACAAATGTGCACCCGACAGTGTATCCTCCAAACTAGTGGGCTCTTCTCCATGTTCCAACCTCGATAAGTGGTCAGGACCTTTGTTCATTCTTCTTGGCTTTACTATGATCTCAAAGTCCTATTCTTGAAATAGTAGAATCCATATGTATATTATCCCCCCCAACACTAGCTTATTGACTAGGTATTTCAACACAGAGTGATCAGTAAACATTTTAAAGTGTCTTCCCAACAAGTAGTGGCGAATTTCTGCAACGCATACACCATGGCTAACCCCTCTCGCTTGGTAGTGGTGTAATTGATCTCAACAGTTGATAGATTCCTGCTGGAAAAGGCTAACGGATGGTCAATATCTCCTTCCCCAGGTTGTTCTAGCACTGCTCCTAAGGCAATAGAATATGCATCGACATGCACATGAAACTCCTTTATCCAATCTAGGAATACCAGAATAGGTGCAATAACCATTTTCTGTTTCAGTGTGTTAAAACTCTCCTGGCACTCTTCTGTCCAACTAAACTGTTAGTATTTCTTCAAAATCTTCTCCATGGGTGCTGTAATCTGGGCATATCCTTTAATGAACTTCCTGTAGTATCCAGTATGTCCTAGCGCAGTGCACAGTTGTTTGACTAAAGTAGGAGGGGGTAGAACAACTATAATGGCAATTTTAGATGGATCGACCAACAATCCCTGTTTGCATACAATATGACCTAACAACACTCCAAATGGTGAGAAGAAGATGCATTTATTCAGATTGAAGGCCATTTGACACTTCCTGCATTTGTCCAACATTAGTCTTAGACATTCAATATGATTTTTCAATAAACTAAAAACATTCCAATCATCAAAATATGCTTCTAGAAATTTATGAAGAAACTCTTTGAATGCTTCAACCACCACCCTGGAAAAGATGGCGAGGCATTCTTCAATCCAAATGGAATCATTGTATAATGATAGGACCCCCATTCTGTTGCAAATTTTGTCTTATGGCGGTCTTTCTTGGGAATCCGGATATGATGGTATCCCAAGAATCCATCTGTAAAAGAATATACTTCCTGGCCTCCCACATTATCTAACGCTTAGTCAGTGAATTGTGTAGGGAAGGGGTCATGCAAACAAGCATCATTCAACTTCTTGAGATCTACATAGATCATGATCCCTCCTGTCTTCTTGTCTTGCACCACCATAGGGATAATCCATTCTGATTCTTCCACAGGTTCTATAATCCCTACTTCCAGCATTCTGTCGAGCTCAATCTTCACTTTCTCCTTATATTTGGGGTTCAATTTGTAATTTCTCTGTTTGAATGGTATTGCGTCTAGTTTCAAAGGGATTCCCATCTCTCCCATAGGCCCTTTAATGCCCTTCATATCAGTGAACTTGGTTGGAAACAAGTCCTGATATTCATGCAGTAATTCTTTAATCTTGTCAATAGTGCCAACATCCTAATAATCTCCAACATTTGCAAGCTTCAGTGTCTGTTCTATTCTAATATTGACCTTCTTAATCTTTATTGGTTGTCCAATGAATGGTAACTCAACTCGTGGTACTTCCACATCTCTTTGGCCTTCTGTTTCTGCAATTTTCACCTTTCTTGGATCATCATCTTCATCAACATTGATGTTGTAACAACCTTGCAGTTTCTGGAGAGGCGCAACCCATTCGTCCTCTTCTTTCTCTAAAGGGAGGCTAGAGGCCTCCTCAAATACTTTCTATCTGACAATTTGTAATTCTTTATCTACTGAAGGATATTGACTTTCAAATAAGAAGGTGGTTACAAAATTCTGATTCATACCTTCCCAATCTGTAGTGATTATGCACAACTCTGCTTGAAGGCACTAGTTGAAAGGTGTCGTGTCTAGTGTGTTAATGAATTTGTGCACCCACTGCTCTTGAGGAATGTTTCTCCATGATTATTCGCAACTTCGCACATGGTCCTTTGGGCATATTTGACCTATGTATCGAACTTCACATCCTTCTACTTGTGTTGAGAACCGTGTTGTCATCAAGGTACGACATTGTACCCATTTTGTAATGTTGTTTTTGTGTGTCCCCCACCATCTTGCTAGGGTTGATTTCAGGGCCTCATGCATTGCCAACAATCTTTGTTGCATTGGTACACTTTCTTCGAAGTCTGATAAGAAGGTTTATAAAGGATTCAGACCATCAAAGGTGGGTAGGTTACTTACTGTTGTGTTGATCCAATGAACTTCTCTAGTTAATCTAGCACATCGTCTTGTAGATACTTCATACATTTTATTCTGCTATTTTTCCAGTGCTTCTTCTGAGTTTGATGAACATACGTTGTCACTTCGTCATCTTAGGTTTCCATTGGCCATAGGATTAATGTAATCCTGTTGTCTGGTTGCTAGTTTGTATATGTTTTCTAGTTCATATGCGCGGTATTTTTCTCTAATGGGCTCTGTGTATTGTTGACCTTCATCTATATCTAAAGGTGCAATGACCCTAAGGCCATCTCTTTCAAAAGTCATACGTCTTTTCTTTAAATCAACCACAGTGGAATTATTGAAATCCCAATCAATTCCTAACAACGCGGGGTAAGGACAACTATCATCAACTATCTCAATTACCTCAAAATCTTCAAACGTTCTTACTCCGTTGATGTCCACAGGGACATGATCCAATCGTCCAAAGGGGATGACAACTTGTTGATTATCCATATTGAGCCTGATAGGGGAATAGATCAACTTCGGTTTTCCCATCAGTGCCCAAGTTTGCTTCGTCATGACATTGACCTTTGACCCTAAGTCGAGGATCACATAGTCTATATCATATTCTTCTATTTGAGCATTCAAGTGTAATTCCTTATTTGTCCTTCTCTTTTTAGTGATTTGGTGTACTGCCCTATTTAGTAAGGGGTCTATCTTTCCTAGCTCATATTGTCTGATTAAAATTTATAGCTCTTGGACAACGCTTTCATCCTGAATCAACTTAATACAAGTATATAGAAATTCCATGAGCTTTCTTACCTCTTTTCCTCCTCTTGGCGAAACAGACTGATCAAATGACTCAGGCATCCCATATTCCCTTACTTGTGGTTGTGTCTTTGATGAAGAGCCTCGGTATTCTTTGAACTCTTTTCTTGCCTCCTCAAATATATGTCTTTATTTCTTTGCATCAAAAGTTTGGGTCTTCTCTGCAACTTTCCTGATTCTTGAGTCTTTTGTAGCCTTTCCTTGGATCAGTCTATCTTCTCCTGTAACAATGGCTCCTCTAGTGATAACAATGGCTCTAGGTTCTTCTCCGCGAGGTTCGACATATATCAATTTCACTTGCGTGTTCTGCTGAGGTCCTCATATTTCTTGAAGCTTAGCCAACAATGCTAGACATTCCTTGATAACATGCTCGAAGGAGTTGCAATAGCTGCAAGTGGTACAAGGGTTCTGGCAGTCCCTTGCGAGGTGTCCTAGATGTGTGTAGTTATAATAGATGACCTATCCTCATCCTCGACCCATACCTCCTCTTCGTCCTCATCCTCTGAATCCACCACGAGGATTGAAGTTTCCTCTCCCAGGGGAGTTATACTGCATGGTGTTTCCTTCTTGCTGTACTTCGCCTTGAATTTTGTATATGTCTCTTGACCTTTCATGCATGAGATCGTAAGCCCTACAATCCCTATCATCATGTCCCATAGACTTACATAACGTGCAATATAAATTTGTGGGTGTCTGAACATATTTTTTCATGTAATAGCACTCACCAGGGTGATGTCTATTACAACATACCTTGCACCAGGGTAAGGTGACTTGCTTCAAAGGGTTCAGAGCTCTTGAGGCAAAGTATTCATGAAATGGGGGGTAGTGCTCCTTGTCATGGCCTTCTGATATTCATATGACACACCAACTATCTTCTCTTTTATCTTTTCCCTTGTCTTTCTTCATATCCTTGACCTGCAGAGACAAACTAGTTAGCTGACTCAAGATAGGACTCATACCTAAGATGGATTCTACCATAGGGGCTAATTCTAACTTCATGGCGATCTCCAACACCTCAACCTACGAAGAAATCTTTTGTTGCATCAGAGGAACTCTGATGTGTGGTAAAAGGGTAGTAATGAACCACTCTTTGTTCTGCTCATCTGGGATCTGAAAAGTCAATCGGCATGTTAAGATCTTAAATCTCCAATCGAATTCCCAAATAGGTTCGGCTACCTTCTGCTTGATCTCTTTCAGCTCTGTGATACATTGTGACTCCAATTTAGGTTTCTTGAATTCTACAATCAACGCATTCTTGATCTGATTCAACAGCTTAGGATGTGCAAGTCCTTGGACAAGCTTCATGTACCAACTCAGTGTGTGATCCCTTAGGGTAGTACTAAACTGGGTTCTTTTAACATCTTCTTCGGTGATGTTCTTAATATTCCATATGGATTCACATAGGAATTAGTGTTGTTCAGGGTCTTCAGACCCATCTCCCCTAAAGATAGGGAACCTCATCTCATCTGCCATAGATCTTCCTAGGTTTCTTGTCTGAGTATATGATGAATTGCTAGTAATATTACTCTGAGGAATCTGGTGACTCTAACTATTCTGATTGCTTAGTGCTGCTGAAACAACAGAGGGATTAATAGTACTTACTTCAGTAGTCTGCGTAGTTCCTGAAGTTTTTGGCTCGTCTCGGCAAGGTTCTTCATCTTTCCCTTCCTTTGTCCTAGTGGGTTCTAAATTCTCTTCATCTGTCAAGTCTGCCTATTCTCCACTATAGAAACCCTCATCCATGTAGTTCTGCTTAAATAGGTTTGCAAGATGAACTTCTTTGAATGCTCTCCCACTGCGCATATGTCCAACTTCTGTGTTGTTGTCGTTGTCCGAATTCCTGAACATTATCTTTTTCAAATCCGACCAATCTACTGTATCTTCAAGATGTTCTTCTCATGCAATAACATCTTGATTCTCAACTTCAGAAAATGTAAAAATTTTCCTCTGGGTCCCTTGAAGAAATATCTCTCAGCTTGGCTATATGACTCTACTCTGTCAACAAAAAACTTGGTGATGTACCCTCCAATGGTGCTATCAAACCAGTGATCTACTGCTCTTGACATGACGTTATCAGCTCTCTTGAGCTTCTTGATCAGAGTTGATGTCCAAACTACATGAGGTCTATATTTGATCTCAAATTGGGTATCTTCTAACCTAGCTAACCACTCGTATAGGTCCTAATGGATTATTCCAAAGAAAATCTCATGTATATCAGTAAAGATATATATCTCCAACCAATCCTCTGTACTAAGATTAGGGTTCTTGTTCTAGGCTTCAGTGAAGTCCTTCTCTTGATCCTCTATCCATTTTTGAATTTCTGTCTTTGATGGAAACCACCTTGACATTCCCTCATGAAGATTCTTGTCCCGACAATAGAACCATTTGTTGGCACCGGGGCAAACCTAGGGTTCAGCTCCAAGAGCGCACCAACAAGCCCTAGATACTGGCCCTTTTGGAAACACCTGTGAGGCAGATTTAGTCTCACTTGAAGCAGCTATGTGGGGGTTGCAGGACAGAGATGTCTACAACCAGAGGGAATGCAAAGTGGGTTCAAAGTGATTGACACACAACAATCTAGTATTCTTTATCTTCCTAGGATTTACTGCACAACATATAGCTATCAGATCTAAAACAATAATGCAATAGCAGTATACCAATAACAAATAACAGAACGCCAATCACACATACAACACAAGATATACATGGTTCACCCTTTCTCTAGGGATACATCCACATAACTGTGATTTATAATGTATTAAGACGAAGCATACAGTTCTTGTCTT
The DNA here is from genome assembly GCA_009831015.1 of Picea engelmannii. Taxonomy (NCBI): domain Eukaryota; kingdom Viridiplantae; phylum Streptophyta; class Pinopsida; order Pinales; family Pinaceae; genus Picea; species Picea engelmannii. The sequence continues at coordinate 1,143,758 of ML780672.1, forward strand.
CTCTCTTAGCTAGAAGATCTTCTTTCTTCTCCTCTCTATCTCTCCCCTCCCTGCGCACCCAACTGCAGGGTTGATTTTCGCACCCAGATGAAGATCTTACAATACATAAGGCTCTCGTACTCAACACTTCTCTCTCACCCAATGTTACTTACCCGATTACACAATAATAATCACAACACCAATAATAGTAATAACAATGACAACAACCCATCCCAGGTCCTCTTGACCTCTATTTATACATTACAATCAGTCACTGACATCCTTAGGACGAAACCTAGGTGTCAAAACCCTAGATACCAAAACCCTAGGTGTCTAAAACCCTAGGTTAACTTGACCCGCATTTTCAGGGCTTCACCAACCTGTCTTTCCTTCCTTCTCACGCGGTGCTCCAAAGCATCCAACGATGGATTTTTCCTCTTGTTGACTTGTCCATGATCCTTATTCCTTTCTGATCTGTCATCCTCAATCTCCTCATCCAACGACTTGCTTCCTTTTACTTCGCTCCACCTTTTCTTCTCTTTTTCTCACTTTGACCTAGTAACAATCATTGTTTCTTCTGCACAGTTCACGTTCTGCCTTTTCTTCCTCGATCTTCGCTTACTTCATAACCAAGGCCCAAAAACCACATATATCTTGTGTTATGTGTGATTGATTTTTTTTTCTCTATCATTTGATATGCTGCTATTGTGATATTGCGTTAGATCTGAAATATAACTTACGTAGTAGGCTTAAGGAAGATAAAGGATAACTAGGTGGCTGTGTGTTGTTTCTGTGAATCCACTCTGCATTTCCTCTGGTTGTAGACACCTGTGTCCTACAACCCCCTATAGCTACTTCAGGTGAGACTGCATCTGCTTCGCAGGTGTTGCCGAAAGGGCCAGTAGTTAGGGCTTGTTGGTGCACTATTAGAGCTGAACCCTGGGTCTTCCCCTATGCCAACACACCTCACGTTGGCACTGTGACTCGCAGAAGAGAAACAATTGAAAATTAAAAAAAAAATCATAAACTCATTCATAGAACAAACAAACACACAATCACATAAATACAACAACACAATATTTATTTAGTTTCAGAAAGTACAAAACACACTTACAGTCTCCTCTTAGGTTTTTGAGAGTATTTCTCTTATCTTAAAAAAAACTATCTTACAACATTGATTACAATGAATTATACAATCTTGGCTTCTCGAGACTTCTTCTATAGAGAATTCTAGTTCTTTCACATCTTATTAAATGCATTCCTATCACTAAGCTATCACAGTAAATGCATATTTACAAATTTAGATATGATTCGACGCTCAAAATATGTACAACCTATAGTCATGAAAGATTCTTTTACAACCTTCCTGGCGTATACAACGTTTCTAGCCTTTTGATTTCAAGGGATTTTTAATTATAATGGATTAAAAATAAATTTCCCAGCTTCCTTGTATTCCAAACTATTTTAATGCATGCCGTGTTGGTTGATGACTTGTATGTTGAGTGGGAGCGATGCTCCTGCATCATATACCCCAACCTTTCTTTCAGAATCATGAATTACAATCTATTTATAATCTTCAAAGTGATATACAATTGAGATTACTTCTCACACCCATTTAATATTTAAATTAAATTCTCATGTTAAGCATGTCCTTAAATAACTCAATTCACTAATAAACACAATTTTACTTAATTAATTCCTTATAACTAAAGTAAACTCAAGACTAGAATTTTTTTTACTACTTCCACATGCAAAACACATGCCTATGTGGAAGTACCTGTTTGATGCTACCAAAACATAAAAAAAACCCCAAGCCAATAACCGGTTCCATTGCTGACACCTGAAATGATTTTGTGCTACATGTTGGAGTAAGGACATGATGTGGAAACCATTAAGAAAGGTGATAGAATAATGGATCTCTAAGAAGGAGGATGAGTTTGTGCGACGAGAGGCCATAAATATGCATAAAATTGTGGAATGGTGAAAAAAGTTGCATATATTCATATATGTATGCAATTTTCTTTGTTGAGTTTCCTTGTTTATTACATTTAGAATTTTCAGGCCTTTAGGCTTCAGGAGTTTTCCCCGCTTCGATGTGAAATACCTTTGAACTTAAGAATTCCGAACTTGCAGATTAGACAACTTGCGTCTGCCTCAGATCGATGGCATACGCTTACTCCAGGCTTTAGTCTTATAGGTTTTTCACACCTTGAACCCCACTTTCCCCCGAATCACCGAACGCCAAATTTCTGAATAATTTAGGGATCAACGGTCCCCACTCTGTTCTAGATCTACGATCTAGATTTACTCTAGGTTGCGGGACTTCGTATCTTTTCACACCTTAACAACTTATTTCAACAATCTTCTGGAGTACCAAATGCGGAACTAGAGAAGGGTATTGATCAACGGTCCATGTGTCCTCTTCAATGGACGATCAAGATGGACTCTGAGCTTCGGACTTCATGGATTTTTGCGCTAAAGAAATTTACACTCAAGATCTTCCGGAGAGCTAAACTTTGAATTCTTCTGATTTTCCGACACATACACCTGACGCCAATGGTCAGGATATACTCTGGGCTTCAAAGCTTCAGGGTTTTTTCTCTCACTTGCAACAACACTTCAAATTATCCGGAGCAACGAATTTCCAAACCATGCTTGTTCTACGGACACATGTACTTATAACTGACGAACAATATGCATTCTGGGCTTTGGGACTTTTTCCTCCCCCACAACACACACCTAGAAACTACTAGAGCAGCGAAGTCCGAAGGACTTAGTAGGTTAATGGCCGTGCTCCTTTCTCAGATCTGACAGCTGTGAAATATATGACTCCTCCTTGAGAGAATCTCGTCCACTCAACCTTGAAATGAAAAGGATTCTTCCTCCAAGGAATTTTACTCACTATTCTTCCAGAGCTTTGTCACTCTAAGTGACTTGAACCTTGGCACATGCCTTGTGCTTCTCTCTTGAGTTTGAGACTTAGAAAAATCTCCCGCGCTCGCTCTCCTTTGAACTTTTTCAACACTTCACTAAGTGTTGGCCCTGTGCACACCTTGCATGGGTATATCCTTCAAGATTTTATAATCCTATGAGTATATTTGAACTCCTTGAACTTGTTTTGTGCAATTCATGTTATCTCTCATGAGCTATTGATCCTGTAAATGGCTCTGCCTTTGCACCCCTTGCGTGGATACTGTGCACTCCTTGCACCAGGATTTCAGAAGAGAAACAATAGAAACTTATAGAACATCAAAGGTCCATTAATTCAACCATAATATATACATAAAAGCATATAAACACATAAAATAGATAACATAACATTAACCAATGACTCAGAGATAAGAAAACTCAGAAATGTGAAGCAAATATCCTCTTTTATATTATTCCAACAAACATTTACAAAATATTTCAACAGCCTTCATCTTCTTTCAACAACAACTCTATACAACTCTCTTCAACAGAAATCAAAATAACCTCAACAACCTCTTTTGGGCATAGATTACATGTATTTATATATGAGGGGGCTTCTTGAGCCTTCCTCCCGACTACACTAGTTCTTTTGATATCACAATTAAAGCATTCTTCCACTAAGCTTATTACAATAAATGGAAAATTACAACCCATATATGAGTCGATGCTCAAAATATGTATAATCCTATAGGAAATTTAAGTGATTACAATCTCCTAGAGTGTTTACAATGGCTCTTGCCTCAAAATATTAAGGGGAATTTAATTACAAAGGTTTATAATTTAATGTGACACACCCTCCTTGGAATCCAAACCAATTAAGTGTGTTGCACCTGGATGCTGAGTCATCTTCCACAACGCCTCATTGAATTTTGATGGCGATGCTCCTGCATCATACTCCTTTGGAAAAAAATATTCATGGACTCCTTTCGATGAGCTCCCCCACTGTCTTCCCATGCTTCTGGATCTCAATTTTAGTTATCCAACTGACATCTTCTGCTGGATGATCTTTGCACTTAACCAGATATTCATAATGAATTTTCCTCGTTTTCTTAGCAATTCTCAGACCCAAAATCTTTTCTATTTGCGACTTCTCTGCTATGGGTGTCTATTGTTTCCAATGAATCTCCTCTCGACCATATGTCCCTTCTATGTCATCCATATTGTAAGGGTATAAGTATGATACATTGAATATTGGTGAAATTACAATGTCCTATGGAAATTCAATCTAATAAGCATTTGTATAAAAAAAAATTAGGATCGTACAAGGCCCTGTCTTCTTGATATTTAACTTATTATATTTCCATTTTGGAAATATTTCCTTCCTTAAGTGTTCCAATACTTGATCTCCAATTTCAAAATTCATCTCTCTTCTTCTCTGGTCTACTATGTTCTTGTATCTTTGGCTGCTATCCTGTAGCTATCCTTTGATTTGATCATGTAACTTTTGCATCTATGCAGCAAAATCCTCTGCTCCTGCACTTTAGAATTCATCTTGTCCCAAATATCGCAATTCTAAAATTCCTCTCGGATGCATTCCATATACTATCTGGAATGGAATCTTACTAATACTCCTATTTGGTGAGTCGTTATAAGCAAACTCCGCTTGAGGCAGAATTTGATCCCATTGACTATAATGTTCAATGATCAAACTCCTTAGCAGATTCCCTAAGCTTTGATTCACTAACTCAGTCTATCCATCTATCTGAGGGTGATATGCCAAACTGAAAGAGAAATTTGTCCCCAAATTCTTCCACAAGGTCCTCTAGAAGTGTCCCACAAATTTAGTGTCTCTGTCTAAAACTATACTCCTGGGTAACCCATGCAATCTCACAATATCCTTGAAAAACAAATTCTCTATGTGGGTAGAATCACTGGTTTATGACATGGTATAAAATGTGCCATATTCGAAAATATGTCAACCACCACAAAGATTGAATCATTTCCCCTATGGGTTCTTGGAAATCCCAGAACAAAATCCATACTTATAACATCCCACAACCTATCTAGAATAGGAAATGGTTGATACAATCTAGTGTTCTACTACTTTCCTTTAACATATTGGCATATTCTACATCTGTCCACGAACTTCTTCACATCAGACCTCATTCCTGGTCAATAATATGAAGAACTCAACAATGCATATGTTTTACCATGGCCAAAATGTCGGCTTCCTTTGAACAATAGTCCCTCTTGGACCATATAATCCATCCTTTGATTTCTATCCCTTAATAAAGGATTTTCACATGCTTCATAAGCTTCCTTAAAATCTGGGTCTTCGTGATACATCTCCTTGAGGTGTTCAAATCCGAAAGTCTCCACTTGGAATTCATGCAAGATTAAACATCTCCTGCTCAAAGCATCTGCAACTTTTTTAGACCTTCCACTAATATTCTTAATTACAAAAGTAACATTCTACATGAATTCTACTCATTTGGCATGTCTTTGGTTCAATTTCTCTTATTTGGTTATGAACTGCAAAGCCTGATTGTCAGTATACAAACCAAAATAATTTGGGATAAGATAATACCTCCACTTTTTCAAAGCTTGAATTACAACATAAAATTCCTTATCATAGTTTGAATACTTCTTCTTAACATCATTCAACTTCTCACTGAAATAAGCAACAAGCTTGTTGACGATTAAAATCGTAACAATGAAATCCTCCCGCAAAGTATTTCTAAAGAGTTATTATTTAACTATGCTAATAATATAATAATAGTAGGTGGGACCCTCTTGTAGACTAGAGGGGCAAGGATATACATATTACACATGTTTTGATGCTGTTATGATGTTTCTTACACAATACTACATTTTTGACGATGAAGTCTTGGTTTCATTTGGCATGATAATAAGTGGATAATGCATTATTGTGGAATGATTTTTGTGACACAAAACAATTTTATGGGTATGGGGAGCATGTTATTTACAACTTCTATGTTATAAACTTGTTACTAATTCTTATGATTGACTACCTAGCCACAAATATGCAAGCGATGATTTAATGGTAGCATGATCAAAAGAAAGATAGAAACTATGAAAATGTTCTAAAGTATAATGAAAGGAGAGAAACTATGTATTTGAGCTATAATAAAAGACTATATGCAAGTTTTGAATGAAAGAGTTAAGGAATACAAGTGTTAGTCCTAATTGTTATTCTATTTGCTTGGTTAATGGACTATGCGAATTTCATTAGATTTGAATGGAGGCGCATATAGCATTGTTAATATGGATTATTGCATGGAGTTATGGAAAGGGTTAACATGTAAACTATCTTGGGTGGCACACTATGCAATGGATATCGTCTCAAATCTCATGATGGTTTGGTATTGATTGTGCATTGGTTATATGGCTTTATTATTGGTGAATGTTATGCTTATTGGGATACCTCGTACTTCGAATTGAATGGGGTTATGTGATGGAAGCGACGTGGATATAATTCATGTCACTCCAAACCTTCCCTATTGTCCATCACCTTAGCATTGTTCCATTGTTGCAATTTCTCTTTGTTGGTTGTGAAGTTCCGCATTTTTAGGTTTTTGGAAGGGAAAGCTCGACCAACTCAGCATTTAAGCATTTTTACCACATGTATGATTCTTTTCTCTCCATCCACGATGCATTCTCTATTGTATGAACCAAGTGGTGGCTCAATGATGCTTGGGTTTTGTGTGTTCTTGAGATTTTCGATTGTGTGTAAATGTAGTGTTATGGCTCTCTATGATGACTGTAAAATGTTTGGAATTGCAAGCAAAGGAATGGGTATTATTAAGATGTGCGTTGGTTGTTTGCTCGATCAATGTATTTTTATGATGGGTCTCTGTGGAATAGTAAGTAACAATGGTACAATATGTCTCTAGGTTGATGATTGAGTTTTTTTTTTTGTATGTATCACTGTCGGTTAACTTGTTCCCTCTCATTCATTGCGGTAACCCTTACCCAGTTGCAGAGAAATTACCAACAGTTGTTGTTTTCTTTTATTCAAACCCTGGGTCGTGGTTGATGCACGTTCTTACTGTCTTTTCAATGAAGTGTCCCAAGATCCAATCTTGGTTGGCCCCGATCGTTAATATAGGCCTGTGTGGGTATTGGATTGATACATGTTGTATCTTAGCATTATGTCAAAAGGACGTGTGTGTCCTCACTATTGTTACAATCAATTTGTTCAACTCTTCAGGTGTTGGAAAGAGATGTTATATCTTTTTGTTTTTTGAATAACCGCCACTATTAATTTAACCCTCATCCCTTCTCTACAAGTATTATAGGAACGTATGTGCACTGGGTTATTTTACTCTTATTGTCTCTACTCTCCTCGGGTGTTAACTATTGTGTTAGGATATTTAGACACTTAGGAATTAGTTAAGATCTACTTGGTCTAATAAGTCGTTAGGTAAAAGTGTGTTTCTTTAGTATGCATTTGTAGTTAGGCAATCTGACGGTCACGATATGTTCCCGACATAGAGTGATCCGACGGTTCATACTCTCCTCGATCTTAACGGCCATTGATCCGTGGCTTAACACCCGA
>ML780672.1:1163243-1204040 GCA_009831015.1 Picea engelmannii
GCTGAGATTTGGTGTCTCTTCACTCACCCTCACTTTAATCATAAAGTTATCTTTTAATTTTCATCTCACAAATTAATTTGACTAAGACCCATATTCGGCAATTTCTCCCCCTTAGGCGCCTAGGGAAGAGAAACACTTGCCTTAGTACTACATTTTAATTAAAAATTTAACAGTTATCATGTCATCAGTGAGATCAAGCCTCAAGGATCTACATAGCCTAAGGCTAATTCAGGAAAGTCAAAAGGAGATAGCAAAAACAAAGGGAAATTTGCCTCCCAAAGTGACAAATATGGTTTTTGAGTATATTTTATTATTGTTTTGTTGAGAACAATTGACTGCTGAAGTTTTTGGACAACATACTATTTTTGGATATTTTGGATATATGTTTGGATATGATTTAAAATATCATTGATATTTAATTTTCAAAATTATGAAAATGATTATGGGATTCACAATGAGGGATGTGTTTGATTGATTGACAAGTTATGTTTATTTTTTTTAAGAAACTAAAGGGAGTCACAAGGGGTCCCACCTACTAGTTATTATTTATTAAAAGACCCTTATTATTATTATTATATTAATTATTACCCTAGCTAAAAGTTAGTTGAGTTTTAGTTAACTTAATTAAAAGAATTAGTTGAACTACTTCAACTAATTTGAGATGCATAAAAGTAAAAGGAGAAGGAAGAACAAAAGAAGAATAGAAGGAGAAATCATACTAAGGTTTTCTCTTGAGTTTTATTGAGATAGTTTAGTTTTCATTCATTCTTTAATTCATTAAAATCCTAATTTTGTTTTATGACAACAAGGTCCTATTGTAGACAACAAGATTCAAAGCTAAACTACATCATTCAAACACTTGTTTTTAGAGGTGTTCATCTATATTTGATAGTCTGTGTAGACTTGTTTGTTTATGAATTAAATTTCATGAATGATAAAGGATATTATGTAGAGTCGAGTGGGAAGCAATCTATGGCAAGATGATCTAGCTTTTAAAGTTCAATTTTTTTTCTTCCTGTCAGAGTCCTTTTGTATGGTTTTCATCGGGGATATCTAAGTTTGACTTTGGTCCAAACTCCCTCAGGGATTTTTGTAAAGAGAACGATTCTTTTGATTTATTGGAATGAAATAAGCGATTGCTATTCTGTCTCATCTGTGTTAATATGTGACTTGGTATTTTTTCTTTTGTCTTCACATTTACTTTTGGATTTGTTATATTCAGAAAATTATATAAAAATGTTGAATATTACAACAATCCTCTATTTTAAAAAATCATCCTAAGCCCTTGTAACTAATACTTGTGGATTGAGAAACAATTTTTGAGGCTGTAAACATAGGGTGATATTCCTGTCTATCTTGCCTTAGCCAAGAAAGATCTGGAAATGATTGAGTAAGATGATTTCATATCTTTTCCTCAACATTTATTTGGCAACCATACTGGGGAGATCTTCCATATCTCTCTGGTTGTTTTTATGCTTGATTATCATTGAATATATTTATATTTCTGATATTAATCCTTTGACTATTTCTTTTCTTCATGACTATACATGTTGCAAGGCAGCCTAATATTGAGCCTGGTCTTCAAGACCAGACCAACATTGCTTTAAACTTGTTTAATACCATTTTAGATACTGCTAATACCCGGGTTGAGCCTAATCTCTCATGGGAAGCAATTGAACAAGGCATAAGTGTATGAGAATGTTGGGAATCTAGGAAAAGACAACCTAGGAATCATCCAGAGCTTTGTTTTTCCTACATTTTTTATCTTCTTTTCATGTCCTTAGACCCTTGTATCTCTAGGAGAAGAAGAGGTTTATCACTGTAAATTAATCCTATTGCTGAAATAGGAAGAAGAAATGTTGTGTTGTTAGCCCAACAAAGTGATATAAGGAGAACTTTTTCTGATTCATCTAGTCTGTCTTTCTCTCCCTTACCTATCATTCACAAGATGTGGCTCTGGTGGAACTGCAGTTGCTTCTTCATCTCAATGTTCAACGTCGTCAGTTATTGGTAGCTTATATGGTCACCAAGTCCATATCCAATCTACTACCAACACCGCCAAATTCATTAAAAAGTATGGTATTTTTCAGTTTGAAGAAGATGCTACAACTACCCCGTGGCATGTTTCCTCCCTTCTTAACCTATCATCTGCTACTCGTCCACTTCTTAAATTCAAAGAACATCTCCCTAGGTTTTTAGGGAATAACACTGTCACTACGAATGAACACTTGGTGGCATTTTCTAATGCCTGTCACAACATAGGAGCCAATGAAAATGACACTTGTATGCGCTTATTTGTTAATTCTCTGGAAGGGAAGGTTGCGGCTGATTTCTTTGACCTTCCTCCTAAGATGTTTTCTACTTTTGAGGAGTTAGTCTATTGGTTCAAATATACCTATGGGCAATCCAAAATCCCAACTGAGCAGTTACGGGAATACAATAACATTGCTTATAACGATGGTGAGACTATCAAGTCCTTCATCTTGCATTTTTCCAAATTGTACAACCAAATCCCTGAACTCATCTGCCCTCATAACCAATCTTCTTTCATGCATTATTAATGTATTACCTGCCCCATACTGTCATAGACATGAGGAAAAGGCCATTGCTAACCTTGGTTCTTCTCTGCACACTTGTTTAGAGTATGAAGAGCAACTTGAAAGAACAAGTTTTCCTGGGGGAGACTTAGTTAAACAGAAAGACATATCCACCCTCTTATATCTTGTACAAGACATGAATAATCAAATGATAGCTTATGAGCGGAAATGAAATGTCCCCTCTATTACCCTTGGAGCTTCATCTTCTTCTACACCCCCCTTTAGAAATCCAAATGAAAACAATTTTCATCCTAAAGCTATCATGCCTCGTAGTTGGTGTAACTTTTGTGAAGAACACCATGAGGAAAGTACATGTGAGGTAAATAAGAGTGCCAGAGATAAAATATTTGGTAAAATACTTGAAACTACTATTGTTGTCCTAGACTTTGCAGAGCCAGAGGATGTCATGATCATAAATACTAGGAATAAATCCTATGCTCCAAAAAGAAAATATGATCCTCCTCATACTTATTCTAGCCCAATATCATCTTCACCAACTACTATTGTTCAGGTTCCTAAGGCTTTGGACAGTCAAGGAATTACCCACCCTCTTCCCTCTTCCAAATACAACATTCTAAATCAGTTTGCCAACATTAAAGGAGATGTTGTCAGACAATTGGCTTAGGTTGATGGATAGTTGGTATGGATTGTTGATTGTCATTGATTTCAACCATTGGAGAGTGATATTGTAGATTTATTTCAAACCTTAGTGATTGATTTCAACCCTTGGAGAAAGTCCGGTAGCAAATTTTGGGCATAACAAAGGTTTGGGTAATGGACCTATGTTTGTTTTATGGATAATGGTATGAGTTTTGATATATTTGCAGGAAAGAATATTCTAGATGGATAGTACATATCATGCCATTTCCAGTGGTATCTATAACGTCACATAACTCCTCATGGTTAGAGAGTTATGGCCATGTGAAGTTGGGGAACCCTCATGAGTCATCTAGAATCCCTAAAAGGTCGAAGTAGTCAAAGTGGCTTAAGAGATTTTAGAAGGTAAATAGTAAAGTGAAGTGATGAGTGTACTATAAGTCAAATTGTATATAAAATAAATTATTAAATAATAAAGTTAATGGAGACATTACTAAGTGGACTAGTGGTTAGAAGTGGGTTAATCGTAAAATAAGGAAAGTGGGTTAAGATGGTTAAAAGGTAACCCCTTGAGGAAGCTACATGAAAGTATAAATAAGAGGCAAGGATCTCCCCTTTAATCACACTTGAGAATATTGATTATCTATAGGTGATTGAGGTAACCAAAGGATATCTAAGACGAATTTCAGAGGGAAGGTGAAGTAAAGAATGTTGAAATTTAAGGGAGGATAAATTCTTTTGATGATGCTTTCTAAGGTATGTTATTTACATGTCATCTCACCATGTTTGCAATAAATTTTTTCTAGAATGATTCAGACCATGAAATTGGGAGGCCATTGAGGAATCATATCCAAGTAGCTGTGATACAAATTTCATCTTATGTGTCATTGTATTTTTGGAGTTACATGCCGTGGAAAATAGGGTTTGTGGCTAGTCCTGAAATTAGTCTAAAACAAGTGTTTCAGGTAAAAACGTCATAACTTATTCATAATAGATCAAAATTCAGTAAGACCATATGTATTGGTTAGAGTACAATATTTAGTATTATGTGTACAATTTTTAGGTCCATACAACAAATATTCCTTGCGGGGCACACTCTACAAGTTCGCTCTCTAGAATAAGCTAGAATTCAAGAAGGTATGCCATTTTTGCTATAACTCTTTTTTTGCGAGGTTCCAAGTAGTGAAGTCTGGAGGAATTGCACAAAATACACTAAATAATATTGTGTACCATTTTTAGATCTGTATTCATTACAGGTACATAGTTATGATTATTTCAATTTAGCATTGTTGACTAATCCAAAATTAGTCATGTGAGACTAAAGTAAAGTTTGATGAAAATTCTAGTCTCTTGTTGTTAAAGTTAAGGAAGGTTTGCAAGTATGTGATCATATACACCATTTCTATTACAGAGTTACAAATCCAATTTGGATGATGAAGTTGATGAGGGATTTTGGTTGAGGTACATGTTGGGTACATGGTTGAGACAAGTAGTTGATGAGTTGGCACATACATGAGGTGTATAGTTGATGATGTTGGTACATCTTGATGAGTCATAGTTGATGATTAGTTGATACATGATTGGTACATACTTGGTACATGGTTGGAGACACTTGTTAGTAGTATTGTTGACACATGGTTTATGGATGATGTAGCATACTTGTATTGGTATATTATTAGAAACACATATTGATCTTGGTGATGAGTATGAGTTTTTGTGTTATGCTTGGTTGATGCACATATTTGAGAGTTGTGTTGGTGACTGATCTTGGTGAGTAGATCTGATTTGTTTGATGAGATTGATGAGACATGTTGTTGTGATAGGTTGTTTGGACAGGTTGTTGTGACATGTTATTTGTACAAGTTTGGTGCATGGTTGATGCACTTTTTTATGGTACGGGTTGGTGAATGGTTGATGCACTTGTTTATGGTACAGGTTGATTACAGGTTGAGGTACAAGTTGATGCATGGTTGATGCATGGTTTAGGTTATTGGTATAGGTTGTTTGGTGCAGGTTGATTGGTATAGGTTGTTTGGTGCAAGTTGATTGGTACAGGTTTACAACAATATATCTCACAGTGATAGTGTGATAGTAATCTAACAAATTCTACTTCTACGTCAAGGTGGTTGGATGTTTCAAGGACATGTGGTTGTAGCCACCTTCCGGTTGTAGCCGAAGAACATAGGGGGTTGTAGTCTCCTTTTGGTTGTAACCAGAGAATTGGGGAGTTGGAGATTCCCTCGGGTTGTAGCCTAAGAAACTAGGGGGTTGGAGCCTCCTTCCAATTGCAGCTGGAAAACAAAGGAAGTTGGTGCTTCCAATGAATGTAATTCTTAAATACATATAAAAAAAAAAAATTGTGGATTTCTCCCTCTTTGGGTTTCCACGTAAAACACTGGTGTACTGTGTATGTGTGTGATTGCTCATTTGTTCATTGTTTATTTACTCTGCAACTATTGGATGATAATGCTACATTGATACACCATTTGAATGTTATGGTGAAAAAGGATTAAATTGTTCTATTACTAATTCACCCACCCTCTCAGTAATCCAATAATTGGTATCAGAGCCGGTTCCTTCAGGAAATAGGTTAACCACTGGAAAGAGATCATGGATTATTCTGAGAATGGAGTAGCAATGTTTAATGGTCATAATGGTTTTAAGTATGAGATGTGGAGTAGAAGGACGGAAGTATTTTTACAGGAACATGGACATTATATTTGGCTATTAGTTGTTACAAGATATGATAGTTCAAAAAGGGCAAAGACTGCAGCCAAGAAGGAATTGAAGAATAATAAAAAAATAGCAATGGATTTCATCTGGGAAGGATTACCTAATCTGGTAAGAGAAAAGGTTGGTAAATGTTCATTAGCCAAAGAAATTTGGGATAAGTTACATGACATATATTCTTCACCCATCGAAGATTCAAAAAATGCCAAAGAAGATGCAGATACAGATCAAGAAGAATTATGTTCACCATGTCAAATAGATTCAAAATATGAAGAGTACATAATAACCATAAGTATGTTTTTTTTCTTTAGTTGTGAAAAATGTGGACATCTTGAAATAGAATTCCATGAAGGAAATGAGACAGAAAAACTAATTGAAAAGGAAGACAATTATGAAGCAGAATCGATTACTGCTTTAGATGAACTAAGAGAAGAAAACAAGTTACTCAAGAAAGAATTGATGAAACAAAAGGAAAGTGTTCACATGTTTGAAGAATCCCAACAAGTCATCGAGAACTTATGAACTCATCTAGAAGAAGCCAGAGATCGAAGAAAATCTTGAATATCAAAAGCAGTATTTGGAAGCCAAGATAGAAGCACAGAAGGAAGAAGCAGAAATGAGAGAGAAGATATTAACAAATCATCTTAAGGAAATAACTAATGATCTAAACCAGCTTGAGGTAGAGTTTAGTCAAGAAGAAAAAGGACTTGAAGAAGAAATAATCACATTAAAAATTTAGCTTGAAGAAGCGAAAAGAACAAAAGAAGTCATGAAGTCTCAGATAATGAATAAATAAGAAGAGGTTGAGAAGCTTGAAGAAGAAGTTGTCACATTGAGAAGTAAAATGGTCAAGCTAAAAAAGAACATTGAAGAGACAGAAACATCCACATCAGTTATAGAGAATGAAGAGAAGCACTCTAGGTTGCTAGAAAAGAAGAATGAAGAAAATAGAAAGAGTTATGCAGAAGTACTCAAAGGAAGGAATCATGGTCAACCCGAATCTAAGAAAAATATTGAAGATACATCTTCAATAAGACCATCCATGTTCAACCCAAAAAGAAGTTTCAATCATGATCATGATCAGTCAAGGAAAAAATTCAGAAGGACTACACCATAAAGAATATCATTCACTCCCAGGTATGCAAATATATTTTATGGTCATTGTTTTTATTATACTAATTTTGGACATAAGGTTTCATATTGTGGGGATTATAAAAGAAATTTTCAAGCAAGAAGTGCATATGTGGCTCCACGTAACATTGAATATTACAAATGTCATAACTATGGACACATAGCTAGTGATTGTAGAAGCATGATCGATACTTCCATGAAAGAGAAAAGTGATATCAGATATAAGAAAGTATGGATAAGAAAACACGAAGGACATGTGAACAAAGACCGGGTCCCAGAGATCGCAAGATTGACAATAAAACGAGATGAATAAAATTTTACAGAGAAACAAAAAGATGATAGATACATAAAGGTTTGGAAAATAACTGAAAGAAAATAAGGACAAGTAAATAAGGAACATGTTCAAGAGATTGCACTTTCAGGAATTGTAGTGAAAGATGAATTCACAAATAGAAAGAAATAAGTCAGAGCTCAGAGAGATGATGAATCTACCAATGAAGATGGTGATGAATACACATTAGAGCTGGAATTGTTCTGAGCGATCTGACTTAGAGACTCCCAGGTAATATGAATATTAGACAGGGGGAGTCTATGTGATAGCTGTGACAGACCAAAGAAGCTAAGAACCATCCTTCAAGAAGCTTGTAGAGTTTGAGAAGACAGATCCAGAGTATTCAGTTAACAGAAGTACAATTTGATGGATTAATCAAGACTTCATGATAGTATAGTGATAAATGGGTCAACATTATGGATAGTTGTGCAAGTAGAGTCTTGGACAGTATGGACGATAGCATGGATTCATAGATTGGTTCAAAGAGTGGTTTAGAGACAAAGGAACATTATCATAATGGATGATAATTACACAATAAATGGCTCGAACAATGCTAATGGATTCCAAATTGACAGATATTTTTTGGACACATGTAGTGCATACAACAATTCACATTCAAAATAGAGTAATGCTCAGAAACAAAAATGGAAAAACTCCCTAGGAACTATGGAAATGAAGCGTAGACAACAACCTCTACATCAAGGTAACTCAAGGTAGTATTTTATTAATTGAAATTTATGTTGATGATATTTTTTTGGAAGTACTAATGGCAGGTTAAGACATAAATTTGCAAAGGATATGAAAAATGAATTTGAAATATCATTACTTGGAGAACTATCCTTCTTTTTGGGTCTTCAGATATGTCAAAGAAACCAAGGAATTTTCATTTCTCAAACTAAGTATATTAGAGAAATGATAAAGAGGTTCGGAATGGAATATTTCAAACTAGTTGCCACTCCTATGAAAACCAGTTGCAAGTTGAGAAAATATGATGATTCAAAGTCTACAGACCAGAGGCAATACAGGTCAATAATTGGTAGCTTACTATATGTGACAACATCTAGACTAGATGCAATGCAAGCAATTGGACAGGTGGCATGATTTCAAGTAACACCAAAGGAATCACATGTCTTAGCAGTAAAGAGGATTTTCAGATATCTCAAAGGAACATAAGTGTTTGAATTATGGTATCCAAAAGGAAAGGATCTATCAATTATTGCCTACACAGATGCAGATTGGGTAGGTTGCATTGATGACCGACGAAGCACCAGTGGAGAAATGATCTACTTAGATATACAAGTTGAGTATGATGAGCCCATTCCAATCTATTGTGATAATACAAGCACTATCAATATCTCAAAGAACCTGATGATGCACTCCAAGAAGAAGCACATTCCAATAAAGTATCACTTTCTACGGGAACAACTTGCAGAGAAGAACATCATAGTTGAATATGTGGGCACAAAAGAACAAGTGGCATAATATTTACAAAACCGCTTCCAAGGGAAGCCTTTGAGTATTTTCACCAGCGACTCAAAGTAATTTCTACTCCAAAATGAATGCTTTTGAATGATTATCTTATATGTCTTAGATTTACGCAAGGAAGCACCATAAAGAGGACAGTTCAGATTGGGGGATCAGTTTCAAAAAGATTTCAATCAGTGGGAGTATCCCCAAGGAAAATTAAGTTAGGGGGAGTAACCCCCAGATGGAAAGATACCTTTTCCATTGGTGACAAAGGGGGATAGATTTATCAGATGCAGGATAGAAATTATTGGAGAGAGAGAATAGAGGCATGTAGACAGGGGGAGAAACCCAAGGAGAGTTCAGTCAGGGGGATCAACCACAAAGGGAGATACCCTTTTCCATTGATTTCAAAGGAGAAGATATGGAAACATTGATAAAGAGTATAAGCATGAATGTTATCATGACTAAGTGTTGCCATCAATGTTGGTGTTTCCATCAATGCCAAAGGGGGAGATTGTCAGACAGTTGGATTAGGTTTATGGAAATTTCATATGTATTTTTTGTTTTCATTGATTTCAACCATTGGAGAGTGATATTGTAGATTGATTTCAACCCTTGGAGAAAGTCCGGTAGCAAATTCTAGTAGCACAAAGGTTTGGGTAATGGACCCAAGTTTGTTTGATGGATAATGCTATGAGTTTTGATATATTTGTAGGTAAGAATATTCTATATGGATAGTACATTTCAAGCCATTTCTAGTGGTATTTGGAGCGCCACACAACTCCTCACGGTTAGAGAGTTATGTCCATGTGAAGTTGAAGAACCCCCATGATTCATCTAGAAGCCCCAAAAGGTCAAAGTAGTCAGAGTGGTTTAAGATATTTTAGAAGGTAAATAATAAAGTGAAGTGATGAGTGTACTATAAATCAAAGTGAATACAAAATAAATTATTTAAATAATAAAGTTAATGGAGAAATTACTAAGTTGACAAGTGGTTAGAAGCAGGTTAACCGTAAAATAAGGAAAGTGGGTTAAGATGGCTAAAAGGTAACCCCTTGAGGAAGCTACATGAAAGTATAAATAAGAGGCAAGGATCTATCATTTTGATCACACTTGAGAACATTGAATATCTATAGGTGACTGAGGTAACCAAAGGATATCTAAGCCCAATTTCAGAGGGAAGGTGAAGTAAAGAATGTTGAAATTCAAGGGAGGATAAATTCTTTTAATGATGCTTTCTAAGGTATGTTATTTACATGTCATCTCGCCATGTTCACAATATTGTTTTTTATAGAATGATTCAAACCATGAAATTGGGAGGCCATTGAGGAACCATATCCAAGTAGCTATGATACAAATTTCATCTTGTGGGTCATTGTATTTTTGGAGTTACACGTTGTGGAAAATAATGTTTGTGGCTAGTCCTGAAACTAGTCTAAAACATGTGTTTTGGGTAAAAATGTCATAAATTATTCATATAAAATCAAAATTTAGTAAGACCAAATGTATTGGTTAGAGTACAATCTTTAGTATTATGTGTACAATTTTCATATCCATACAACACATATTTCGTGTGGGGCACGCTCTACAAGTTCGCTCTCCAAAATAAGCCGAAATTCAACAAGGTATGCCATTTTTTCTATAAATCCTTTTATGAGAGGTTCCAAGTAGTGAAGTCTAGAGGAATTGCATAAAAGAAACTAAAGAACATTGTGTACCATTTTTAGATCTTTATTTATTAGAAATATATAGTTATGATTATTTCAAGTTAGGGTTGTTGACTAATCCAAAATTAATCATGCGAGACTAAAGTAATGTTTGATGAAAATGATAGTCTCTTGTTGTTAAAGTTCAGGAAGGCTTGTAGGTATGTGATCATATACACCAGGACTATTACAGAGTTACCAATCAGATTTGGATGATGAAGTTGATGAGGGATTTTGGTTGAGGTACATGTTGGGTACATGGTTGAGACAAGTAGTTGATGAGTTGGCACATACATGAGGTGTATAGTTGATGATGTTGGTACATATTGATGAGTCATAGTTTATGAGTAGTTGATACATGATTGGTACATACTTGGTACATGGTTGGAGGCACTTTTTAGTAGCATTGTTGACACATGTTTTATGGATGATGTAGAATACTTGTATTGGTATATTATTAGAAGCACATATTGATCTTGGTGATGATTATGAGTTGTTGTGTTATGCTTGGTTGATGCATATCTTTGAGAGTTTTCTTTGTGATTGATCTTGGTGGGTACATCTGATTTGGTTGATACGATTGATGAGACATGTTGTTGTGATAGGTTGTTTGGATAGGTTGTTGTGACATGTTATTTGTATAGTTTTGGTGCATGGTTGATGCACTTGTTCATGGTACAAGTTGAGGTACAAGTTGGTGCATGGTTGATGCACTTGTTTATGGTACAGGTTGATTAAAGGTTGTTTGGTATAGGTTGGTTCATGGTTGATACACTTGTTTATGGTACATGTTGATTAGAGGTTGAGGTACATGTTGATGCATAGTTCAGGTTATTGGTACAGTTTGTTTGGTGCAGGTTGATTGGTACATGTTTACAACAATATATCTCACAGTGATAGTGTGACAATAATCGACCACATTCTACTTCTACGTCAGGGTGGTTGGATGGGGCAAGGAGAGGTGGTTGTAGCCACCTTCTGGTTGTGGCCAGAGAACATAGGGGGTTGTAGCCTCCTTCTGGTTGTAGCCAGAGAATTGGAGAGTTGGAGCTTCCCTCAGGTTGTAGCCTGAGAAACTAGGGGGTTGGAGCCTCTTTCCAGTTGCAGCTGAAAAAAAAATGAAGTTGGTGCTTCCAATGAATTTAATTCTTAAATACATATAAGAAAAATCATTACGTGGTTTTCTCCTGATTTGGATTTCCATGTAAAAAAATGGTGTACTGTGTATGTGTGTGGTTGCTCATTTGTTCATTGTTTATTTACTCTGCAACTATTGGATGATAATTCTACATTGATATAACACTTGCATTTTATGGTGAAAAAGGATTAAATTTCTCTATTACTGATTCACCCCCCCTCTCAGTAATCCAATAGATACTACCCTCCTGGACATGGTTGTCATCCTTGAGCAACAGAAGCATATGAAAAATTTCATGGAAGGAAAATCTTCCATTGTAGTCAACCTCTTTGAAGAGGTATATGAAGAGGATTCATCTGTAAATAAAGTAGGTGTACATAAGTTTAGACCCTGTAAAAAAAACCCCATTTTATATTTCTATAAATATTATGGATAAGACTACCCATTGTTGTCTCATTGATGGTGGTTCAAGCCCAAGTGTAATGTCAAAAATTATTATGGAAGAGATAGGATTGTATTGTACAAATGAAAATTCCAGAAGCATTATCTCTTATAACAGTTTACAACAAATGACCATAGGTGAAATCAAGGATGTGACCTGTGTTTTGTGCGCGCATCCTGAAATAAGGACAACCCTTAATATTCAAGTAATAGATATGCCAGTGAGTAATTACTCGATAATCTTAGGAAGAGAGTGGAAATATTTTACAGGTGGATACCTCTCACTCGACGAGACACACTTATCCGTTCCTCAGATTGGTAAAATCATCATAGTCCTAAGAGAGGGGAGAATTTCACCTTACATAGAAAGCGTCCCACAACCTAATGTGAATTATATCGAGGAGGACCTAGGAGTGTATTCCATCATTACAGATGAGGACAACACTACCTTGGAACAAATAGACTTAGAGGATGGGATGTGGCATATGCACTTTGATGGTTCATGCTCCAATGAAGGAAACATAGCTGGTATTATCTTGTATTCTCCTGTGGGTAAGATTCATAACTTTTCCTATAGGTTAGATTTTTCTTGCACAAACAATGTCACTGAATTTGAAGCATTAATGCTATGCATTGAAAATGCTTATAATCTGGGTTGTGTTCACCTTACAGTTTTTGGGGATTCCAAACTTGTTGTAACCTTATACGTAAGATATAATATCCTAGAAACAAGTTAATGAAACATTATACCAAAATTTTTTGGGAACTTATCTTGAACTTACTATCCTTCAACATCACTCATGTCAAAAGGAAATTGAAATCAATGGCTGATAGGTTAGTTGTTTTTGCAGCCTTTCCTACTCGACAACTTCTGCCACAAAGACCTGATTGTACCTTTCAATATTTTTATCTTCCTCACATCCTTGACAATATAGAGTCATGTAAGGTCTTTCCTAGTGATGAGAACATCTGTTCTTTCATTCAAAATGAACCTTATATGCCTAAGGAAATTATATCGATGGAAGATAACAAAATTCCTAAAGGCTTGACTCCTATAGAAAGTTCATTTTCATCGATGATGTAGGAAACAAAGAAAAACATAAAGAAAAGGAGTCAAAAAGGAAAGTGGATGAAACCATTTCCTTGAACATTAGAAAACCCGAGTCTCCAAAGATTGTTAAAATAGGTTCCCAATGTTCTGATGAAGAAAAATTGAAGTTCGCTAAGCTGCTTGGTGAATTTCAAGATGTTTTTCCTTGGTGTTATGAGGATATTCGTGGTTTTTATCCTGCTCTTATACATCATGCCATTCCTATCAAGGAGGGCATAAAACCAGTTAGGAAAAAAAAAAGACCCATTAAACCTGCACTGGAAGCAACTATTCGAAAAGAGTTGGAAAAACTCTTGAAGGCTGGGATCATTTTCCCGATTAAGTATTCTAAATGGGTTTCCAATTTGGTTCTCGTTTGGAAAACAACTGGTCAGATCAGATTATGCGTACATTTTCACGCATTGAATAGGGCTAGTATAAAAGATCACTTTCCTCTCCCTAATATGGAAATTATTTTGCAGCAAGTTGTAGGGTCACATATGATGTCCTTACTTGACGACTTTTTCTGGTTACAATCAAATCAAGGTAAAAATGATAGATAAATATAAAACCACTTTTATTACTCGTTGGGGCACTTTTTCTTATGAACGTATGCCTTTTGTCTTATCTAATGCAGGTGCCACTTTTTAAAGAGCTATGCAAATAACCTTTGATGATTTGATCGGCAAGATTATTCAGATCTATCTTGATGACTTAATTGTGTATTCTAAAAACCAATTAGATAATTTTGGTCATCTTAAAAGAGTTCTCATGTGATGCAGGAAATTTGGAATTTCTCTAAATCATTCTAAGTCTATTTTTTGCATTATCAAGGGCAAGCTCCTTGGGCACATTGTCTCTAATTCAGGAATAAACATTGATCCTGAAAGGATTGTTGCTATCCTAAATCTTCCTGCTCACACTTCCAAGAAGGAGGTTCAAGATTTTATGGGTGTTATTAACTTTTTCCGTAGGTTTGTTCCTGATTTTGCTGTAATGGTCAAGCCAATTCATAATCTGCTTAAGCAATATTGTTCATTTTCTTGGACAAATAATGTCAATTTTTTTTTTGTAGGGATCAATAAAGAAATCAGTTCCACACCAGTTTTGGCGAAGCCGGATTTTGAGAAAGAATTTATGATATATACTAATGCCACAGAGGAAACTATTTATGCTATCCTCATGCAATGGGATGACCAAGGTAATGAAAAACCAATGGCTTACATGAGTCAAATCTTTTCTGATGATGAGTTTAAATATTCTTTTATTGAAAAGCATGCTTGTTCTCTTGTTAAAGCTGTTGCAAAGTTTCTCCACTTCATCTTAGGTAAGCACACGTTGGTAAAAGTACCTTTACCCGCTGTGAAGTTTTTTCTCTCACAGACTTATCTTTCGTGGAAGCTTTCACATTGTCTTTCCAAGATCCAGGAGAATGATTTAACTATCATGACTTCTAACACCACCAAGGGATGTGACATAGCCCTTCACTTAGCTCAACATGTTGAAACTAGTGAAGAAATTGATGAACATGATAACTCTCTATCAACACTGTTCTACATTGATAATCAAATCCTTCCTGTGTTTGAACATTCTTGGTATAAAAAATTGGTTTACTATTTGCAAAATCAAATATGTCTAGATAACTTAGACACTCATCGAAGAAGAAGGTTCAGTCTCGAATCTGTTAGATACGTCATTATAGAAGACTTCTTGTTTATAATATATGTCGATGGTATGTTTCTTAGCTATGTAAATAATGAGGAAGCACAAAAATTGTTGCAAAAAACTCATGGTTCTTCAAATTATGTTATTCATGTAGGCGGTCATTTTTCTGCTAAAACCACTTCTTTTAAGATTATTAGAAAAGGATACTATTGGCCTTCAATATTTCGTGATTCTTATGTTTTTTTGAGATCTTGTGAAAAGTGATAGAAATTTGCTAGGAATGAACGTCTTTCATCCATGCCTTTACAACCTGTCCTCACAGACTTTCCATTTTCAAAATGGGGTTTGGACTTTATTGGTCCTATTAATCCTTCGTCTTCAGCAAGACAAGTCTTTATATTGACATCCACAGACTATTTTACAAAATGGACTGAAGTTGTCCCGCTTAAACATTCGCAGGATGAGCAGGTGATTTATTTCCTTGAAAATAACATTTTTTCCATATTTGGTCTTCCTTTGGAAATTATTACAGAAAATGGTCCCTCTTTTATTTCTGCTAAGATGACCCAATTTTTAGCTAATTTGAGGGTTAAATATTTTACCTCATCAGCTTATCATCCCCAAGGAAATGGGCAGGTTGAGTCTACCAATAAGAATCTGGTAAGAATTATCAAAAGGCTCATTGAAGATAAGCCTCTTCAATGGAACACTCTCCTCACTTACGCCCTTTCGACAGATCGAACTACCACCAAGGTGAGCACTGGTTGCACTCCTTTCCATCTTTTTTATGGTCAAGAATCCATTCTTCCTACTGGTATGGAACTTTCCTCCTTAAGGTTAATTCTACAGGTCGAAGAATTAAATTCTTATGATGTTTCCCAAAGAATGAATGCACTTTTGGGTTTAGAGGAGAAATGGATGTTTTCCTTGGATAATATAAAGAGAAGACAACAAAATGTTAAAAAATGTTTCAACAAGAGTGTCAAATCTGTCAAATTTAAATTCAATGAGAAGGTATTGTTGTAGGATTCAACTCATGTTGATAGAGGAAGGCATTGAAAGTTTCAAAAATTATGGCTGGGTCCTTTTAAGATCGCTTTTGTCCTGGGCGCAAATTCTTACATCCTAAAGGACTTACAAGAGATATTATTTTCCTACAACACTAACGGTTCCCACTTAGGACATTACATGGAACCAACTTGAAGAGTTTAACATTGTTTGAAATGTTTTCTGTATTACAGTATTTTTTTCGGTTTTGATATTCCTGTTTTTACATTTCTGTCATTTCATTTTTTTTGCTTATTTCAATTCTGTTGTTTCATTTTTGTTATGACATTTCTTTGTTTTTGTTCTTTTGATTTAATTTTTTGTCAAAATAAAATGTTGGATCAGTTTTTCTACAACGATGCTTCTGGAAGGTATTGTTAATCAATAACAATAAAGTTACACAATTGTCATGATGTTTCCCCTTGAAAGAATCATTGAATTTGTTATTTACTTCCACTGTTGTTTTATGAAATAGTTGGTTTTATCGCTCTTCTACTTTCCTCTTCTTCATCCATTTCAATATTCAAAAGAGTAAGTTCATAAAAATTTTCTCCTTGAAGTAAAGAACAATTTTTAGTTGAATGATTATGCTTACAGGGATAAACCCCCTCATACTTAACACTTTTCATGAGTTATTCCCAAATTCCCGATCATTTTTCCCTTAAATCCGCTTACTTCCCCTTGTTGCATAATCATTTTGGTTTATATCTTCTTGAGCTGATGTTACTTGTTCTGCGAAACCAGAGATTATGAGTTCTTAATCTGTTGGAAACAGATTTCCCTGTGGAGTCACCAATTTGTTCACGATTAAAATAGTAACGATGAAATCCGCCCACAAAGTATTGCTAAAGCGCTATTATTTAACTATGCTAATAATATAATACTAGTAGGTGGGACCCCCTTGTATACTAGAGGTGCAAGGATAGACATATTACACATGTTTTGTTGTTGTTATGATGTTGCCTACACATTCCTACATTTTTGACGATCCAGTCTTGGTTTTGTTTGGCATGATAATAAGTGGGTAATGCATTATTGTGGAATGGTTTTTGCGACAGAGAACAATTTTATGGGTATGAGGAGCATGTTATTTACAGTTGTTATGTTATAACCTTGTTACTAATTCTTGTAATTGATTACCTAGCCACATATATGCAAGGGATAATTTAATGGTAACATGATCAAAACAAAGAAAAAAACTATGAAAAGGTTCTAAAGTATAACAAAAGGAAAGAAACTATGTATTTGAGCTATAATAAAAGACTATATGCAAGTTTTGAATGAAAGAGTTAGGGAATACAAGTGTTATTCCTAACTATTATGTTATTTGCTTGGTTAATGGACTATGTGAATTTCATTAGATTGAATGGAGGCACATATAGCATTGTTAATATGGATTGTTGCGTGGAGTTATGGCAAGGTTTAACGTGTAAACTATCTTGGGTGGCACACTATAATGGATATCGTCTCAGATCTCACATTGGTTTGGCATTAATTGTGCATTGGTTATATGGATTGATTATTGGTGAATGTTATGCTTATTGGGTTATCTCGTACTTCGAATTGAATGGGGTCAGGTGATGTAAGCGACATGCATTTACTGCACATCACCCCAAACCTTCCCTATCGTCCATCACCCTAACATTGTTCCATTGTTGCAATTTCTCTTTGTTGGTTGTGAAGTTCCGCATTTTCAGGTTTTTGGAAGGGAAAGCTCGACCAACTCACCATTTAAGTGTTTTTCCCACAAGTATGAATCTTTTCTCTCCATCCATGATGTATTATCTATTGTATGAACCAAATGGTGGCTTAGTGATGCTTGGATTTTGTGTGTTCTTGAGATTTTCGACTGTGTGTAAATGTGGTGTTATGGAATGGGTATTATAAAGCTACATGTTGGTTGTTTGCTCGGTCAGTGTAGTTTTATGATGGGTATCTGTGGAATAGTAAGTAACAATGGTACAATATGGCTCTAGTTTGATGATTGAGGGTTTTTGTTCTGTGTATCACTGTCGGTTAATTCATTCCCTCTTAGTCGTTGTGGTAAACCTTACCTAGTTACAGATAAATTTCCAACAGTTGTTGTGTTCTTTTCTTCAAACCTCGAGTCGTGGTTGATGGCATGTTATTACTGTCTTTTCACTGAAGTGTCCCAAGATCCAGTCTTGGTTGGCCCCGATCGTTAATACAGACCTATGTGGGTATTGGATTGATATAGGTTGTATCAAAAGGATGTGTGTGTCCTCACTTTTTTTGTTGTCAAGTTATTCGGCTCTTCGGGTGTTGGAAAAATATGTTATATCATTATGTTTTTTTAATAACCTCCACTGTTAAGTTAACCCTCATCCCTTCTCTGCAAGTATTATAGGCACCTATATGCACTGGTTTATTTTACTCTTACTTTCTTTTCTCTCCTTGGATTTTAATTGTTGTTTCCGTTGATGGGACTTGGAGTAATAAGTAAAGACTATATGGCTCACTGTTGTGTCTTGTTCAAAATGTATTTTTTCCTGTGGTTGATATAAGTCTCAGAAGAAAGTCATCTCTCGGTGTCTTGTTTAAAAAGATAAACAGACTCTTGTTGCCTCCCTACATTTGATTTTGATAGAGCCCAATTTGTACTATGATGATGCAGGAGAATTGCCTTCAAAGTAAAAGAAGCAAGCATGGAGGCAAGGATATGACATCTCAGCATGATCGAATTTCAAATCAACATTTAACTTAGAAACAAAACAAGTTGCTGAGATGTTTTGGAAACAACAATTTTAAATATATCTTGTTTATAAAAGTCTTGTACGACTGTAAGGAGTTGCAGATAGAGAGTGTCAACCCTTATCTAATAATAAATAATAGTTATTTTAATAGGACAAGGTGGGTAATTGCTAGAAACTGATAGGATAGGTTGTAGACAGGACGAAGAAGAGCTCGAGGAGCCACTCCTTAGAGAGATTTTCTATTGTATTTTATTAAGAAGAGAGTAGAAGAGAGTAATAGAGAGAACATGAGATAGGATGAGTTTTCTCAGAGTAGCAGATAGGAAGAGAAGAAAGATGTAGTGAAGAACTGTAATACTATGTAATTTATTTCATGAATAAATAGAGCAGACATAATTGTTCCAATTCCTTAGACAATGTTCATTCTAAGGTGTGATTGAATGAATAGTGTATTATGCGTGTGCTTCAATTCATTTCGTTTATGTATGATTGTTCAAGGTTAATCATATGAATCTATGATGAACTGGATAAGTTCTAATAGTTTTGCTTCCGAGAACTTGTATGCAAGGAGTGCATATCGTACGCAAGGAGTGCATCGGCAGAGTCTTGAATTGAATCAAAAGAGTTCATAAGGAACATCGAGAACTTAGACAAAGTAAAAGGAGTGCACAGAGTCAAAGAGCGGCTAAGTGTCGAAGAACTAGAACAGAGAAGCAGAAGGAGTGCATGAAGAGTTTCTTTCAAATAAATCCTTTGATATGAGTTTGTGGAGATCCCAAGAACACAAGGAGTGCGTGGGAGATAACAATCATCAAGGGAATAAATCTTATAAGGGATAGCAAGGATAAATATTCAAAGGGAATGAAGCTCTGAAGATTTCACGAAGTATCGGTCAAGATCCGTCCAGGAGGGAGCGGGATCGTTCCAGAGCATCGGATCTGGGTAAAGTACACAAGATTTAAGTCTTTGTGTGCATATAGGAGAAAAGAACCATTGAAGCCTGAAAGAGGTTAGGGACCATTCATCTTCAAGAGGGATAGGTGGCGTAATATCTACAACTCTGAAGAAGAAGCACTTCGAAAGTTTCGTAGACAAGGAGAAGGCGAAATTGCTGAATCACCGAAGAGCCAAAGTCGATCCTAACCGTTTGTCGTCAGGAGGTATGTGTCAATAGATCAATGAGTTTAGGTGAAAATTATCAGAAGGTGAGTGTGTAGGAGTTGAAACTCTCGAAGCCCAAATATCTGAAGTGATTCACAGTCATTGATCTAAGGGATACATGTGTCGAAACATTGTCGACTTTGGGTGAAAAATACTCTGGGAGAACAAGAGTGTGCAGGAGTTGAAAATATCGAAGCCCGAATAGTCGAATTGAATCGTAGATGTCAGATCCAAATGAACAGACGACAAATATCCATGGATTTTGGGTGGAAACACTCCAGGGGAAAGCGAGTGTGCATGAGCCAGAACTCCTGAAGCCCGAAGAGCCAAATTTAATCACAACCATTGATATGTGAGAGACACGTGTCGATAGATCATCGACTTTGGGTAGAAGTACTACGGAGGAAACAAGAGAAGAGAGTTTGAAACTCCCGAAGCCCGAAGGGCCGAAATCAATCGTAGCCATTGATTTGAAAGGAGGGCACGTGACGATAGATCGTGGAGATCTGGGAGTGCATGCTAAAGGAGAAAAAGGGTCGATGACTGATATATGACCATGAAAAAAAGAGGACAAACCTCAACTATCTATCAAGAGGCATCACATGAGATCACAAGATCGACGATCGCGCTTAATAGCGGGGATAGAAAGTGATCGGGGTTTAAAAATATTATAGCGGGCCATAATCGAAACCATGGTATTTTTAAAGGGATACATGGAAGTTGATAGTGAATTGCGGGGATAAAAGTGGTGTGGTCTCAAACCAGTTTAGGCCACCTCGTAATCATGCGCTTAGATGAGGACATAGCTTGAGGTCACATACGGGAAATGGAAGAGGAGCTAGCACATGAAACTTGACAGTTTGGCAACACGAAGAAAGAAGTTGTGGGTGTCTTAGAACCTACACCAAAGGACTGAAAGGGCATGTGTTGAATCATAAGTGAGACTATTAAGGTTTCAAAGAGCTGATTTGGCTTGAAGAATCAAAGATCCTTGACCAGGAGGTCACGCAGCCTCGAGGGAGAGTAGGGGGTTTGCATAAGGTGGTATCAAATCCATTGAATTTGTTTGTAGTCAATAGACAAAGGAGAAAGGAGATAAATTGATATCATCAGTGGTATCAAGGGTTGATTTTGTTTATATACATCAGAAGGTGACATAGTGGAATCATGCCACCCAGAAGACGCAGAGAGAATCCAAAAATGGAAGAAGAAATGAGGAAACTTAGAATGAGACTAGATGCCATGGAAACAGTGTAGAGGAGAGCACCAGACACTAGAGATATCATTGAAGCTGAAAGAGAAGAGATAGAGGTCAAATAAGATGTAGCATAGGATGTTGCAGAAGACCGCTTGTTGAAATATGTTTCAAGAATAGGAGCCAGAGAAAAAATAGAGGTACCAATGTATGAAGGCAATTTAGAAGTTGAAGAATTGTTGGATTTTGTACGTGCTATGGACAATTAATTCGATTATGAAGATATCGAAGAAGAGAATATGGTGAAGCATGCAGTGACAAGATTGAAGGTTCATGCAACACTATGGTGGGACAAATTGCAAGCTGATCGCAGATGCAAGGGCAAGCAGAAAATTAAAAGTTGGGATAGGATGGTATCCAAGCTAAAAGAAAAATTTATCCCAAAGGACTATCAAATCAATCTGTTTAGGAGATTGCAAAACCTGAGACAAAAAATCTTATCAGTGAAGGAGTACACTGAGGAATTTTACAGACTGAACATCAGGGATGGACAGAAAGAAAATGATGATGAAAAAACAACTAGGTATATCAATAATTTGAGATATGAAATACAAGAGAAAATCATCATGATTTTTGTTAGTAAAGTCGAGGATTCTTATCAAGCAACTTTGAAATTCGAAGATAAATTGGCCAGAAAACAAATCTAATGAAACAGAGGAGGAAATTCAAGCAGAGGTAAGGGAACTAGCAGAGAGAAGTTCTAGAAACCAAAGCATGAAGCTAGAAAGCAACATAGTCACCCTGAGAAAGGTGGAAGCTATAAGGAAGGACAACATCGAGGAAGAAGCTATTTTCCTAGAGGAAGAGGAAGATCCAGAGGAGGTGAAATTAGATGTTATGCCTGTGGAAATACATGGTGCATGTCTTAGGAATTCCCATAGAAGAAGAAAGACACTAGAGGAGGAGAAGCAAACATTTCTGAAGTGTATAAGCATGTGAAGCAAAAGCAACAGAAGGAGGGAAGAACCTCATGATGAGAAAATTTCTTATTAAACCAGAGAAGGAGGTAGAGGAACCAGTTCAGCAGACAAGTCTGTTCAGAACTACTTGCAAGACAAAAGACAGAGTTTGCAAGGTGATAATAGACAGTGGGAGCACTGACAATATAGTATCCATAGAGATGGTGGAGAAACTGGAGTTGAATACAAATGCACATCCAAACCTGTACAAGGTATCATGGTTTCAAAAAGGACATCAAGTAATGGTAAGTTAGCAATGCCAAGTTGAATTTAAAATAGGAGGTTATAGGGATGAAATATTATGTGATGCAATTCCTATGGATGTTTGTCATATTTTATTGGGGAGACCATGGCAGTTTGACATAAAGGTTATTCATGTTGGGAGGAAGAATACTTATACCTTAGAAAATAATGGTAGGATGCATATGTTGTTACCAATAGAAGACAAAGAGAAAAAGAGGGAAGCTAGTTCACGTATACTTCTCATGAGTGGGAAGGAACTATTGAAGGAAGTCAAGAAGGAGTAGGAGATGCAATTTTCTATAGTGTGGAAGCCAAGAGTTATCCTTACAAATACTTATGTGGAATATTTACTTGAAGAAATCTAGGAAATGTTAGAAAACTTTACTGACATAGTAGTGGATGAGTTACCTCACTCATTTCCACCCATTAGGAGTATAAGCCATCATATTGACCTTATTCCAGGAGCTAGTTTACCAAACAAAGAAACTTATAGGTTGACACCTAGAGAGAATGAGGAAGTAAAAAATCAAGTCCAAGAGTTGTTGGATAAAGGTTTAGTCAGGGAAATCGTAATCCCATGCACAATACCAACTATGTTGAGTCCAAATAAGGATGGAGGATGGAGAATGTGTACAGATTCCAGAGCCATCAACAAGATCACCATTAGGTATAGATTCCCTTTACCCATGATGGACGATTTGATGGATTGTTTGAGTGGAGAAAGATATTTTTCCAAGATAGACTTGAAAAGTGGATATCATCAAATAATGATAAGAGAGGGAGATGAATGGAAGACAACATTCAAGACAAATGAAGGTTTGCTTGAATGGATAGTCATGCCATTTTGGTTGAAAAATGCTCCAAGCACATTTATGAGATTAATGAATGAAGTATTGAAAGACTTCATAGGAAAATTTGTCATAGTGTATCTGGATGACAAACTAATATTTAGTAAGACAGAGGGATAACACTTAAAACATTTGACATCAGTGATGAGAAGGTTGCAGCCATTGCTGATAAATTTGAAGAAAATCTCTTTTATGAATATAGAACTTAGATAATTGGGTTTTTTGATCTCTTCAAATGAATTGAATATGGACCCATAAAAAGTGAGAGCAATCAAAGAATGGCCATCTCCAAGAAGCATATTTGAGGTAAGAAATTTTCATGGGTTAGCAAGTTTTTATAGAAAGTTTATCAGAAGTTTTAGTGGTATATGTACACCCATTTTGGACAATGTGAAGAAGAAACACAAGTATTTTAAATGGACAGAGGAAGCTGAAAAAAGTTTGAAAGTGTTGAAGGAGAAGATCACAGAACAACCAATTCTGGTCTTACCAGATTTTGGAAAAAAAATTCAAGTGAGATGTGATGCAAGTGGAGTATCTATTGGAGAAATATTGAGTCAGGATAATAGGCTAGTTGCTTATTTCAGTGGGAAGCTGAATGACACCAAGAAGAAGTATTCCACATATGAAAAATAATTTTATGTAGTGATTCAAGCTTCAAAGAAGTGGAGGCACTATCTAATTCCTAAATAATTTGTCTTGTGCAGTGATAATCAAGCTTTGCAGTTTATTACTAGGCAAGAAAAGTTGAATCAGAGACATGCTAAATGGGTAGAAATTATGCAGAATTTTACTTTTGTTATTAAAAATATCGTTGGAACTGCTAACAAAGTTGCAGATGCTTTGAGAAGGAGGATTTTAATTGTACATGAATTCCAAGTGGAGATCTTAGGGTTTGAATACCTCAAGGAAATATATAGAGAAGATCCAGATTTTAAGGAAGCTTATGAGGCATATAAGAATTCTTTGTTTGGAGACAGGAGCCCATGGACAAAATATTTGATTCAGGATGGATTATTGTTCAAAGGGAGTCAGCTATGCATACCAAGATGCTCAATGAGAGATAACCTACTGAAAGAGAAACACAATGGAGGTTTAGCTAGACATTTTGGTCATGAAAAGAAATTTGTACAACTGGGCAATTAATACTATTGTCCGAGCATGAGGGCAGAGGTGAAAAAGTTTGTGATCAAATGCAGAATTTTCTAGTATGCAAAAGGAAGACAACAAAAAAACTAGTTTGTATCTACCATTACCAATTCATGAAATTCCATGGGACGCAATCAGTATGGATTTTGTATTGGTATTGCCTAGAACCCAAAAATGGAGTGATTCCATATTTGTTGTGGTGGACAGATTTTAAAAAATGGCACATTTCATACCATGCCAAAAAACAAATGATGCTACACACATAACCAATTTTTTTTCCAGAGAAGTGGTGAGACTACATGGATTTCCTAAGAGCATAGTCTCGGATAGAGACACAAAATTTGTAGGAGGATTTTGGAGAACTCTATGGAAGAGGCTGGGGAAAAAAATGTCCTTTATTTCAACATATCACCCTCAGACAGATGGACAGACTGAAGTCGTAAACAATAGTATGGGAAACTTGTTAATAAGTTTAGTCATTGAGCAAGGCTGTGAATGGGATTAGATTCTAGCACAAGAAAAAATTGCATTTAACAATTCAGTGAACAGGAGCATTGGAAAAAGTCCATTTGAAATTGTGTATGGTATATAGCCAAGAGGGATTACAGAGTTGAGAGATATGAATCAAGATGAATTCAAAAGTGCTAGCACCGAATATTTTGCAACAGACATGCAGGAACTCCATGATAGAGTCAGAGAGCATCTACAGGACAACAACCTTAAATATAAGAACATAGTTGGTCATAAGAAGAGAGAAGCTCAATTCGAAGTAGGATATGAAGTTTTAGCTCATTTGAGGAAAGAAAGGTTTCCAAGGGGAACATATAACAAGTTGAAGATGAAGAAGATAGGACCATGCATGATTCTTAGAAAATTTGCAGCGAATGCTTATGAAATTGGATTACCAGACAATGTTGGGATATCATCGATATTCAATGTTGCATACATGTATCCTTATAGGAGAGATGATGCAGGAGAATCATATGATCAGAAATAAGTTTGGTGGGAAGAAAAACTTCCCATACAGAAAAACCTTAGATGGAGAGAATCATAGAACATAGAGTTGGAAAGAAGACCAGGAGGAAGGCATATCCTGAATACTTAGTGAAGTGGAAAGATCATCCAGGGGAAGACTCAAGTTGGGTCACTGAACCTGATATTTTGAAGCATGGAAAAACAATACAAGAACTCATGGATAGGAGCCCATGAATATTTTAGCCAGAGGAGTATGATGTAGGAGCATCACCTTCAAAGTCAAATAAGCAAGCGTGGAGGCAAGGATATGACATCTCGGCATGACATAATTTCAAATCAACATTTATCTCAGAAACAAAACGAGTTGTTGAGATATTTTGGAAATAACAATTTTAAATATATCTTGTTTATAAAAGTCTTGTACGAATGTAAGGAGTTGCAGATAGAGAGTGTCAACCCTTATATGGTAATAAATGATAGTTATTGTAATAGGACAAGGTGAGTAACCGCTAGAAACTGATAGGATATGTTGCATATTGGACGAAGAAGAGCTCGAGGAGCCACCCCTTGGAGAGATTTGCTATTGTATTGTATTAAGAAGAGAGTAGAAAAGAGAACATGAGATAGGAGGAGTTTTCTTATAGTAGCATATAGGAAGAGAAGAAAGATGGAGTGAAGAACTGTAATACTATGTAATTTATTTCATGAATGAATAGAGAAAACATAATTGTTACAATTCCTTGGACATTGTTCATTCTAAAGTGTGATTGAATGAATAGTGTATTCTGTGTGTGTTTTAGTTCATTTCTTTTATGTATGATTTTTCAGGATTAATCATATGAATCTGTGATGAACTCGATAAGTTCTAATTGTTTTGCTTCTGAGAAATTGTATGTAAGGAGTGCATATCGTATGCAAGGCATGCATTGACAGAGTCTTGAATTGACTCAAAAGAGTTCAAAAGGAACAAAGGGAACTTATACCAAGTGCAAGTAGCGCATAGAGTCAAAGAGCGGCTAAGTGTTGAAGAGCCAGAACAAAGAAGCACAAGGAGTGCGGGAAGAGTTTTGTTCAAAGAAATCCTTCGATCTAAGTTTGTCGAGATCCCAGGAATGCAAGGAGTGTGTGGGAGATCAAAATACTCAAAGGAATAAAGCTTAGAAGGGATAGAGAGGATAAATATTCAAAGGGAGTGAAGCTCTGAAGATTTCACGAAGTATCGGTCAAGATCCGTCCAGGAGGGAGTGGGATCATTCCAGAGCGTCGGATCTGGGTAAATTACATGGGATTTAAGTCTTTGTGTGCATACAAGAGTGAATAACCACTGAAGTCCTGAGGAGGTTAGGGACCATTCATCGTCAGGCACATGTGGCATAAGATCTATAGCTTTGGAGCGGAAGCACTTCAGAAGTTTCGTAGACAAAGAGAAGGCGAAATTGTCGAATCGTCGAAGAGCCGAAGTCGATCTTGACCGTTGGTCATCAGGAGGTACATGTCAATAGATCAAAGACTTTGGGTGAAAATGCTCAGAAGGCGAGTGTGCAGGAGTTGAAACTTCCGAAGCTTGAAGTGTCGAAGTGATTCACAATTGTTGATCTGAGGGAGACACACATCGAGAGATTGTCAACTTCGGGTGAAAAACACTCCAGGAGAATGCGAGTGTGTAGGAGTCGAAACTCCCAAAGCCCAAATAGCTGAAGTGAATCATATCCGTTAGATCCAAATGGAAACGCAACAAAGATCCGTGGATTTCGGGTGGAAACACTCCGGGAGAAAGCGAGTGTGCAGGAGCTGGAACTCTAGAAGCCCGAAGAGCCAAAGTGAATCACAACCATCGATATGTGAGAGGCATGTGCCGATAGATCATTGAATTCAGGTAGAAGTACTGTGGAGGAAAAAAGAGCGAAGATTTTGAAAGTCCTGAAGCCTGAAGGGCCGAAATCAATCGTAGTCGTCGATTTGAAAGGAGGGAACGTGTCGATAGATTGTGGAGATATGGGAGTGCATGCTAAAAGAGAAAAGGGTCACTAACTAATAGCTGACCATGACAGAAAGAGGACATACCTCAACCGTTGATCAAGAGGCAACACCCAAGATCACAAGATCGACGGTTGTTCTTAATAGTGGGGACAAAAAGTGGTCGGGGTTTAAAAATCTTAGAGCAGGACGCAATCAAAACCACGGTATTGCCAAAGGAATACATGGTAGCTGATAGTGAATTGCGGGGAGAAAAGTGGTGTGGTCTCAAACCATTCTAGGCCACTCCGCAATCACACGCTTACATGAGGACATAACCCAAGGTCACATATGGGAAAGGGCTAATGGAAGAGGAGCTAGCTTCAAACTTGACAGTTCGACAGCATGAAGGAAGAAGTTGTGAGTGTCTTAGAACATGCACCAAAGGATTAAAAGGGCCTATGTTTAATCAAAAGTGAGACCATTAAGGTTTCAAAGAGCTGATTTGGCTCGAAGAATCAAAGATCCTTTACCGTGAGGTCACCCAACCCCGGGGGAGAGTAAGGGGTTTGCATCATCTGAATTGTCTTTTCTCTCCTCGGTCACCTACTAGAGTTGTAAAGTATTGGTTAAATGGTTATGGAAGTCTTGAAAGACACATACTCTCTCGTCGAGTCTCTGTCTAGCCATTCTATGATAATTGTTTTTGAATAGATAAGAATGAAATGAGCAATTGCATACAAATCAAGGATTGTATTCCTATTCGTATGGTATCGCTCACTATGTTTAATCCAGTGTGGTCTTGATTGCATAAGAAGACACTTGTGTGAATTGTACTGAGAAAGATCAGGGTTCTGGAAAGGTAAAAATGATGCATGTGTGTCAATCGAGTTATGTTCGCTCATATATGATTGGTTATATTGAAAACATCGTGAAGACTATTAATTGTTTAAAAAAAGAAGTTATACCCACATAGATCCATCTCGGGGTTTATGTTTGGTTGACTGTTGTTGTTTCAAGATTTTGTCGATTGATTAATTGAAGTTTTGTGTATGATCAGGCATGATTTTAAGTCTGCCCAAGTTTTTTAAAAGACACATGTGTGCATTTTAATTGGGCCCGATTTTTTATTGGAAAACAATGGATGTTGATTGTTTATCGTGGTGTGTTATGGATTATTAGGGATAGATGTTGAGCATATTGTTGTGCATGTTTTGATTATTTTTTTAAAAAAGGAAGAAGGGATCAACGTTTTATTAAACAATACTGTTGAATGGAAAAAGTTTTTATAAGTTATGATTGCACAGATTGTTATAAATTAAGGTTCTTGGAAATTTAATTATTGAAACAACAAGTAGTTTTGTATACAATTGGGGAACAGTGAATGTTGGTGCTTTTTGGATTGATTTTTGAACAGAGTTATGATTGTTGATTTATTTAATTTATTTTATGAACAATATCCATCAAATTCCCTGTCATTTTCTCACTTTTTCGCTCAATACAAATCTCCTTAGAATCCCAGATTCATTTTGCATGCCCCATTCTTAAAATTAAATTAAAAACTCTGTATTACAACGATTAACAAATAACGCAGAGATGGATCACAACTGATATGATTTTGTTATTTTTGCACAGTTGATTGTTTAATGAATTGTTGAGAAGTAATCGTGTTCATACTCCCTTTAATTGTCTCACTTTTCTGCTCAATACAACCCCCTCAGATATCCCAGAACCCTTATTCACCCCCTGCTCATTAACAATTATTAAATGAATTTTATGGATTGGATTGCATGGGTCTGATGTGATTGTTGAGACAAAATTTGTTTCATATTAAGAGATGTCATGTATGGTTTGTTTAAGAAGATATTTTATAATAAACGTTGCATACAGGATGAGATTTTTCAGTAGAGGAAGCCATGTTTGAAATAACAGGGGCAAAGGAAATTGGAATAGAGGGCCTAGAAGGCCAATATTCTCGATACATTTTGATGCAAATCCTCAAGAGTTAAACCAACTCTTCCAAGATAGATTTTTCAATTGGATTGGACAAGGGGTAGTCCAACCGAGACTATAGAGGCCTCCCTTCCAACCCCAACATATCACTGGTATCTCTGTGCCCCCTCATGTTTCATTGCAACTTGAAGTTCCAGAGAATGACGGATGGTTGGAGATTGTTCACCCAACAATCTCTCAACATCGTGGCTGACCAAATTTGTCTCTACCTGCTCCTCCTCCACTTGTTAACCCAAATGTCCACATTTCCCCTGCACACTCACCTATACAATCCTCCCACGCAAGCAAAAGAGTCAAAAATGAATCCCACCACATGCATGGGAAATGAAAATTTGTTGCTGCCCCCTCCTCTGCCTCAAGTGATTTAGCCAAATTGGTTTCATCCCACATGCACTTGAGAGATGACTGTTCTCATGTCGTCAATGAAATCAAGCCTCAAGGCTCCACACAACCTAAGGCTAATTCATGAAAGTCAAAAAGTGATAGCAACAACAAAGGGAAAATTGCCTCCCAAAGTGGAAAATATGGTTTTTGAGTATATTTTATTATTTTTTTGTTGAGAACAGTTGACTGCTGAAGTTTTTGGACAACATACTATTTTTGGATATTTTGGATATTATATGTTTGGATCTGATTTAAAATATCATTGATATTTAATTTTCAAAATTATGAAAATGATAATGGGAGTCACAAGGAGGGATGTGTTTGATTGATTGACTAGTTATGTTTATTTTTGTTAAGAAACTAAAGGGAGCCACAAGGGGTCCCACCTACTATTTATTATTTATTAAAAGACCCTTATTATTATTATTATATTAATTGATCCCCTAACTAAA
Organism: Picea engelmannii; assembly: GCA_009831015.1. Classification (NCBI taxonomy): domain Eukaryota; kingdom Viridiplantae; phylum Streptophyta; class Pinopsida; order Pinales; family Pinaceae; genus Picea; species Picea engelmannii. The sequence goes on from ML780672.1 coordinate 1,193,293, forward strand.
ATTTAGTTGAGTTTTAATTAACTTAACTAAAAGAAGTAGTTGAACTACTTCAACTAATTTGAGATGCATAAAAGCAAAAGGAGAAGGAAGAACAAAAGGAGAATAGAAGGAGAAAGAATATTAAGGTTTTCTCTTGAGTTTTATTGAGATAGTTCAATTTTCATTCATTCTTCAATTCATTAAAATCCTAATTCTCTTTTATGACAATAGGGTCCTATTGTAGACAACAATATTCAAAGTTGAATTACATCATTCAGACACTTGTTTTCAGAGGTGTTGACCTATATTTGATAGTCTGTGTAGACTTGTATGTTTATGAATTAAATTTCATGACTGATAGAGGATATTGTGCAGAGTCAAGTGGGAATCAATTTGTTGCAAGTTGATCCATCTTTTAAAGTTTAGTTTTTTTTTCTTCCTGTCATAGTCCTTTTGTATGGTTTTCATCGAGGATATCTAAGTTTTACTTTGGTCCAAACTCCCTCAGGGATTTTTGTAAAGAGAACGATTCTTTTGATTTCTTGGAATGAAATAAGCGATTGCTATTCTGTCTCATCTGTGTTAATATGTGACTTGATATTTTTTATTTTGTCTCCACATTTAATTTTTCATCTTTTATATTCATAAAATTATATATAAATGTTGAATTTTACAACAATCTTCTATTTAAAAAAATCAGCCTAAGCACTTGTAAGTAATACTTGTGGATTTGGAAACAATTTTTGAGGCTATAAACATAGGGTGATATTCCTGTCTATCTTGCCTTAGTAAAGAAATATCTGAAAATGCTTGAGTAATATTATTTCATATCTTTTCCTCAATAAGGCTTATCATCTTGACTTAAAACTGCGCCAATGGCCACTCCGGTTGCATCACATTTGACGTGGAAAGTATTCTTAAAATATGGAAGAACTAAAATAGGTTGTTCTGTTATCTTTTCTTTCAACACTCTAAATCATTTCTCGGTTTCTTCTATCCAATTAAAAGATCTATTCTCCTTCTTTATGGTATGTAGTATGGGTGCGCAAATACTGCTGAAATTCCTAATGAATTTCCTGCAAAATCTCGCTAACCCATTAAAACTTCTTACTTAAAACACACTTCTTGGAGAAGGCCACTCTCTTATAGCCCTCACCTTCTATGGATCCATCTTCAATTCATTTGAAGAGATTAAAAATCCCAAATATACAAGTTTTGTCTTCATAAATGAACATTTCGTCAAGTTTACCAATAACTTTTCTTGTTGCAACTTCCTCAGCACCATATTCAAGTGTCTTAAATGATCCTCTTCAGTCTTATTGAAAACTAGAATATCATCTAAATAAATGATCACAAATTTGCCAATAAAATATTTGAGTTCTTCATTCATTAGTATCATGAATTTACTTGAAGCATTATTTAATCCAAATGACATAACAAGACACTCATACAATCCTTCATTTGTTTTAAATGTTGTCTTCCATTCATCTCCCTCTCTCATCGTAATTTGATGATAACCACTCTTCAAGTCTATTTTGGAAAAAAAAAATTCTCCACTCAAACAATACATTAAATCATCCATTATGGGTAAAGGAAATCTATACCTGATGGTTATCTTATTGATGGATGTAGAATCTATGCACATTCTCCAACCTCCATCTTTCTTCGGACTCAACACATTTGGTACTGCACACAGGCTCAAAATTTGTCTAATCAGACCTTTATCCAACAACTCTTGGACCTGCTCCTTGAACTCTTTATTCCCCTGAGGGTTCAATATGTATGTTTCTTTGTTCGATAGACTTGATGCCAAAATAAGGTCAATATGGTGACTGATACTTCTGATGGGCGGTAAGGTATGAGGTAACTCATCCACCACAATGTCAACAAAATCATTCAATAGCTTCTGAACTTCCACAGAAAAATAATTCATAGAAGTGATTTTAAGGATGACTCTCGGCTTACCTATAACATCAAACTTCATTTCCTGGTCTTTCTTGACTTATTTCAAGAGTTCCTTCCCACTCATGAGAAGTATACTAAAAATAGCCTCCTCTTTGATTCATTTATCTTCTATTGGCAACAACATATGTTTACACCCATTTTTCTCAAGGGTATAAGTATTCTTCCTCCCATCATGTATGACATTCCTTTCATATTTCCAAGGTCTTCCCAACATAACATGACAAACATCCATAGGTATGACATTGCATAAAAATTCATCCATATAACCACCTATTTTGAACTCAACTTTACACTGTCAACTTACCATGACTTGATTTCATTTCTGCAACCACGACACCCTGTATGTATTTGGATGTGTTTTTGTGTCCAAATTTATATTTTCCACCATCTCCTTGGATACCAAGTTATCAGTGCTCCCACTGTCTATTATCACCTTGCATACCCTGTCTCTAGTTTTGCAAGTAGTTATGAACAAATTGTTCCTCTAGACTAGTTCTCGTACCTCTTTCTTTGGTTTTACGAGATATTTCCTCATCATGAGAGATCTTCCTTCTTCCACTGCTTTTTATTTCATATTTGTCTTTACATTCCTCTTTTGTGCTTCAGAAATTTGATCTTCTCCATCTCTTTCATTCTTCTTTTCAGGACATTCCCAAGACATGTGCCCTATTTTTCCGCAAGCATAACACTTCACTTCTCCTCATCTTCCTCTTCCTCTACCTATTGGAAAATGATTCCTTCCTCCATACTGACCTCCTCTAGAAATTACTCCTCTCTCTGTCTGACTGTTATATCTTCCAGTTTCTCCCCTGGATTTCTAGACCTTTTCTCTGGTGGTTCCTCTTCCTCTATTAGGAATCTTTCCTTTGTTCCTCCCACTCTTCTTTCTTACCAACTTTTCCTTTTCCTTCAAGGCTACCTGATAAGAATATTCTATAGTTCTCATTTTCATCATACTAATATAGTCCTGGATTTCATACCTCAATCCATTAATGTACCTAGAAAATGTCTCTTCATCATTCTCCTTGTGTCCTTCTCTTATGTTAATATTATAAAATTCTTTTGGTATACTCCTTCACCGACAAACCTTTCTGTCTCAGATTCTGCAACTTTTTGAATAGATTTAACTGGTAATCCTTGGGTATGAATTTAGCCTTAATCTTATCTACCATTCTATCCCAACTCTTAATCTTGGTCTTACCTTTTCTACTTATGTTAGCTTGCAACTCGTCCCACCATAACGTTGTGTACCTTCAACCTAGTCACCACATGATTTACATTCTCCTCATCATCAATCTCCTCATAGTCAAAGTACCTTTCCAAATCACTTATCCATTCAAGCAATTCTTCTACATTTAAATTACCTCCGTACATCAGAACTTCCATTTTTTCTCTAGTTCCTATCTTGACAACAACTCTTAGCAGTCACTCCTCTGCTGATTGTTCTCCTACAACTTCTTCTTCTTTGACATATTCACTTTCAACTCCATTGACATAACCAGATTCTGGTGATCTTCTTTCCGTTTTATCCATGGTGTCCAACCTTGAACGCAATTGTTGCATTTCCTCCTCCATGGTTGCATTGACTACAGGTCTCTCCCTGCGTCTTCTTAGCGGCATGATTCTAAATTTTATTTTCACACAAATCTTAATTCCTTCTTTGATACCACTTGATGGTATCAAACAAGAAAATTTAGCAAGCTCTAATACCACTTGATGCAAACCCCCACCACTCCCAGGGGCTCATGCGACCTCCTGGTCTAAGGATCATTCTCACAAGGGAGTTGAATTAGCTCTCGGGTCCTCATTGAACCCTCAAAATTCTATACCACGGGCCTTTTCCCTCTTACCCGTGCATAAATTTATGTTCATGAGGGTATTATCACTTCAACAGATAAATCCACGTGATTGTGGGCCAAAACTATAGGTTATATTCTTTAACTAGCAGGAACTCTGACACTTCGGAGCTCTAGGCTTCAGGAGTTCTAACCACAATGCACTACTATTGGAAATATAACTGAGAGGGGGGGGGAGGGTGAATCAGTTATAATATAAGCTTGAAAATTTTATTTTTCTTTTCTGAATCTTTATAGATTATTATTTAATTTGTTACTAATAACTTAACATGCATAGATATACAATATTTGATCAATCACACAGAATACATAGAGACACAAAATTTCACGAGGAAACCCATAAAGGGAGAAAACCTCTTCTTCTTCGGATGTCAATCAAGCTCCAACCTTCATGTACATCATAGTCTTTGAGAACCAACTCAAATATGAGGCTACAACCTCAGATAGCAAGCTACAACTTGCAGAGAGCACCAAATCTCAGATTTCTCTAGCACCAACTAGATGGAAGCACCAACTCCTAGAATATCTTCTAGCACCAACTAGAATTTAGAGGACTACAATCCTCCCTAGCACCACCCTACCACCCTGGTTGAATCTTACAAAACTTTACTTACTCGCTTTGTCTCTAATATGGTCTGTTACATCTCCATGTCTCCTCTGCCTTCTTTAGCTTCTATGCTGTGTTCCTCTTCTGCATCTATCTTCTTCTATGCTCAACTCTTTTTCCTCTTGCGCAAAACACCTCTGTTCAACTTCTCTTCTCCCTTTTATGCTTTGTGTTGCCTCTGCATACTGTGCGTTGCATCACTGATCTTCAGTTCAGGTCATCCACTACATCTCCTTCTATCCCCATCTATAGCTATCGAAAAAGCACACTCTCTTCACTGTTTTGTATGTCTTTCTCACACCAAGTCCTTTGCATGATCATCATCATAACACTTTGTCTTATCTGGTAGTTATGCTAAATATGTTCATCATCAATGGTCGTTATCCAAAGATTCTTTAGCTTCTCTAGAAGTTGCAACTCTTCATCTTCTCTGGTAGTTAGAGTCAGTCATTTTGTCTTATTTGGCTTCTAAGACACTTCCTTCATGTGACCACAGGTGGTGACCAGACGCCTATTCAAAAGGCTCTTCCCGATCTCGGTCTAGCGAGCGCTAGCTCCGTTTTTCAATATGACCTTGGGAAATGATCTCATGTGACCACACGATTTTGGGTGCGTCCAAAGGTGGTTTGAATCAAACTAATTTTTGCCTCACAATTTACCTCGAGCCTCCACATGTCCTTTCTCCAAAACCGTGGTTTCGATTGCGACCCGCTCAAGAAAAATTAATACCCGAGCATGTTTTGGCCCTGCAATTGAGCATGATCATTGATCTCCAATCCCTTGGCGATGCCACTCGATCAACGAATTCTATCTTACTTCCTTTCCTCCTTCCACGTGCGATCCCAGATATCCATGATCCCTCAACACGTAGCTTCCTTCCAAATCAATGACTATGATTGATTCTTGCCTTTCGGTCTTCAGGAGTTTCAACTCTCAAACTCTCGTTTCTTTCATACGTCAATATTCCAGAGTCGATGATCTGCAGACACCTATCTGAATAGATCATATGGTTTACACTTATCCTTTCACTGCTTAATCCATCGGCTAGGACTTAATGAAGCATTGTGATGGATAGCCACCATTTACTTCGGCACTTCGACTATTCTACTTACGCTATCCTTCCACTATATTTTGATCAATGGTTGAGAATGCACCCGAAGTGATCTTCAGATTAGATGACTTATATCCACTTTGGGACTTCGACGTTCGAGACTTCGGGACTTTAGGAATCTGCAAGTGGTGAAACTCCCGAAGTAAAATTCCCGGAGTGACATAACTTGCTTACGTCACTTGATGATGTGGCATGAGCCGAGTGTCTACCACATGTCACTCAGATTCATGATTTGCACGAGCCTGAAATTTTGATTTCAGCTTGACACTTGTCATTATCTGATTGTGCCACATGTCTTTGCCGACATGGGTGTGACATGTAGGTAATGTAGTGGAGTGTGGAGGTAGAGATCAGTAGTGGAGTGTGACTTGTAGCGGGTAGTGGAGTGTGACCTCAGAGCGCGGAGGTGGTATGTATGAGTGGTTTGGTGGTTTAATCAAAGGGGGTGCTAGGAAGTAAGTGGTAATGAGTGAGGGGGGTCCGAGTTGACAGGAAGGTGACACTTATGAGGGTCCCACATGTGAAATACCACCAACTCAGACCGCCCCCCATGGTTAAAGGAAAAAAGGTTAGGGGGGTCCGATATGCCCTGTCGACCATAGATCTTAGCTCCCGACTATTGGCCACTGATATTAGCGCACCATTCTTCAAAATTATCCTGTCCTTCCACTTTAGAATGATTTGATGACTGAAATTTACTCCGGTTCTCCAACTCTCTAGACTTCAGGGATTTCAAATCTCAAACTTTTCTCCCTCCTTAAATCACGGTTTACTAACACGTATCTCCCGATGATCAATGAACCAGATTCTCCTCCTGGTGATGAATGGTCTCAAATTACTTTGGGACTTCGGAACTTTGGTAAGTTCTCTCTCCTCTGTGCGCAAAGTGTTAAGGATCATGCACCTTGATTTGATCGAATGATTGTTGGTCCTCTGTATCGGTGATCCAATGACCATTGTTGCTCTTCCTCCCAAGATTTCTCTCCTTCTGCTCCTTTTAATCCTTAAAGATTCACTTCGACACTTAGCTGAATTGTGGATCTATGCACTCCTTGCATATCTTCCAAAAACTGAATCTTCGAACTCTCATCGCTGCTTTCTTGTTTTCCATCGTCGTTGTTGTTCTTGCCATCAATGAGAAGCACACTCTTCCTGTAAAACATACCAAAAACTACAATTCCTCCGAATGTCGAATTCGCAAATACCCGAATAAGGATAGGAATCTATAGATCACACTTTGCACCACAATCTATGACTCGCAGACATTTGGGACTCTGGGCTTCGAGATTTTTCCCCACTTTGATGTGCAATACCTTCAAATTTACAAATTCCAAACTTGCGGATTATACAGTTGGCGTCTGCCTCAGATCGACATTCTACGCTTACTCCCAACTTCGGTCTTCAGGGATTTTCACACCTTGAACCCCACTTTCCCTTGAATCAATGAATAATGAATTTCCAAATAATTTAGGGATCAAAAGTCCCCACTCAGTTCTAGATCTATAGTCTATATTTACTCTAGGCTCTGGGAATTTGGAGCTTTTCTCACCTTAAAAACTTATGTCAACAATCTTTTGGAGTATCGAATGTCGAACTAATGAAGGGTATTGATCAATGGTCCACGTGTCCTCGTCAATGGACGATCAAGATGGAATTCGGGCTTCAGGACTTCGACGATTTTTGAACCAAATAAATTTACATCCAAGATCTTTCAGGGAGATGAACTCTGAATTCTTGGGATCTTCCGACACGTACTCTTGACGCCAACAGTCAGGATCTACTCCAGGCTTCAGAGCTTTGGTGTTTTTGCTCGCACTTGCAACAACACTTCAAATTCTACGGAGCGATGAATTTCTAAACCACGCTTGATCTGTAGACACTTGTACTTGTAAATGATGAACAAGATGCACCCTAGGCTTTGGGAATTTTTCCTCCCCCACAACACACACCTAGAAATTGTCGGAGCAGTGAAGTCTGAAGGACTTAGTAGGTTAATGGTCGTGCTCCTTTCTTAGATCTAACGAATGTGAAATATTTGACTCCTCCTTGAGCGGATCTCATCCACTCAACCTAAAAATGAAAAGGATTCTTCCTCCAAGGAATTGTACTTTCTATTCTTCCTGAGCTTTGTCACTCTAAGTGACTCGAACCTTGGTGCATGCCTTGTGCTTCTCTCCTAAGCTTGAGACTTAGAAAAAACTCACGCGCTCACTCTCCTCTGAACGTTTTCAACACTTCACTAAGTGTTGGCCCTGTGCACACCTTGCACGGGTCTATCATTCAATATTTTATACTCCTATGTGTATATGTGCACTCCTTGCACTCGCTCAATGCAATTCACATTATCTCTCCTAATCTATTGATCCTGTAAATGGCTCTGCCTTCGTACTCCTTATGTGGGCACTGTGAACTCCTTTCACCAAGATTTTAGAAGAGAAACAATTGAAACTTATAGAACATCAAAGGTCCATTCATTCAACCATAAAATACACATACAAAAATACAAACACAAAAAATAGATAACTTAACATTACCCAATGACTTAGAGATAAGCAAACTCATAAATGTGAAGCACATCTCCTCTTTTATATTACTCCAACAAACATTTATAAAATATTTCAACAACCTTTAGCTTCTTTCAACAACAACTCTATACAAATATCTTCATCATAAATCACAATAACCTTAGTAGCCTCTTTTGGGAATATATTATTGTATTTATACATGAGGGGGATTCTCGATCCTTCCTCCTGACTACACTAGTTATTTCATATCACAATTAAAGAATTCTTCCACTAAGATTATTACAATAAATGGATAATTAAAACCTAGATATGAGTCGATGGTCAAAATCTATACAATCATACAGGAAATTAAAGTGATTACAATCTCTTGGAGTGTTTACATCGACTCTTGCCTCAAAATATTAAGGGCCCTTTAATTACAAAGGTTTATAATTTAACATGATGTGCCCTCCTTGGAATCCAAACTAGTTAAGTGCATTGCGCCTAGATGTTAAGTCATATTCCACTGCGCCTCATTGAATTTTGACGGAAATGATCCTGCATCACACTTAATGTCTTCGTCACCTTCATAAATCAAGATATGATTTAGACCCATATTTTTTTGGGGGGTGTTTCTTCTAAAATTGAACTATTGTAAGAGTTTGTGTCGAGGTCAACTGAGAGGTCAGATTACTTTCTTGAGTCAAGTTTTGGGTTTTCAACTCGACTATTTCAATAAATAACTGTGATCATTATTTTCTCAGGCTTCGAGTGTCTGGCTGACAAGATTTGTCTAAATACTCTATGAATCATCCTCTACAAGGTTATGACGGTTCATTTTCACTATTTGTTGAATTGGAATATTCTAAAAGTAGATTTGGCAGGGGGGCGATGTCTGAGAGATCTCTTACATCAAGAAGTATATCATCTGGTCAGTTTTCAATGTTTTCTTGTGCTTCAATTAGCACTATATCTCTTATTTGACCAATGTTATCAGTTCAACACAACACCCGTTGTGATTGTGTATCTATGTGAAGTCTTTGTTGGAGGAAGTCTGCAATACGTGGGCTAAGAATTCTTATAGGAGAAAGTTGAATTGTGGGTCTTGAATTGTGAATCTCCATGTCAACTTGGTCATTGGATTGTTGGACCCTATCAACTACCACACTCAATTGCAAGATTCCACTCCTCCTAGGAGCCATCGAGGTGCTCTCAAGGGATGATCCTGTGATCTTTTTTCCTAGGTAGGTTTTCTATGAGATTTTCATAGATCCTTCTCATTTCACAAATCTTCTCATTTCTTTTTCCTTTTATCACGCTATATTTTTTGAATGTCCACTAATTGGATTTGCGTTCGACGAAAATTTTTCTCATTTGAATTAGTTATATTTCTCTCGACTTTTGGAATTTTTGACTTGGGTGTGGTTCTACTTCAATTCAACTTTTTATTTAACTTTGACTTTGAATTATATCATCCCATGGATCATCCAACCCCTTGACACTGACCTGACTTACTCACAATCGACGATTTCCAATGTCATTTTTTGTATGCTCATTTGTTTAAAAATTAATCCCAAGATTCTCTTGTATCTTTGGAGTTAGCTTCCAAGAACACTTCCCACTCTTCTTGTCTCTTCTTCCAATTGGGTTTTGGAGGTGGATGTTTCAAAGGGGGTATGTACTTGACAATGTCAATAAATCCTTTGTCTAAGATGAATTTGTGTAGTAGGGAAGGGACGGTGCAATCGAATCCGTCATGCAATTTTGTATAGAATTTATTCTTGATGGTTTGGGTTGACTCTCTATCTTCAACTTCTTGATATTCGATGTAGTGTTTCACAATCCTCTCGACCTGCGCATTTAAGTTTGTTCTTCCTCCATTTATGATCTTGTGCATAAACTCCTCATCATAAGTGAGTCTGTGCATTAGGTTGATTGAGATATGTAGATAATGCTTCTGGAATGGATTCCACAAATCGTTCGTAATTTTCTAAGAAGAATTTATCACGTGCTTCAACGAACGTCAATCGATTTCTTCTTGCATATTTCTTGATGTAATTGATAATTTTACGCTCCCACCATTACCATGTCTTCCAAATTTAACATCTATGTGCATTTTTGTTGTGCATTCCCGAGTTTATATAATTTCTCTCCAAGATATCAATAACAAACATGTTTTTTCAACTCATATTTAATGTAAAAAAAAATAGACAACAACCGTTTCAAAGCCATAATTTTACTCGTGGTTTGTGGATCGAACTTAATATTTCATGTCCCCTTGCATCTCGTCCATAATAGACGAGTGTACATGAGTGATCATTTGAAATTAGGTTTTATTCAAATTATGGGGCCTTCATCCACAATAAATAATATTTCTCCAAATCCCTATTAAATTCAATCTTGGGCATCTCAAATATTTGCACGAGCATCTCGAGCCAATTTCCATCCAAGATAAAATTTTCTAGCTTTCTCCTGGTTCAAGTCACATGACAACGGAACCAATTATTTAGTCTAGGGGAAAGTACGGGAAGGTTTCCATCATATCCTTATATAGAGCATCACACACTACAACATTATATATACGAACACATAGACATATAGAAGAACATACACAAGTGGGGAGAACCATCAATAAATTTTATTATATATGTTTCCAAAACAACCTCTATCTTTCCATTACATGATAATGTATATATATGTATGATATAAAGTTACTAGTTGGTTAT
>ML780672.1:1231433-1252503 GCA_009831015.1 Picea engelmannii
AGTGTCAACTGAAAGAGAATATTCTCTAGGTGGAATATTCTCCCCTAAAATATAGGAGACTGGATAATGACTAATTATGACTAATAAACAAGGAATAACCTTAGGAAAAATAAATCCTAGTTGTGTGTGAAGTAACTCCAACATGTACCTAGTCTCAACATGAAAAAATGATTAGTGTTTTTGTGATTCAGACTTAGATTTCAAAACAGAAGAGTAGAGTCTGCATGAGAAAGAATAAAAATGAAAACATGAAGCACAACTTGTAAGAGGGAAGATGCATAATTTGAGTTAGTCAAATAGAAAAATCATCAACAAAAAACTCATTCAAAGAAACCATCAATATAACTTTAAACCCTACTGCCACATACGATCATCAATCACTTTGGAATCTGGAAAAGGTCTGAAGGTAAGATGTCAATTCCATCATACAAATGTCAATGAAACACCATATGTCAAGAAGCATTATGAAGACATTTGGAATCATAATATCAAAATGGATAATGAACATCCATCAAAGATAATCATGAATCAAGATTAAACCCCCAACTCCCTGAAGTTAGGCAAAGAATTAACTTTGGGCTCAAGAAGTAGAGGATTAATCATTAGGGATGAAAATTTTAGTAGGGGGGCCCTTTCCTTTTTCTTGTAAAAGAAAAAGTAAAGGGGGTGTGTTGTGGTCTCAATAAATGGTGACACACTAGAAGAACTAGTTATCTCCGTCAATAGAAGTCTAGGGCCTTTACTTTATATATGAATTTTAAAGATAAGCTTAAGAAACTGCAGATAATTTTCCAATAATCATGGGTACCAAAATGACACCAAATTTCTAAAATACATAATCCAATATTTCTAGTACTTGTAATCTAACGCACCCTTTTCAAAGAGCCAATTAGTGAGGTAAATTATTTTATTGGATACACACTTCATATTGGTTTTGGTTTGACCATGGATCTTCACTTTCCATAACAAGAAAACATCTACATAAGTGTGTTCCTCATATCTCTTTTCCCATCATTGATTTTCTACCAGTGAGCATCCATAACCCTGATGAATTTTCCTCTGCACCATACAAGCATAGACTGGTGCTAGTAGCCATCCATAGCCCCAACAGGTTTACTTGTACTTCCCATAGTATTTTTTTTTTGTAAAGTTCATAGGAAAGATTATATTAATTTTTTAACATATCATACAGTCCAAAAACCCTTTTTGTTGTCCTGCCACTCAGAAAACCAGACCAACAAAATAGGTAAATATGATCTGGTCATATATATTGTTTGTAAATGATCCAAAAAAACTTAAATACTAGATTTCCAATGAAAATACCATGCCTATGTCTAGTAATAACTATCATTTTAAAAAAATAAATACTAATAAGGTACCGAATTTCATTGGGCCATGGCCCCCTCCACAGAGGTTAGAGGATTTTCCAGTTGAGTTTCATTGTACCCCAATTGTTGATGATGAGATGCAGGAGGGGGAGGAAAATTTGGATGCATCAGGGGGAGGAAAGCAAGGATCTATCTAATCATTAATTGAATACTATCGAGCTACAACAGGAAAATGTTTTGACCATCTTCCCTTGTTTGAATCATTTGTCTGATGAAAGTCTTGATGTGCCAGTATATTTCTATGGTCCTCCATTATCGAGTGTCCATTCCTTTGGTGTTTCCAACATTTGGGACCCAATCGATAGTGGTATCATCAATTTCAGAATCAATAGTCATCTCCCTTTCCTCACTAACTGTGTCTTCCACTTCATCTAGAGTGTTATCACATGAACTTGTCAGGGTCCTATGGGTTTGTGGTTTCTACCTAAGTCTGTAATTTTTCCCTGTCTCTCTCCTTTTCGCAGACCAAGTCTTAAAGTTTCCCCTTTGACTAGTAAAGTCAGTTTTGTTCGCCCCTTTTTGTTTAAAAATCTTGGTTTTCCTTGATGTCTTACCTGAAAAATTCTTGGCCCGAAGCCTTTCTGTTTTCCTCTAAATATGAACACCCATCTCCTTTTGTTTCAATCACTCGTCCTGTTGTTTTCCCAAGTTCCTATCCAGTCGTCCAAGTCTTTGTTTACATAGGCCGCAACCGCCGGCTGAAAGCGCGACACTCAGAGTGGTCCGTTTTGGACCCGAATCAAGCAAAAAAACATGTTCAAATTTCAACGGTGGGAATTCCATGTGGAATTCAGATTAGTGGCATGCGAGCGTTCAAAATCTTAGAAGTTGTGTGAAGTCTAAAACTAGAGAAAAAGGCCTGAAGAGAGCATGATTCATTGATTTTTAAAGGGACAGGTGGCAGTTGATCCAAGTGTTCTGGGAAATAATCTTCGGGAGTTTCAAAGTGAGAAGTGTGTGGAATTCCCGAAGTCCAAACTCCCGAAATAATTTGAGCCATCAAAATTTGAGGACGCGTGGAGGAAGATCCCTCGCTTCGGAGTTCGACACTCCGGATAATTGTGGGAGTTAAACATTGCGAAATCTCAAAGTGTCTAAAGTCCTGAAGACTCAAAGGAGATCCCTATGGTTGATCGAGGAGGGAGAAGAAGGGTTTTTGATCTGGTTGAAGGGGTTAAAGTCCCGAAGAAGGAGCAGAACCATTGATTGAAGAGGACGTCCGTCAGTAGATCGATAGCTCCAGGTAAAAGAACAGAAGGTAAGCGAGATTTGAGTTTGGATTTTCCCGGATCCCGGAGGCCCAAAGTGGATCTCGACCATCCTAATCCAAGAGCCACACGTCATTGGATCCCTAGCTCGGGAGGATTTTCGTGGGGAAAATAAAGTTTGAAGTTTGAAAAGTTTAAAGCCCGAATCGCGAAGAAGATCTCGGCTGTCGATTCAAAAAGGGAAGATCTGATCCATTGATTTGAAGAGGGAATATTTGAGTCATGTTTCAATCCTGATGCAGGTAGTAATTGAAAGTGAGAGAGGTGGTTGAAACCTCATCTTACCACATAAATGGAAAGCAAGGCTGGATTGTCAACAAGTCGGCTCTTTTGCAGGTTCCTGCAAAATGATTGCGTCTGAATAGAACCTCGTGTCTGACAAAAGACTGCATGCGTAGTCTACCAGAGAACATGCAGACATAAATCCTTGAATGCAAAGACTCGGGCATGCCTCTACTGGCAGTGGCGAATTGTTCTTAATATATAGGAGTAATTTTGATATTTTGTTATGGTCGGTGGTTGAGCTAGGATCCCCCATTGTAAAGTTTTGATGAAGCTTTGGTTCTTCTAGTTATGAATCGGTATTTGAGACTTCTCATTTAATGAAAGTCAGATTCCTTTCCATTTCTCTGTAACAGTTGTGTTAGAACACTCGAGCATGGATGATCCAGTCGAGGGTAGTTATGTTGTTGTGATGTAGGTTTGATCACAGTGGCATCACGACTATTTTTAATCAGTTTCATGTGTTGTATTTTCCCTCTTACATTGGATGGCTCAGGCATGGAAGATCCAGTCGAGTTGTTGTAGTTGCAGGGTGATGAAGGTTTGATCATCCTGTTGTTGTAACTGTGTTTCTTGCACCATATTTCAGTGTCTGAAGCTTGATCTCAAGATTGCTCTTAAGTATTGAGTTTTTCCTCTCCGAGCTACTGGAAGGCCTAATTCCCATAGTAGTTTCATTCATAATTCTCGCTAAGTCTTCCCTCTGCTCACATTTAAGCTCTACGTGTTGACTGAAGTTGATCAATACCTCACCTACTTGTGCATGCTTGTCCCTGTTTTCTGAATTAAAATGATATTGTCTTGAGTCTGCACCCATTCGACCTCTTTAAAGCCAACCTATGACATATAAAACTCTGATATGTACTTCTTGGAAATATTGTCATTGATGTCAACAATCGATGTGATGATCTATTGTTAATGATGAATAACCACAACTACGATTGTCATTGATGTCAACAGTCAATGTGATGATATGTTGTTAAATGACAAATGAGATTTTCATTGATGTCAACAATATATCAGTTAAGCAAGAGATGTCAAACAATGTGCAGAGTTCAAAAGAGCAAAGAGGAGAAGCGAATAATCAAAAGATCAAAATCTCAGAAGGAATAGAACATTGCAAAAAGAGGAAATTCATGACTATTGTTGATCACGATAGGATCAACAATAATTCAATGATCAAAAGTTCTGAAGGAAGAACGGATTGTAGAGATGTCGTCGGGATCAATAAAAATATTGAACAATTGATCAGTGCACAGAAAATGTGAGAAGCCTCAGCAGTCGTCTGATCATAATGAGAATATTAGAAGCTGTCCAATCAAGAGTTTGACCATGTTGATCGTTTGACACAATGCACATCGGTCATTTGAGTGACCGTGGGCTTGAGGACCATTTAAATATCATGACCATTGATCTGATTCAAGAATACCTGTTAGCTGTCGGATCCAGTGGAGCTGCAAGGAGGATAAGCCTAGGAGTTAGTTAACACTCCAAAGTAGAGAAATGATCTAATCCGTTGGATCAAGAGGACACATGGAAAGTAATTGGAATTTCGCCGACTCACGGATTAGGAAAGTCAAAGACAATGTTGCATGAACTCGCGAAACGCAAAATTACGATATGATCTGGACCATTGGATCATGGAGGGTCATGGACTGTTGATCCAACGTAAGTAGATATTGGAATATTGAATATCGGGAAATCAAGAGTTGGAAGAAGGGAGGTGCTCTAACCCCCGACATCGCGAAATGAAAAGTCCCGATTAGATCCAGACCATTGGATTGAGGAAAGTTGTCGACCGTTGATCTATCATGAAGCATTTTCAGAGTTTCATGGTCTTCAAGTGAGGAAACTCATATCAGGAGTTCACGATATGCGAAATCACGATGCACTCCTCTGGCTTGGCCTCTAGTCACAAATAGTGGTCATGTGAAGGGAAGGAGCTAGTGCAACCAAGCTCTACTTTGGCGATCGTGACATGGAGTGTCGAGACCCTTCATCACAAGAAAGTTGAAATATGAAATTGCGATAAGATAAGGACCATCGATTTGGAGTACACAATGAGGACCGTTGGATCAGAGCTGTGGGTCAGTGAACCACGTCAGCAAGGAGGTCACCGTCGTTGGCCATATGTTATAAGAGTTTTAAAGGGATTTTGCTATAGTTTCTAAATCCCACGGTTTTGTATGTCACGGTCATATGAAATGGTTTGAAGGAAGCACCTCCTAGGAATCTGGTCTTTGTAAATATAACAGAGATTAGGGGTCGAGTATAAAGGATTAAATTGATCCATGATTATGATCAATTTATGACAACAATGAACCGATACACAATCATGATTAAAAGAGAATTAAATCATGAAAATATGAATAAAGAATAAAAAGGGAAAATGATATTAATTAAAGTTTAGATTATCATTTTAAATGAAAAGGTACAATGGTTCAAATAAAGGGACACGATGTTTTAAATTTCACACCTGTTTGAAGATTATATAAACGAGAAAAAGTGGTGAGAAGAATGTGTCTCTGTGGTTCATATTAGAAGATCAGGAACAAGAGTAGAGTCCAAGATGAAGAACTTTTTGTTCTAAGGTGTTTGTCAATGTCTTATTCAAGATCAAGAACATAAGAAGACAGAGCAGCAGTTATGCAATCCAGTACTTGATACAGAAGACCATACAAGCAAAGGTTGCAATAGACAAGTAGAAATACAACAATGGTTGTATGTGTCAAATTCAGTGAAGTACAAAAGATAATGAATTGCATTATAAACTAAGGGTGGTTGGGTGGTGCAAGGGCAGGTTGGAGCCTGTAGGGGAGTTGGTGTTTCCTTGTCAGTTGTAGTTGACTAAACAGGGGGTCGAAGCCTCCTACCAGTTGGTGCTGGTGAATAGAGGGAGTTGGTGCTTCCTTGTCAGTTTTGGCTAACTAAACAGGGGGTCGAAGCCTCCTACTAGTTGGTGCTGGTGAATGAGGGTGTGGGTGCATCTTTCCAGTTGTAGCTAGTAAATGGGGTGTGGAAGCATCCCTTTAGTTGTAGCTGAAGAAACTTGGGGAATGTCTCTCCATCAAGTTGTAGCTTGAAAACAATTTTGTAAAATAACTTTTTATTAATGAGAAAAGAGTTGGTGGTTTTCCCTGTTGGGTTCCACGATAAAATCTTGTGTTCATAAGGGTTTGTTGTTCATCATATATTGCTTAATTGAATAATTAATATGTGTGCTTAATATGGATGAAGATAAAAAGAAAAAGTAGGCAATACCGATTCACCCCCCCCTCTCAGTATTGTTGGATACTCCATCAATTGGTATCAGAGCGAAGGTTCCTTTAAGCACAGTCTAACAAACTGAAAGGAATATCAAATTAAGAACACATCGATGGACAAAAGATTTACAATGAGAATGGAACTCCAATACTTAGAAAAGAAGAATACATATTTTGGAGTACAAGAATGGAAAGTCATATGAAGGCATTGGGATATGATGTATGGAATTCAGTGATCACTAATTATTTCCCACAAAATAGAGTAAGGAATCCATCTCAAAATAAAGCCAAGAGAATTAAATCAATGGCAATGAATACAATCCTTGATGGATTACCTGATGATATTAAAGAGAATATATGTGAATGTAACTCTGCAAAAGAACTTTGGGAAAAATTAAAAGATCTCTACTCAGATGAGAAGTCAAATGAAGCATTTCAATCAGAACAAAGTTTAGTCTACAACAATTCTAGTGATGAAGATTCTTTTGAAGAATACTTAGACATTGAAGCAACAATCAATATGGAAGCTGAGCTTGAAAGTTCTTTGGACGATCTGAGAAAATATAAACAAAGGTGTAAACAACTAAAGGATCAACTTAAGACTGTTGAAAAATTAAAGAAAGGGACTAAAGCCCTTAATAAAGTTCTCAGTCTACAAAGATCTCCCTCGAACAAATATGACCATGCACACATAATTAAAGGATCAAGTCCTATTACTTAGATTGAGATTGAGGATGACATGTCTAGTGATGATACCTCCAAAGAATCCACTCATCCTACCAAGAATATGTATCAAATCAAAAGAGAAGACTTGACCATCAATAAAGGTAAAGACTCTCCACAATCTTCCGATTGCAATAATGTTGATATTGAATTCTCCCTTGCAAGTAGAGAAGAAGATTCAAATACAATAACAAAATGTTCTTCTAGCATCTATCCCATGGAAGAAGAAGAAGAAGAAGAAAAAATATCAAAGGCCAAAGAAAAGGTTGATTGGAGTCTCTCTGAATACCTCTATCACCATAATGAATCAAACTATAGCTATGTTCTTGACTACACTCAAGAATTTCTTGAAAAGAGTCAAAATCATGTCTTGGAAATAAAGAAAATGCTCAAGGACAGTAAAAAGATAATATATGAGCATGATAATCAGTTAGAAGAGAAAGAAGAGGAGATCAAGAGACTGAAAAATGAAATCAGTCAAGCAAAAGAAGAAAAGAAGGAAGATGATGTCTCAAGCAAAAACCTTGTAGATCTAAAAGAACTAAAGGAAAACTATGTCAATCCTAAAATCCAACTTGAAGAAGCCAAATGGAGAGAAGAGGTAGTAAGGAACCAGTTGGACAAAAAGGAAGAATCGTGTCATAAGATGGAAGCAAAAGTTGTGAATCTTAGAAAGAAGGTTGATAAGTTAGACATCCACATCAAGTTCTTGAATAATTCCATGACCCTAGATGAGATCTTGAATAGTCGGAGATCATCATATGAAAAAACCAGTCCTGGTCACAACAAGGAAGAAATTAGTAATCTCAAGAAACCTGATGCAAGTCCTTCATTTGTAAAAAGTGAAGACGGGTCTCATGTAAGTATTTCTTTTATAAAAAGGGAAAGAAATTATGATGTGGGTTATTCATGCTCAAAGAATAAAAGCAACACTCCAAAACTTAGAAGACCAGATCAAGGAAGACATCCAGAAGCTACTCATACACCTCAAAGCAAGTTCAGAAGAGAGACACCTTCATGGATGAATCAAAGAAGGTATGAGAGTTTCTTTAAAGGTAATTGTTTTTCTTGTCATGAATATGGTCATAAAGCCTTGGATTGTAGTCATCATGGAATAAAACAATTTGGTGGGTTCAACAACAGTATAATATGTTGGAACTGCAATCATGTTGGACATATTGTTGCACATTATTACACTATGAGATGCTACAGTTGTGGTAGATATGGTCACAAATCCCATGATTGTTGGAAATCAAGAAGACAATCAATAAGAAATGCTTCACATAATATGACAACAAGAGTAAATAAGAAGACATGGAAAATACAATCCCAATTACCAAATAAGAAAGATGAGGAAAATATTGCTCCTGAAATTGATGAAGTTAATAATAGGAGTTTGGAGGATAAAACTTCTAATAAGGAATACTCTCAAGACAAGGATAAAGAAGATTCTGGTGCACATAATAATGACGTTGATGATGAATCTTCAATAGAAGAACGACAAGAATATTTTAGTAATGATTATCTCAGAAATCTATCAATCCTATTTTAATGGTACACTGAAACTCCTTCCAAAAGAAAAAAAAAAGAAGAAGGATAGATGTCCAGAAAGCTGTACAGACTATGCTCAATGAAGCAAATAATATGATGGATATTCCATCAATTAGTATTTGATAATGGAGGAAAGTTGTTAGCACATCAGTACTCATATTGAATAGAGGTCAACTCAGGATTAATAGTAGGAGAACTTCTTGTGAACCCTGTTGTGGAAGAGCTCATTCGGTAAAATACTTCAAGGTCTCTGGAAGTAAGGTTTACATCAAAAGGCTTGATGATAATTTCAAAAATGTGATGCTATATCTGATGAAGGTATCCTTCTTGGATATGCTTTTACCAAGAAATCATACAAATGCTACAATCTTATGTTACATAATATTGTTGAGAGTGCAGATGTCAAAATGGATGATATAAAAACAATTAGTATCATGGTTAAAGATCAATGAGAATCAATGGATAGATTCAAGGGTTGTTTGAAATAGATGAGCTACAATTGCGCTGTGTTCCAGTAGGACAATGACATTCGCAGAAGCAGCGTTCTGATGTACAAAATGATGTACATGACATCTTGTAGAAATAAGTAGAAGAGAGGGCCTATCAGAAAGATCTACTCTTTTAGAAACAAAGGGGGAGAACAATTAGTAAAAACTCAAGGGAAATATTGATTAGTAAATAAGAAAGTAATTTGATTAAGTTTTGTAAAGACTCAATCACTACAAAAAAATTTGTATCAAGAAAGACTACTCATTTGAAGACACAAAAATCCCAAGCAACTGAGATAAGAAGTTAGTAAATAAACAGGGGATGAAACCTTTTCAGGAAGAGCTACCTTTTCAGATATAAAAGGGGAGAGTAGTTAGAAGCAGAGAAAGAGCATATTGATAGGGGGAGTCATTCGTTTATGAAAGAAAAAGGTTGATTACAGGAGGAGCTACTAGTGGATAGAGAAGTACTTATACAGACAAATTATAGGAAAATAAACCCTTTGCCATTGATGTCAAATGGGGAGAGAAACTTCATATAAAGTAAAAAATGATAAAAGGAAAGCATCAACATAGGGGGAGTTTTTGTATATGAAGTTAATGGGTTGACCTCAATGACAAAGGGGGAGATTGTTGGAAATATTGTCATTGATGTCAACAGTCGATGTGATGACCTATTGTTAATGATGAATAACCACAGTTGAGATTTTCATTGATGTCAACAGTCAATGTGATGATATGTTGTTAAATGAAAAATGAGATTGTCATTGATGTCAACAATATATCAGTTAAGCAAGAGATGTCAAACAATTTGCAGAGTTCGAAAGAGCGAACAAGAGAAGCGAATAATCAAAAGATCAAAAGATCAGAAGGAATATCACATTCCACAGAGACGAAATTCATGACTATTGTTGATCACGATAGGATCAACAATGATTCAATGATCAAAAGTTCCGAAGGAAGAACGGATTGTAGAGATGTCGTCAGGATCAGCGAAAATACAGAACAGTTGATCAGTGCACAAAAAATATGAGAAGCCTCAGCAGCCGTTCGATCAGAATGAGAAGCTCAGCAACTGTTCGATCAAGAGTTTGACCATGTTGATCATCTGATATAATTCACATCGGTAATTTGAGTGATCGTGGGCTTGAGGACCATTGAAAGATCGTGATCGTTGATCTGCTTCAAGAATACCCATCAGCCGTCAAATCCAGTGGAGCTGCAAGGAGGATAATCCCAGGAGTTAGTTAACACTCCAAAGTAGAAAAATGATCTGATCCGTTGGATCAAGAGGAAACATGGCAATTAATTGGAATTTCGCTGACTCACAGATTAGGAAAGTCAAAGACAGTGTTGCATGAACTCGTGAAACGCGAAATCGCGATATAATATGGACCATTGGATCATGGAGGGTCGTGGACCGTCGATCCAACATAAGTGGATATCGAGAAATTAGGAGTCAGAAGAAGGGAGGTGCTCTAACCCCTGACATCACAAAATGCAAAGTCCCAATTAGATCCAGACCATTGGATTGAGGAAAGTTGTTGACCATTGATCTATCATGAAGCATTTTTAGAGTTTCACGGTCTTCGAGCGAGGCAACTCATATCAGGAGTTCGCGATATGCGAAATCACGACGCACTCCTCTGGCTTGGCCCTTATTCACAGATAGTGGTCACATGAAGGGAAGGAGATAGTGTAGCCAAGCTCTATTTCAGAGATCGCAACATGGAGTGTCGAGACCCTTCATCACAAGAATGTCGAAATATGAAATTGCGATAAGATAAGGACTGTCGATTTGGAGTACACAACGAGGACCGTTGGATCAGAGCTGTGGGTCAGCGAACCACGTCAGCAAGGACACATGGCATAGTAAGACATTGATGAGTGTCAAATTGATACATCATTTAGGTACGTGAAAATCACGAATATGAATGACACATAGAAGCTAATAGTCTTGTGACACGTCAACAAGAGACGTCAACAATTTACGTCATAATAAGATTCTCAAAATTATGGCAATCGTCCATCTTAGTGGATGATTGAATCATGACCGTTGATTCTAATAAATCGCTCAAATCATGTGTTTGTTCTAGCACCTCGTCACTGTAGTTGGTCGTATGGTTCTGATATGTAATCGACAATATCATAATCAAGATTTTTGGAAGGTTTGAGGTAATGAAGACCCAAAGGTAAAAGTGCCAAAATCCCATCATCCGTCCATCCCATCGGGAGAATGAATCGTGTCCATTCAATTGATAAGCGCTCATGTGCTCGTCTCACCTAAACGTGAGGTCACTGTCGTTGGTCATATGTTATAAGAGTTTTAAAGGGATGTTGCTATAGTTGCTAAAGCCCATGGTTTTGTATGGCACAGTCATATGAAATGGTTTGAAGGAAGCGCCTCCAAGGAATCTGGTCTCTATAAATATAATGGAGATTAGGGATCAAGTATAAAGGATTAAATTGATCCATGACTGTGATCAATTTATGACAACAATGAACCGATACACAGTCATGATTAAAAGAGAATTAAATCATGAAAATATGAATAAAGAATAAAAAGGAAAAATGATATTAATTAAAGTTTAGATTATCATTTTAAATGAAAAGGTACAATGGTTCAAATAAAGGGACACAATGTTTTAAATTTCACACCTATTTGAAGATTATATAAACGAGAAAAAGTGGTGATAAGAATGTGTCTCTGTGGTTCATATTAGAAGATCAGGAACAAGAGCAAAGTCCAGTATGAAGAACTGTTTGTTCTTAGGTGTCTGTCAATGTCTTATTGAAGATCAAGAGCAGAAGAAGATAGAGCATCAGTTATGCAATCCAGTACTTGATACAGAAGACCATATAAGAAAAGGTTGCAGCAGACAAGTAGAAATAAAACAATGGTTGTATGAGTCAAATTTAGTGAAGTACATAAGAGAATGAATTACATTATAAAATAAGGGTGGTTGGGTGGTGCAAGGGAAGGTTAGAGCCTGCAGGGGAGTTGGTGCTTCCTTTTCATTTGTAGCTGACTAAAAAGGAGGTCAAAGCCTCCTACTAGTTGGTGCTAGTGAACAGAGGGAGTCGGTGCTCCATTGTCAGGTGTGGCTGACTAAACAAGGGATCGAAGCCTCCTACCAGTTGGTGTTGGTGAATGAGGGTGTGGGTGCATCCTTCCAGTTGTATCTAGTAAATGGGGTGTGGAAGCATCCCTTCAGTTGTAGCCGAAGAAACTTGGGGAATGTCTCTCCATCAAGTTGTAGCTTGAAAACAGTTTTGTAAAAGAACTTTTTATTAATGAGAAAAGAGTTGGTGGTTTTCCCTATTGGGTTCCACGATAAAATCTTGTGTTCATAAGGGTTTTTTGTTCATAATATATTTCTTAATTGAATAATTAATATGTGTGCTTAATATGGATGAAGATAAAAATAAAAAGTAGGCAATATTGATTCACCCCCCCTCCCCTCTCAGTGTTGCTGGATATTCCATTAGTACTGGGCTTACCTCTAATGAAATATGGAGGTGACTTCTAGTGCTAACATAGAGCTCTCTGGAAACATTGAGGAGTATTTTCTATGTTGTTCTTGGAAACATTATAGGAAATGTGTTGTACTCATTATTCTAGATGCCTCTCCTCTAGATGTCTCGAAGTGGAAGCCCCGCGGGTTCCAGATCCATGCCTATAACAAGGAGGATATCTGTTGGGACTCAGAAATGTCGTATTTTCATCCACCTTTCCCTTCGTCATTATTCACATTTCATCACCCCATTAACCTTTCATGATATCATTTTCATAAATATATTTGGGTTTCACATTATTATTTTCCACTTTATTCATTTTAGTATTAAAAGAGAATTTGTGATTAAATATTAGAAAATCGACATGTTTTCATATATATCTAAAAAATGTGAGCTTTGTAATGTGTAGGAATATGTGAAGGATTAATTCAAAAAGACTTCTCGAATACTTCCTCTACCATTTCAATATTTGAGGAAATAATTCAATCCTATTTCAAGGAGAAGATCATGGGGAATGGATAACATATATTATCCAAGATATATGAGAGATATGTATGAGGATTTGAAGGGATCATATTTTGTAATAATGGGCAATTGGTTGAGATAAAAGTGAATCTGTAATTATGAGATGCTTATCTTCTTTTCAAAACTCTCATGTATAAAAGAGAGTTCTCTCTCTTCACGAGGGGGGATTTGTTATTATGCAGATTTGATTCATGAAAAAACTCTTTTTGTAAACCTACTTGTTGAAGATTAATGCAAGTTTGAATTCAATGATCTTGTGTCTTTTAGAAGTTATCATCTGCTGATATAAAATATTCCATGTTGGCATCGGCAAGAGCCACTGATCCAACTTGGTAATCTCATTGTAAAGTATTAGTGTAGATTTTCATTTCATGTACCTGTTATTTTGATTTCATATTAATTTTTTTTTTATTTCACTATTAGAATTTGCTGCAAAGTGTGGAAATGTAGGAATAGTTAGATCTCCATATTTCACCATACATGAGATTTAATGGGGCATCCCATTACACTTAGCTTTCTTTTCCAGAATTGATTAGGTTAAACCTTGCTAACACATGCACAATCAAGACCTCCATCTCTCACCCTACATGCACCTAGAATGGAGTGTTAATTTTTGTTAGTTTAGTTTCTCCAGGAGATAGAATCAAATTTCATATTTTCCTTTCATGAGCCAGCAATGAATAGGTCCATCACCTGAGCAAGAGCTTTAGATCATATGCTTGTTTATGAGTTTTGCTTTCTGGATTTTTAAATGTGTGGAGAGTGTTATCTTTGAAGTATGAAAACAAAGTGTTGAGTTTCGAATGTCTCTTATTTATGATATACTCATCATAAGTAGATAAAATACCTGTTGTTGGCACATATAGTGTATCAAATCTACTGATTAAAAATCCTAGATTGACATATAAATGAATGAAATATACTAAACATATATTTACACCAACATTTTGGCGTCATTGTCAGGGAGTTGTAAACGATAATAGGTATCAGTTGAATTAGATTGATTTAATGATTTTGGATTTGTTTTATGGACAACCTAAGGGTGGAGAGAAGATGACAAGACATGAGGGAAGAGACCATTCATCCACTTTAGTGTGGTTGCTCCAAATTTAGTTTGTCCTCTCCCTTTTATGCAGAAGTGTGTTTCTCCTTATTTTATGCAAAAGTGTGTTTTTATTTATGATGAGATAACTTGTGTGAACCGATAACTTGGTGACAACAAGGTCCTAGTAATGCAAGGAGTTCACGTTTAGTGTGTTTTATTTTTATAAACAATTTTAATTTCTTAGTTTTAAAATTCAAATCTTTGATGATAAATCATTTTTGGGGTGCTATAAGAATCTCCTTTTTCAATATGGTTTAACAATGATTTTAATCTTGGAAAAACTCACTCAGGTCCTTGCAAAGGCCGGGATATCCTCTTCTCACAAAGAGGAGATCTTGAAAGCAGTCGAGGGATTGATTACTCCTCCAACAACAAATGAGGCATCAACATTCGATGGATTCTGCACATTTAATGAAGAACAATTATGCGATCAGGAGGTCGAGGAGGACAACATAGAGTTGCAGCATGATCTGGATGAGGGAAATCACACCTACAAAATCATTATCGAACAATGGTTTCAAGCGAGTATGAGGTTAGATCCATTTAGTTTTTCTTTTTAGTTTGTTAATTTATAATTTCAATAGTTAATTTCACACATTTATGTATATTTTTTATTGTCATTTGTGAAATTGAAAGAGGAAATATTTTTATTTCTGTTACGTGCATGGCTACACTGGAAGTTTGACTACACTTAACTAATCTCTTACTTCTAATTAGCATAGAGTAGGTAGGATGCTATTTTCATTTTTTGTGTTAAGTTTTGAGTAAGTTGAATAAGTATGCTCTCCTCCATGCTTCATGCGATATCAAGGATCAGAAAGTAGGATGTCTCTAATGTTTTAAAGAAAAATAATAGGTAAAATTGCTTTAATTTTTGACTTGGGATCCCCATTTGCTAAAAAAATTTCATTTACTTATTATTTTTTTTTAATCTCCAATTTTTGTTTTTAAGCTAGTGATACAAAAATAAAAATAATAAATAATAAAAATAAAAACCAAAACAAAACTTTCCAAAAATGCCCCACATAGAAACATTTTGAAAACCAGTTATTGAGAACTTTATGCTCAGGTAGACCATATATACCTCTTGTACAAGAACTTTGATATATACAAGAACTTTGATACATACAAGTTGTTTAGTTCTCGAGAACCCTAACTAATTTATCAAGAAACCAGTTATCAAGGACTCTCAATGGGCGATTTTAATGTTGAGGAGGAGAAGCACTTACACTTATGTGAATTCCCAGATGATTTGATTGAAGATGTTTTGGCATATCTGCAAGCAGAATACCTCTATAGATTTTCCATTGTCTGCAAACAATGGAACACACTGTTTTTGTCAATAGGATTTATCACTAATGAATGGGCATTGGCACCTCCAAAAAATAAACCATGGATGATGGTTGGAGATGTGGAAGAGAGTAGGGGTCATTTCTTTGCATACTCATTGTTCACACGAAATTCGAATATGCTATGTTTATTCCTTTCCTTGCTTTTCTTTCTAGAGGGAGAAGTATTTGATGGTCATTGGTACGTAAATTCCTTTCCCTTTCATTTTCTGGGATCGGGAATAGGCTTGTTCTTGATTGGCCAAGTTTTCACCCCCTCCACGTATGTCTACAATCCCCTCACAGGTAACTTGTTGATACTTCCACCCATGAATTTCATAAATTATGATGATTCGACTTTGAGAGGCATCATACAGGAAGGGGAACATGGTCACAAAGTGGTTGCGTTGAGATACTCTCCATGTGATCGACAAAAGATAATGGAGATATATGATTCTACTGAGTGCTCCTATTTTTAAATCTTCCAAAAACTAGTTTCATCGGCCTTTTGAATGGGAAGGCATGTCAGATATTGGTATGTCAAACTCTATCACAACAACAATTCGTGAAAGTGTTCGCAAGCATTCTATGGGATGCATTCAAAACCATTGATTGAAGAATATAAAAGTACTAATCAGACGAGGATGAAGCTAAAACATTTTGACAGGAATGAAATCACAGTGGGAAACAAAGGTAGGTTTAATAAATGATATCATCCCCCACAAAATCCATCATCCGACGGAATGGAACATGCAAAAAACTTAGCACGCAATCCCTCGTAACTAAAGAAGAAGTCGAGCATGAAATTTCCATCCCCAAAGAATCCGTCGTTAGTCGGTTGCTCGGCAAGGAAGGGCTGTGATATCATGGGCACACCAGTGCATATTCTCTCCAACGTAGAGCTCCATCCACCATGAGTCAGAAAGCCTCCCACTGAAGGACGTGAGAGAACTTTCATTTGAGGCACCCACCTCATGAAGAAACTTATGTCTTTCACTAGGCAGCACGTCAAATTGGCCATTGATCAAATATGGACGAATAACCCAAAGGAAGGGAAGGCCAAGGACATTCATCTCTAGTTTTATGACAAGTTACAATCTTACATGGAATTGTTATTTTTTGTCTATGCGTATGCTGAAGTAATAATTCCTTTTAGAATTGCAACTCTCTTTGACTTGTAAAATCACAAGCGCACCAGAAGGGCGACCGATTAAGAAAATTAGGCCAAGAAAATTTGTGCATTCGCATGTATAACCACCTGCTACAAGATCAGTTTCAGGAAGTTGAGATCTCCTCCTGAGAAAGTGGCCACTGCATTCAATTAGATGAGGATGGAAGCATCTGGAAGAGGCTCAAACGTTAGCTCTTGAGATTTCCACGATATGGATTTAAAGTGTAGGGATGTGTTTTGGATTTTATCACTTGATGCTTTCCAGTTGTGTAATTGGTTTTCTATTTTACTGTAATTACAAAACAATTAAAAAAAAAATTACAAAAATAAACATTAACAAAATAAAACTTATATATATATATAGTTAAAGAAATAATCTTTTATTTGTTTTGTTTTGTTATAAAAAAAGAAAAAAAAAATTATTATAATAATTTTCTTTTATTTGATTTGTTTTATTATAATAATAAAAATATTTATTTTTTATTTGTTTTGTTTTATTATAAAAAATTATAATAATTAAAAGAAAACCATAAAAAGAAGAAAAAAAGAATTAAAATAAAAATAAAAAAATGCAAATGGATATTTTATAAATCCTAAAAACAATATTAAAATAATTGAGCTAACTTGGTTTCTTGAGTCACTTAAAACAACAATCAACGACGAAACTTGCACGCAAAGGGGCAACAGGTAAAACGTACTTTGCTTTTAATTTGATTTGCTTGCATTCGTACTTATTCCTGTATTTCATATTTTTCGAAGCTTTCACAGTTTTCATGCAGGATTGGTACTAAGATTTTACAGGTTCGAAGACAATCCAATCTCATGACCAAAGTGATTTTTGAGAATCAAAAAACTTTTCAGAAAAGCATGCTTCATTAAAATCTTGAAGGAGCTAAATTTTTCACCACACATGTCATGATGTTTGTCACTACACCGCCATCTTTCAGAAAACCAATTACGCCATGACATGATCATTTACCTTTCTCCCTCCAAGATTACTCGTCATCCATATATTGAAGTCCATTGTTTCATTGCCTTATCCGTCATGACTTCACACATGCCTATCTTTCTGAGTCACATACATCTCTTTCTTATTTTCCAGTTCATCATTTTTCCTTACAAATAAAACCATTCAGTTCATTTCCATGACTTCACTGCCTTGTTTTTCTAAACATTGTTGCTACTGATATATTTCCTATAGTCCTACCAATATTTTTGTAGAAACTCGTGTTGACTAATGTGGGATTCCTTAAGGCCCACCTTTCAACAAAGCTTGCCCCATTGACCTCAACAGCTTATCCGAGATAGAGACTAGAGTCCTTTTGAGTACCTAGAGGTTTGCATGCCTTAATGAAAAGTTCTCTCGTTGAAAATCATGGGAATACATCAATGTCCCTTGATTGTTAGATCTTGCAAGTGGCTCAACATCGGTTCATTCATTCACACTTTGCAATATGTACTTAGGTACCTTGGCACTCATTGACATCAATGGTGAGTTTGCCTCGCATTGGTTAATGACACTCATCAATGGTCGGTAATCCAATTACTTCTTTTCATGCTTGACATCGACACATTCATTCACATGACTAGAATTGTACCATCAGGTTTAGCAGCAGGTGAAGACTATACACTTTTCCATGACTCCATCAATAGTTGCAGCAGTATTTTTCCAGCCATATGGGAAATTGGTTGAGAGAAAAATGGATCTGTAATTATGATATGCTTATCTTATTTTCAAAGCTCTCATGTATAAAAGAGAGTGCTCTCTCTTCATGAGGGGGAAGTTGTTATGATGCAGATTGGATTCATGAAAACACTCTTTTTGTAAACCTACTTGTTGACGATTAATGCAAGTTTGAATTCAATGATCTTGTGTCTTTTAGAAGTTAGCATCTGCTGATCTAAAATCTTCCATGTTGGCATTGACAAGGGCCACCGATCCAGATTGGTAAGATCATTGTAAATTATTAGTGTAGATTTTCATTTCATGTACATGTTATTTTGATTTCATATTATTTTGTTTTGATTTCACTGTTAGAATTTGTTGCAAAGTGTGGCAATGCAAGAACAATTGGATCTCCATCTTTCACCATAAATGAGATTTAATGGGGCATCCCATTACACTTATCTTTATTTTCCATAATTGATTAGGTTACACCTTGCTAACACATACACAATCAAGACTTCCATCTTTCACCCTACATGCACCTAGACTGGAGTGTTAATTGTTGTTAGTTTAGTACCCCTGTTCTTTTCTCCCCCTTTGACATCAATGCCAAAGAAAACACGCTCCCCATGAGCTGTTGCATTAATTTTAGGAGGTATCATATATGCAACCAATACAAGACTCCCCCTAACAAGATGAACTATCTTAGATGTGAGATGGGATGACACCCAGCTTCTATCTGAGATATTCAAATGGTGTCTTGGCTAGGGGTTTAGTAAAGATGTCTGCAATTTTTTTTGTAGTGGGAATGTAATTGACCTGAACAATCTGATTGGTGACTTGCTCTCTTAGAAAATGATATTTTATGGGAATATGCTTGGTCTTGGAGTGGAATACAGGATTTTTAGACACACTGATGACACTAGTGTTATCACAATGAATTGGGATCGGTGCAGTGTATTTTACCTCTAAGTCTGCAAGTGTCTGAATCATCCATAATACCTGAGTGAAACAGGTAGCCATAGCAATGTACTCTGCCTCTGTGGTTGATAAAGAAATGGAACCTTTCTTTTTACTAAGTCATGCTACTAAAGAATCACCCAGGAAGAATTCTCCTCCAGTGGTGCTTTTTCTCTCATCGACACAGTTTGCCCAATCTGCATCTGAGTAAGTAGTTAACTGAAAATTATGATTTCTGGGATACCACAGACCATAAGTCATTGTTTCTTTTAAATACCTAAATATCCTTTTGACAGCTTGCAAATGACTCTTTTTGGGTGCAGCCTGATATCTTCCTACCATTCCTACAACATGCATTATGTCCGGGCAAGATGTTGTGATGTACATCAGGCTACCTATCATTGATCGATATGAGCTTTGATCAACATTAGGTGAATCATCATCCTTTCTTAATTTACATCCAGTTACCATAGGTGTACCCGTAGGTTTAGAATCCTCCATTTGAAACCTTTTCAACATTTCTCTTAGATATTTTTCCTGAGAAATGAACATCCCTTTGGACCTCTGAGTAATTTATAGACCAAGAAAAAATGACAGTTCTCCTATCATAGACATTTCAAATTCAGACTCCATGGCAGAAGCAAACCATTGTACCAATGAATCCTTATTACATCCAAATATGATGTCATCTACATAGACCCATACGATGAGCAAATTATTATCCTTTGTTTTAATATACAGATTGTTGTCAGTGGTTCCTCTCTTGAACCCTTTGTCTTTGAGATACGTATCCAGTCTGTGATACCAGGCTCGAGGGGATTTTTTTAACCCATATAAATCTTTCTTCAACTTGCATACTAAGTCAGGGTTATCAGACAGTTTGAAACCCTCTGGTTGTTCCATATAGATTTCTTCACTTAAATCTCCATTTAGAAAAGTTGACTTGACATCCATTTGATAGACTTTAAACCTTTTATGACAAGCATAGGCAAGAAACATTATGATATCTTCTAATCTTACTATGGGCACAAATGTTTCATCAAAATCCAGTCCTTCTATCTGAGCACAGCCTTTACAGTCTAACCTTTCTTTGTTCCTGATAACTTGTCCTTGCTCATTCAACTTATTCTTAAAGATCCATTTGGAACCAATGACATTTTTACCTTCAGGTCTTTGAACCATCTCCCACGTATTGTTTTTCTCAATCTGATCAAGTTCTTCATTCATTTGTTTAACCCAATGGTCATCTTTGTTGGCGTCATTAAAATTCTTGGGTTCCAACATGGATATGAAAGCTATATGAGATTGTTCTGTGTTTTTGATTATCTTTCTCCTGGTTTGTACACCTTTGTCTTTTTCTCCAATTATCTGACTTGCAAGATGATTCTTTTGAATGATTCTGGAGGAGGAATTTGTAGTTGACTGCTGATTTGAGTCTGTCTGAGTGTCTAAGTCTTCATCTGATTCAGAGTCTTCATTTTTTGATTCTTGGACCTGTTCGTCTTCAGCTTTAGCTGTGTCTTCTGTAGAAGACTCATTACTGTACACCTCTCTTGCTGGGATTCCTTCATCAATTTTTACATCAATATAGTCAACCATTTTATGTAGCCTCTTATTATAGCATCTATATCCTTTACTATTTGTAGCATACCCTAAGAAGATACCTTCATCATCCATGTCATCATATTTTCCAAGGTTCTCATCATTATTCTTTATGTAGCATTTACTCCCAAAGACTCTAAAGTGTTTGATTGAGGCAGGTCTTCCAAACCATAATTCATAAGGTGTCTTGTCACTTTGTGGTCTGAGGTGGGCTTTGTTAAGCACATGGAATGC
>ML780672.1:1263112-1288919 GCA_009831015.1 Picea engelmannii
TTTCATTATCAAACACTAGAGAGTTAGTTAGGAACTCTGAACCTTGTGATGATGTTTTGTTCAAGAAAATTAATCATTACCTCTTCATTTACTTTGACCAGTGGTACTGCTTCAATCCAACATGTAAACTAATCCTAGTGGTTAGAATGTACCTTCCTTGTTTGGAGGAATGGGGGTTGATCTCACCAATGATATCAAACCCCCACTGTTTAAACGGTTTTTCATTAGCAACATTTTAGAGTGGAATAACAATTTTTTTTTCTTTTCTTGTAGTTTTCTGGCATGCTTCACATCTCCTTGAGTATGCATGGGAATCCTTAAAACACATGGGTCAATAGTATCCATATTTCAACACTTTGTGAGAAGTTGTGTCTCCTGAAATATGGCCACCGGCTAGTCCATCGTGCATGTCTTTCATAACCTTATCAACAGATTTCTTTTTTAGGCACCATAGTAACACTCCATTATAGTTTTTTCTAAACAAGATGCCATGTAGCAGTTGATATTGTAAGGATCTTAATCGTAGTTCTCTCTTATTCTTAGAATTGAGATCATATGGGGGTGTGCCATGTTGTAGGTAATATTTGAGATCATTATAATATGATCCCTCAATGGCCGAAATATATGGAACCTGTTTTGTATACATTGTTGGTTCATCTTACCATCCATCCTCCTCTTGATCTTCATCATTGGTATCTTGTGTCACTAATTTTCATAGGAATTGACCCTTAACGATGTTGGTTGGTTTGAACTCTAGGTCGTATTCTTTTAAGGTCGACATCCAATTTCCTCGTCTCTCTCCCAGCTCTCTTTGAACAAAAAGTGACCTGACCTATGGGTGAGGGATGATGACTTGTGTATGTTTTTTTAGAATATAAGGTCTAAACTATTTAATAGCTTTATGGACATCAAAATATTGCTTATCCACTGGGGGATAATTCAAATCAACACCTTGTATTCTAGTGCGCGTGAAAGCCACATGATATTCATCCCCTTTCTCATCTTTCTGTGTGAGCATTGTTGTGAGCGAGTGATCAGACATAAATGTATATAGTAAGAAACCCTTGTTAAAATATGGACTTCGCATAGTTGGAGCAACATCTATGGTAGCTTTGATATTCTTGAATGCTTCCTTCTCCATTGGTGTCCATTTAAATTGAATATCTTTCTTGATCATCCTTTGAAGTGGCTTAACAATATTAGTAAAATATGGAACTAATCTTCTCACAAAATTAATTCTGCCAAAGAATGACTGCATTGATTTCTTGTTGTGAGGTGGAGGAATTTGTAGAATGTATTTTTTCCTTTCCGAGTCCACCAAAATCCCATCTTTGGAGATCACATGTCCTAGTAGAATGCCTTCTGAAACAAAAAAAAACACAGTTTTCTTGGGATTCGAAGAAATCCCATATTTCTTACACCTTTCAAATATCTTCTTCAGATGTTTGGGAAGGTCTTCCATCTTCTTTGAGTAAACAGTAACATAATCAA
This sequence comes from Picea engelmannii, assembly GCA_009831015.1. Lineage (NCBI taxonomy): Eukaryota > Viridiplantae > Streptophyta > Pinopsida > Pinales > Pinaceae > Picea > Picea engelmannii. The sequence goes on from ML780672.1 coordinate 1,264,604, forward strand.
CGTATACCACTACACTTTGACCGATTAGTCCTTTAAAAATGATATTCATTTCCCTTTTAAAAGAAACTCCCACGTTCATGAAACCGAAGGACATTCTTCTATATGAATACATCCCCCACTTGGTTTGGAACATGGTATTTAATTGGTCAGGTTCTACTATAAGAACCTGATTGTATCCTAAAAACCTATCTAATAGAGAAAACAACTCAGATCTGGAGACAAGCTGCAGGATTTGCTCCATTGGGTGAACAGGATAATTGTCTTTGTTAGAAGCACGGTTTAGATTCTGGAAATCTATGCAAATTCTGATTTCTCCCGACTTCTTCTTTATGGGCACCATGTTAGAAACCCAAGTTGAATGTCTAACCTTGAAAATGATTCAGGCATCTAACACCTTATTTAATTCTTTATGTATAAGAGGCTCGAGAGTCGAATGTATCTTTTTGAGCTTCTACTAGAATGGATTGATACCCTCTTTAATAGGGATCACATGTTGTATTATTCGGGTATCATATGTTTTCAGATCATCATAAGTCCAAGCAAAAATATCTCGATACTTCTTAAACAATTTTGTGAATGTGTGTTTTTCTGTCTCTGAATAATAGGTGTCTAAATTTACATATTTGGGTTGTTCCGAAGTTCCAAGATTGACCAAGAAATGCATCATAGCCGAGATATTTGTTTTCGGGTTGGAAGGTCTCCTCAACTTAGTTTTCAAATCAAATAAATTCTCAAGAGTCAAAAAATTCTTCGAGACACAGTTTTTCTTTACTTTGATTACTTCATCTCGATAAGTTTGTAGTTCTTGTTGATGTGCTTCATCATCAATCACTACATCTTAAAAAGTGTTTGAACTAGTGATAAAATTGATAATTTGAGTGTCATCATCTAATACTCTCCAATTTGTGATTTTTTCAAGTATGGACGGCCTGAAAATCATTTCAACCGAAAAATCATCAGTAGGGGGAATGAACCTAGATGTCACGTTGGCCAATATATCCACATCTACATTTTTATTGCGAGGTATACAAGTAATGTTAAATGCGTAAAACTAATAAATAAAACTCCATACCTCTTGTTGATATGCCTTTAGAAGCGGGGATGGGAAATGAATAGTATTTCTTACCTATCGAACGATTATTTCGGAATCAACGAACACCTTAATATATTTCACCTTGATATTAATGGCCCTTTTCATGCCTTGACATAAAGCTTCATAATTCACAATGTTTTTGGTGCATTCAAATTCTAGGTGACAAGATATGATCATTTTACCTTGTCCAGGATCAATTAGGACACATCCTGCTCTGACTCCATCTTGTGTTTTAGATCCATCAAAAAACATTGACCACATGTCAGAATTTTGTTTTTTATTAATTGAACTAAATCCTAGATTAGTTAATATAGTACAAGTGCTATTGTGAGTTTCTGGGAGGAGTTATGATTGTAGATATGGATGTATTTCATATGTATGCACCTCATAACATCCATAGTGAGTCTCAAAGAAATAAATATCCAATACAAAATGTGTGAAACTTATAGGTTCGTTCTTACCTTCCAATTTTGTCACTGTGTGCTTCATGTGGGCCTCGTTATTTACTCAAATTTGATTCTCCTTACCCTTATACGGAAACCACAGGTGAGACCAATTAGTAGAAAAGTATCCTTAAAGTTTGGTCGGCCAATCCCTTCTTAATATAAAACCATAATTCTTTGGTATATAAAAAATGACAATATCTATTGTTTGATGCACCCTAGTATCATATGAAATCCTAATCAAGAAATCCTTAAGTTCTCCATTTAATTTAACATTTGTCTTATCTAACTGTATAATTATAGTCTTGTTCATCTGTGGAACAACATTTGTTTTTTGGCAGACGGTAAAAGGCATTATGTTAGATGACACACCTGAATTTGCTAGACAATTATGCACATGAAAATTAAAAATCTCATAGGTGAGCATAAAAGGTGGGATTTGTGATTTTGATTATGCCCCTATACATATCGCGTTTATGGCTGTTGCAATTTCTACCTTGTGTATTTCATGTGCCTCATATTTCACTAGGGAGTTTTCGGTAACAATGACCATTATTTTGTGAGTATCATCGGGGCTGAAAGAATCATTCAAGAGATCATGTTGTTTTGGTAATGAACATATATCAAACATGGAAATGTTGGATTTTGTTTTATTCATGTACTTTATTACATTGTAGTCTAGGGAACGTGGGTTTGTGTTGTCCATCGTTTGGATAATTTTCAGTTTGTATGTTTTGTCATTGTTTGGTACTGCATTAAGTCTAGTTTTATTTCCAATTGAGCTAGACGTACTTGGTTCATTTTTTTTTGATGGGACAACTTTTTTGGTTTTTCCACTGGCTTTACTTAGAGGTGGGTCATTCAGTTCTGGGGAAGTAGGAGGAGGAGTGATTTTCCTAAGGGGAATCTTATCATCCTTGTCGAGAATTGGACCTTTGTTGCATAGATTATAATTATTTTGGGAAACATACTTGATTACCGACGTATCTTCCATGGATATCTATTCTAAATTCTCATTGTCCAGTTCTGGACACCAATCCAAAAAAGGAATAGCAGATTCTAAAGGAATCTCTTCAACAGTATCAATTTGATCTTGTGTAGGGTTTTCATCATTTAAACTCTGTTGATATAAAAATTGATTGATCATAAGGGTCATGGAGTTTACCTAGTGAGGGAAAGTTCGTTCTGGGTGGATTTGTTGGTGGTAAGAGAAGAATTTATCATTGTTGAAATTGTGTAGGTTTAAGGCCATATGAGGGGGCTTGGGTGGTTTTGGTGGAATATCATGTCTCTTAAATAATGGCTGAAAGGTTCGAGGCTTCGATGATCCTTCACCCACATTCTTATTGATATCTACAACTTAGTTAGATAATTTCTTCACTAATTTCACCACATTATCAATATCCATCGGCTCTTTTTCGGGTGGTTTAGTCAACAACAAAGGTTTCTTTCTAGCTAATATGGTTTCCTCGGAATGTGGGTGATGGTCATACGAAGATAACGCTCTTTATATCGTTTCAAATTCATCAAAGTTAAGTGCCAAAGTATTATTGTTATACCATTTGACAAACATTCCTATGGAAGGATTTAATGTTGCCATATAATATTCAATGGCTAAGGATTGAGCACCAACTACATCATGGGGGAATTTGATTAAGACATTAACAAATATCTTGTTGAAATATTGTACCTTCTCTTTCTTGTCCATCTTGATGGCTCCTAGATCTTTGTGCATATATGAAGTTGTTTTCCTTTCCCTAAATTTTTTGATAAAGAGCCTCTCAAAATCATCCCACTTAGTTATAGATCCAGGGGGGCAGGATAAAATACCGAGTAGACGCTCTACCTAAAAAATTATAAGGAAAAAACCTACAAACCACGTCTTCATGTTGGAAATTTAGTATATGAGTGGCTAGGAAGAAGTTATTTAAATGGTCTTTTGGGGACCCGGGTTTATCTTGATTGAATTTTGGAATAACTTTATCATATTTTCTTGGAATTTCATGTAAAGGTATAGATAAATTTAGAACACCTTGAACCCTCCAACGTGGGATAAATTCTCAATAATTTATATTTTCCCCCATTATTTGTTCTAAAACATTTTTTGGGTGTTCACCTTCGATATTGTCCTCAGGTTCGACAAGGAAACATGTAACTCGGCTCAAGGGTCCCTAGACTTCTTGCAAGGTGGTTTCAACAAGATCGTCTGAGTCAACGTAAATATTAGGATGTGTCTTAGGTCTTTCCACACAGGTTTCTTTCCTCTTGGGAAGCTCAGAGGTTTTTGGCAGCTTGCCAAGTAGCTCTACATAAGCACATGTAATCCTACAAGTTTTAGAGAATGCTTCTCGTGGTACTTGAAACCATGTTTCTGTGTGTGTTTCCGGACTGTTGGAGGAACTTACGAAATTAGGATTTGAATCTTCGTAGGTAACTTCTTGTTCATATTCAACTCTAGGAAACAGAGAAGGAGTGGGGTTATTTCCTGAAGACTGATTTTGGTTGTGTAAATCGTTTATGTAAGCCATAAAATATGACCCTCCTTCTAGAACCAATTCTATTGACAGGTCTAAATTCACTTGACAACAACAATGGGTACTCCTCGGTACACGGTCCTAACTAAACTATGCATTGTTTGTATTAGGAGTCCCATCTAGAATTTGGATCGGCTTCCGTTGATATTGTTTTTGGGGTTTTTTGATGATTATGGTCTGACTTACCGATGGTAATGGATGAAGAGTGACTATGCAATGAAAATATGTATATGAATACTATGTATTGAAAATAAACTAATCTATTTCTAATATACTCTAATCTATCCTAGCTAGGAGCACTCTAAAGTAACCGACGAGCTATAAATGAAACCAATTTTTGCATAAAACTCCACACATATAGAATTGAAATAGAAGAGCATAATCATAAACAAGTTCATGCAAATGTGTATAACAAGAACAATCTAAATTATATCATTGCATGCGTTAACAACTCAACAATCTCAAGAATTAAAGATATTTGAAGAAACAATTAAAACCACAAAATAACATAGAGTTCATAAGAGTTAATCTATAAGAAAAAAAGCATTCATATAATCTAGGTGAACAACGTTCATCTTCACTCAAAATAATTCACAACATAGATGTATCCACACACAATTATTTCTTCTTCATAAAACTAGCCCCCAGGGCTTCTTCGTATTAACATTTTCAACAATAATACATGAAAACTCTAATTTTAGTTGACACTGTATTCCCAAAATAGTTCAGAAGTGTACAATGTTTGAAGAGACAAAATCCCTTTACACATGCACCTCTACTCTTACTTATACAATTCTCAGTAACCGCTAAGTGACTCTTTGGCTTCCTCTTGAAGAGGTTGTTACAAAAAATGGTTCAGATTCCTATTTCTTAGTGACAATTGTACAATAAGGACAAAATTGAGATCGGTTGGGAAAAAGACAAAATAAGAAACAAGTGTTAACATTCTCTAGCTACTATTTTTTCTTTTTCAAGGATTTTTCCCTCTAATGTATTTTTTCCATATTTCTAGTTGATCAGATGAGGACCAGATCCTTCTCTAAGTTAATTGTTCTAGAGTTGTGTTTTTCATGGCCACTTTGTCTTCAAGGGTGCCCATATCTTTTAATAGAGTGTCCATGAATTTGTGTATCATGGTGTGCAATTTTATGGGTTACAGTAAGTGTTGCTTTATGAGGTATATGGAGATTGTAGTGGCTACTTAGACTACTTATTTTCTTCGATTTGTGTTTTCATGCACCTTGTCTACTATCTCTTCAGTTACTAGATTTTTCCCAAGCTTGTCTAGCCTAGGTGGTCGACTTCTCTTGATCAATTCCTGCACAACTTTGTCTATATTTGAACATATTGCCATTGATTTAGTAACCTCCTTATCTTCCCTTTGCCCCACTTGTTGGAAATGGTCCAATGCATACAAGTCTGTGTTTATTTCTGATGTCAAAGGTCGATAGAGTTCTATCGGTGCATTAGGATTTTTTGTGATCCATCTATCAATGTCGACGATGCCTTCACAGTTTGTGTTGTACTACGTCAATTTTTCCTATATTTGATTATTATTCTATATGACTGTAGCAGTTGCTTTCTAGAAGAGGTGAAAATAAGCATACATGTCTATGATATCCTCTTCCAGTTCCTTCATGACCTTATCAACACTGGCTTTGAAACTTTGTAAGCTTCTTTCATCAATTCTTACTTGTTGGAGTCTTTCCTCCAACTCTTTGATCCTTTCTTCTTTCTTTGTATTCTGCTGGCATAGTCTCTAAATGTTTTCCTCATTATCATTCATGAATTTATTGTCGACTCTAGCAGTCACTATTGGATTATCTCTTACATCACCTATTATGGGGACATGTGTAACAACTGAGATAAACATCCCTTCCATTTCTAACACTTTCTTCAACTATTCTTGTACGATTTTGTCAGTCTTTCTATCATAAGTGAATCTTCTCAAGTTGAGTACCTCACTTGGTTGGAATAGTTCCTATAGTCTTAGTCCTAAACCACTACCTGATATATCTGTTCCTTTTCCTTCAGTTGACATTTCTGGGATATTTGTCTCCATCAATGGGTGAGTGTCACCCCCTCTATCCTTTGCATCCTTTTGTTGTCTTTTTTCTTCTTCTCTAGATTTTTCTTCATCTGCAATTCTCCCCTTTGGTTTGACACGCCTATTGAAGATGACTTCATCATAGATCCAGGCATTTCGATGCACTTCTTCCTCTTCCTAGATATCCAATGTATATTCCCAGAGTAGAAAAATCTTGTTGAAGTGGCCCCTCACAATATTCTTAGGATCATGTCTTCTGAAACATTCTTCTTCGAAGTGATAAGATAGGAGGGTGTTTACTTATTTTTGAGTATGATTGGTGTTTTTTAAGAATTATTTCCTGACGTACAGTGGTAGCAGTGGAAAGATTTCCTTTTTTAGTCGATATAACATCCCCCCAACCCTGTGTATGATGGTATGGTATGAAACCTCCTGGAGCACAACCTTATCAGGCACAAACCGAGGGATAAAATGAGGAGGATTCATTTCACCACACACTCTTATGTATGTGTCATGCTCCATGAGATAACAGTCTCGATTTCTCCTTATGACTATTATAGCCTTGTCGATCATGCAAGGAGGAGTGGTGCATGATATGAATTCGTATAAGGGGGCAAGAAAATGCTCACATATATTCTGGTATTCTATGTTGTACTTATCCTCCCATAGCACATTGCAGTACACATGGATGTTCGGGTCAGATGGTTTCCATTTCCATCCCATCCTAGGGTATTCATTAGTTATTCACATAATGTCCAAGAGGTATGAGGACATGTGAAATCTTGGAAATGTTCTAGGATGGGCTCCTTTGACCGCAAAGATAGACATCATTATATTTTCACATAGGATTCCATTCCAATTGAATGGCATCACTTCATCCGCGTAGTAGTATATCAAAGGTATCTACGATAGAGAAAACTCAGAAGCATCTAGCTCCCCATACAACCAACACAACATGACTACCAGGTATTGATAAGGCATTCTCAGGGAACTTGTGGGGTATCCTTCTTTGGGTTTGTATTTGAAATGTCTATTTTCCCTGTACCATTTGGGAAATATATCTTTGGGAGTGTATTAAAACTCACTAATGATATTTCTATCCAAATTATTACTTTCCTTTTCGATATTATATCACTTCACCAAATATTTAAGCTTGAAAGAGGCTATGGGATTCTTTCTCTCATTGCAGACACATTTATCCTTCACATCTATATTCTTCAGGATCCAAGTGATAGATTTTGAGCATGGGAATACTGGCAGGTGTACTGCTACTCTAAAAATGCCATACTTCCTAATGTTTTTGAATACTTTAAGTTCATATGGTTCTTCAGCTTCAAAAAATAAATTATACTTCTTAAACATGTGGTATACCTCTCCCCACTTCAATGTTTCCCCATCTGTTTCTAGGAGTATCAATGTGTCATCATATGTGTCTTTGATTACTTCAGATTACCTTCAGTTTGTTGGCCACTAACGGAGGTGTTATCAGACTAATCGATAAGTGCAGACACAAACAGATCTCCCTAAATTCCACGAAACTAGAACAAAACAAGACATAATATACACTTCACCTTAAACTTCATTTTCATATAAACTAGTTTAGAGAGGTACACATGACATACCTTTTAAATGATGCTTGATCCTCGCTAGTGTCGTACTTGTATATCCTTCTTTGAGTTTTCAGAATGGAGATCCTATCTAAGAAGCAAAAACCAACAAAGATGGAAAACAAAGATATATATATTCCAATGAATTCTATGTATAAGATCAAGGAGTTATACAATAAAATTTAAGACACCTTTATAGGGAATAAATGTATTGTTGCATTATATTAAATGGAAAGTTGAGAATACAAGCCATGCCTTGATGTTTCAAGGTCCCCTTTCAATGGCTCTTTTCTCCAACACACACACACACTTTTTATCCAATGCCTTTGATGAAGAAGATCCACTATCTGACTTAGAGAACCAAAGCAAATCTCTCAAGCATAATCTATAGTAGAACCCCTCATGCATATGCAAGTCTTAGCCTATTCAACGTTAGCCTTTTCCATGAGAGATCCCTCTTTATATAGTGTGAAAGAGATATGGATGAGGAGATTAGGATGATCCCACTAAATCAGAGAAGTGAATAAGATCCAAACCGATCAGAGGCCACCTCATCTTCTAGAAGATTCCCTTCTAGAAAATTCGTGAGTTTTGACTTTTCCTTTGCTTAAGCATTGTCGCACCCTATGTAAACGTAGCATGAGATAACACCATACTCCAATTTTAGTGTAGAGTGTGATGATCAGGCATCACCACACCCCATGTATACAACAAGGTACAACGATATTCCTTGTTATGGTTTTTGAAAGGGGAAAAGAAAACCACTTTTCTCATGGAGAAATTCTCTTTTAATATTTTCAGGGAACATAAGCACATGTTGTCAGTTGATCACTGAGGTGACCAAAATAATGTGTAACATAATCCCCCCCAAATCATGAAGCTGGAACTTGTGACAACTGAAATACTTTGTGGAATGTGTGTGTCGAAAACGAGGAGAGCATCGATCGAGAACCTGCAAACAATCAAGCATCTGCATAATAATATACCATCTTTTGAGGTAGGCATTCCCATGCTTAGACTAAAGTGACTCTAATCATAAGTTTCAAGTGAGTCATGGCCACTAAACATACACTTTGGATCCATGACATTATGATTCAGCATAGCCACCAGGAATACACTATGGATCTATGCTCTAAAAGAATTCAAATTTGGACATAGCCACGAGACATACATAGTGGATCTGTGTCAGTACAAAATTATGAATACTCCATCGCAACCTAGACCAAAATTATGAGATCTAGGGTCTTCATTTACATTGTCTCTAAGTATGAATCTAGCCATGTGATTATAGGTGTCAACGTCCAACATAGTAGAAACCACTTGATTACCGGTCATTAATGAAAACCGTTAACAAGTGCGAGGGAAATCACCATTTATGTCAATGACTCCCAAGGTACTCTATTACAATCCAACAAATGTGAATAAACGATTTGAAGTCAAACACTCGATGGAATCTTTCAATCAGGGGTCAATAATTTGAACCCACTGTTGAAATCGAAGTAACCTGCCATTGTGGTATGCAGACTCTAAGGTACTAAATGATTTCTAAAGATTCTTAGATAATGAGTTGAAGTTGACAGGAAGATACTCATCATAGGAGGGCCTTGATGTATCCCCCATCAATGACACAAAATATGTAACATATTTGAAGTATATCAGAGTATGAAGTGATTTAGAACTGACTCAGAGAAGGCTGACATGGTAAAAAAATTATTACTGCAGAGGACCGGCTCGATAGAAGGCTTGTTTAGGTTGGACTTCTCTTGAACATATGAACAAAACGACATTTATCTTGGTATAATTGACTGAAGGAGGACCCAACATATGAACTTGTGGATGTTCAAACAAGAGCAAAATGGATTTCCCAACCCGGATACAAAGATGAATGGGGATTTCATGTTCAAGAGAGACTATTACTACCACTAACACAAATACAGAGACACATTTCTTTCCCAATTTTCCCCTACCATTTCTGGCGAGTACCTCTTTATTTTTACGCAAGATTGAGGACGATAATATATTGTTGTAAATGTAAACTCATCCTTCGAGTGAATCCCTAAGAATATGTTTAACAAACCCTAAGAAGGAGTGGTTCAATCCCATATGGGTATTTTGATGTTTGTTTAATGAGTCTAAAGAGAGAAAACTCAAGGATTTTTCATTTTTAGAGAGTCTGAAAAACACTTAAAGAGAACTCCATCAGGTCCTTTTCTATAAGTTAGACCGACGAGACCGAAAAAGATATAACCTACCTCTCATCAGAAGTTTTCTTCAAATACTTTTACGAGCGTGAAAATAACAAGGTCCCTCATCCATCTTTTCATGTTTATGGAGTTTGAAAAAGAGCTTAAAGGATACTCCATAGGTTTCATTTTTTGTATTACCAATACGAGTTCGAAAAAATGACAAAAGACTACTCAATTACATTCCCATGGTTTCACGAGTGTGAGAAAGAATTAAGACTCTGCTCAGATTTTTTCCTAAATAACCCTAAAAGGATTTGTACATAAGAAAAATATGAAAAAACAAATTGAAAAGGGTGCACCCCTGTTCAAACATCTCGTCTCTAGACCTTTTAATATGAAAAAGTCAACACTTTTCCAAGTTGTTAAGACTTTAAGGCATGGATAAAATATAAAAATAATTTAATTTTGCAAATAAAAAGTGGTAAAAACAATAAAATAGGCCAAAACACGATTTTACCTTTTCATTTTCAAATTTACCTAAATAGTGCTCCAAAGCCCTTTTTCTCCCCAAATTTTAATTATCGATTGTGGAGCCTATGGTGGATCATTTTGTGAACCGTCTTCATCAAACATGTAATCTTCTTCTTCTTCATCTTTTCATGGTTTCAAAATTTGTTTTCTTTGGCCAAAATTGGGTGTTAGGTCGAGTTTTTGGGGCTACCTATGCGTTGAGATTGTCGCAAGTCCACTATATCATGAATTGTGATGATCTAGCATTGTCGTAGGAGACCCCATAGGTATGGTGTGATGACGTCTCTCTACATGAAAGTGCAGCCTTGCGACGACTGCAACCAAAAATTTGAAAAGATAAACTTAACTAGCAAAACCCCCAGAATTAAATTTTTATGTTTCTAATGTTATTTTAATGTTCCTTGGCAGGATTTCCTTGGTCAAGATGATCAAGTGAAGTGAGAGAGAGCATGAGGAAGAGGATTATTTTTCCAGGAATGCCACATGGACAATTATGGCTCTAAGGCAATGTGGGTTACTCAAGTTTTTTAGGATTCAGAGCATGAGAGCCCAGTTGAGGCTGCTAGAGTATTTGGTTCACATGTGGGATGTGAACGAACAAACCTTTCGCGTGGGTGTTCATACACTCACAATAGATATAGAGGAAATATATTTTTTGACAGGGTTGTCTCGTAGTGGTTCACGACTATTGCTCACAGGGTATACCCGCTCCACAGGATCCATGGATGACGAGGTGGGTGGATCTAATGGTTTGACATGGTGGTGTTCCCATCGTCAAGTATGACAATGTTTTCTTCCAATGGCTGAGGAATCAACTACTCATGGTGGAAGACTATGCATATGCCAGGATGGATTTCCATGGGGATCCAGATCTATCTCTTCCTGATGGATCCCAGTGGGGGGACATAGGTAAGAAGGAATTTTTTGTTTATATAATGTTTTTGATATTTTAATTATATAAAATGTTTTTTGTGTTATCTATCCAAGGTTAATCAAGTTCTCTCAATAACGTAGATGTGGGGCCTTATCATCATTCGATATCATCTCCCATCCATAGGTGAGGAGAGAGAGGTGTTGTAGCAGGAGTAGCTATCATGGATCTCGAGGCTATTGAACAGAACCTGGAGGGACTAACCACGAATGTCCCTGATGCCATAATGGATGAACTTTCTAGGCACTATCAATTCCACACAGTGGGCGTATCTGCATATATCAGTCAACTGCTTTGTAAAGTAGCACGGACAGTCACTTATTACAATGAGAAACATCCTTGATGCTTTTTTTACATGAAGCCATGAGCTTCACATTTTGATATTTTGGTCTTCAGACAAACACTTTTTTGTAAAGTTTTATCGTTATAAATATAAAGTTCCTACCACCTTACTTATTTTCGTAAAAGGTTTGATTGGGTTTATAAATGTCTCAAATATCTGTCTAACACATAATTAGCCAATGCATATGTCAATGTATTTATACATCTATGAATGTGTTGATATTCAATGTAATCAAACTGTCTTTCCAAGAGGCAAATTCACAAATATACCCTTAACAAAGTAGGATTTCAGATGTAATAGATGTTACTAAACTGTAGTACGTCTAACTGTGAATCAAGTCGAACAACAATATGATGGATGCCAAGTGAAACAACACCAGTTAAAAACTCGATAACTGCACTATATTCCGCGATATTATTAGTTGCACGACCAAGGAAAACACCATGTAGAATGATCAATTCATCCATAGGTGCATAGATTGCCTAAGCAGTAGACACTAAGTTTTGAGCACTGTGAATAGCACCATCAACAAATTTGATATAGGGTAGCGAAGACAGACATCTGAAAACCAATCACAATGCAAGGTAAGCAGTTGAAAGGTGGAACACAAAATGAAAAAGCACACAAGACTATGATACACTAAAAATACACAACACACAAGCAAAAAAATGATTTAAGCATAATACTTCTTCAAGTAAATCCCATTCATGGGTTCACTCAAAGGAATTCGATAATAATATACCATCTCATAAGCCCCTTTCTCCAACACTCGTTTCACAATATAAGGGCCCCGCCACATGGGCTCGAATTTACCGGCCCCTAGTAAGTCACGATCTTGTTCGTAAAGGATAACTAAATCACCTTCAGAAATACACGTGGTTTTACATGCTTGTCATATTGATATTTGACACACTTTTTATAAGTTTCAATGAATAAGGAAGCTTCATGACAGGTCTCGTTTAATTGCATCAAATACAAAAGACGTTCTTCTTCAACTGAGGTGTTAGGGAGACTTTTGACAACTAGTTTCAAATATGGGATTTCACATTCAATCGACAAAATTGCTTCAATACCATATACTAATTGGAAAGGTGTGAAACCCGTGGCAGAGTTAATGGATTTTTGATAGGCCCATAATACTGAGAAGATAATCATGTTCCAGCTTGACTTGTGAATCCCTACCATCCTTCGAAACATAGTGGTGAGAACTTTGTTGATTACTTCAACCTGGCCATTGGCCTGCGGATAATAAGGGGTTGAGTTTTCATGTCGAAGAACCAACTTCTCAGTAAGTTCATACATCATAAAATTGTGAAAATGACTGCCATGATCAGTGACGATGGCTTGAGGGATACCAAATCTAGTAATGATATGATTGAATATGAATAATGTTGCACTTTTCCAGGTATTATCAAATGTAGGCATCGCCTTGACCCACTTAGTGAAAGAATCCATGGCTACAATGATGTATCCATGCCCCCCAACCGAGTGAGGGCTACATGTCATGAAGTTAATGCCCCATTTAGCGAATGGACCAACGAAAACTACAAGGTGTAAGGGAGCAGGATGAGATCGAATCTTATTGTTGTAGGTTTGACAAGCGTGACATTTCTGGACAACAATAATGCAATCCTTAAACAATGAAGGCCATAAATAACCATCTCGTAAGATCTTTTGGGCAGTGGCATACCCAGACATATGACCGCCACATGCTTAGAATGACAATCATTCAAATATTTCTCAACTTGATCATAGGTGAGACATCATCGAAATATGGAATCAATACCACGTCGGTAAAGGGTATCACTAATGATAATGTATTGATGGGATTGATACTAAATATGACAACGATCTGTACCAGAAATATCAGGCTGGAAAGTTTGGGTTTGGAGATAAATGATAACATATACATACCATATGTCGTCAGAACTAATCAAAAAGAGAGATTCATCAGGTAAGGAATCTTCTACCACAATTTTTTTTTTAGTAGAGGGAAGGTCACATATCAATTCGACAAAAACCAAAGACTTCTTTGACTTGGTGCGTTCAAACTCCAAATAAAACTCTTGGAGAATAACTATTCATTTAGAGTAATTTCCCCCCCAACAATTGTTGAGTAAGGATGTGTTAAATGGGGTTTCAATCGGAAATGACTGTGGTTTTCCATAATAAGATGTAGTGAAAAAAACGTTGAACAACTTGAACAACTAACAAGGCCAATTTCTCCAGATGTAAATATTTGGTTTTAGTGGTCATGAGACTCTGAATCAAATAGTATATAACATGTTCATCATGTGAATCATCCTCTTGGACTAAAACCATAGCAATGGTAGAGTCTGAAGCAGCTAAGTACATGAAATAATATCCACTATAAGCAAGTGGAAACAAGAGTGGTGTACGGGTTAAGGCGAGTTTGAAATCTTAAAATGATTGGTTGGTAGTGTCATCCCATACAAAATCGTAGCCTTTCTTAAGAAGTCGAGTAAATCCTTTCATTAATTCAACATAGTTGGGAATGAATCAATGTAAAAAGTTTGCCCTCCCTTGCAAACTTTGGAGTTGGCGTAATGTGGAAGGAGGATGTAAATTGAGAATAGCCTCAACCTTCAGGGAGTCTACTCGAATCCCATGTATAGACACGATAAAACCAAGAAGTTGTTTGGATTCCACACAAAAAACACATTTGTGTGGATTCAATCGTATGTGATAATAACGACATCGTAATAAAATGGCCCGTAGATGTATCGGGTGATCTTGACGACACATAGAATGCATTGATAGATCGTCTCAATAGGTTTGTACAATGTGATTAATGTCATGAAAAGCATAAGACATAGCGCGCTGAAAAGTCGCACCAACATTTTTTAGACCAAAAGGTAGTTTCTGGTATGTGAAGGTTCCCCAAGGACAAATAAAAGTAGTCTTATGTTGATTTGGAGGTAAAATATTGATTTGATTATAGCTAGAGAAACTGTCCATCAAGGAGAAGATTTCACTCTTGGCACAATCATCAACAATCTAGTCAATGAAAGGGGTTGGATAATTGTCTTTGGGACAAGCTTTGTTGATATCCATATAATCTACACAAACATAGATCCTGCCTTATTTCTTGTTAATTGGAACAATATTGGACACCCAATCAGTCAAAGCCACAAGATAAACAAAACCAGATTTAAGAAGTTTCTCAACTTCGAGCTTAATAACAACAACTTTACATGGGTGTACTGGGTGAAGTCTCTATCAAATGGGTTTAGTGTCTGGGTAAGTCTTAATCTCATGTATAACAATATCGGGATCAATACCATGCATTTCTTCATAACCCAAGAATAAATGTCACAAAATTCTTGGAAAAGAGATTTGTAAGTATAGACCTCATCAGTAGAACATGAGGCATCGATGTGAACATTTTCCATGACTCCGAGCTTAATCAAGATATCAAGGGGGATGATAGGCGAAATATTACCCAAGTTCCCTTGATACAAAACATCGTGTGTTGATTCAGGAACAAAGGAAATAATAACAATGGTAGACGGAGTCAAAATCCGTTGATAACTCCCTATGGTCTCAGGTTATAGGAAGAGAATAGAGCGATGATTTCCATCATCCCATGGAGTATCTTCCATAGACATAACTGTCATGATCATTTCATCGATGGAAAATATCATGTGAAATGAATCAGGAGATGTATCACAGAGAGAAGGAAGAGAAGGAGTTTATGATTGAATAGATTGATAAGCTGATTCTACCAAACTCAAAGGAATTCAGTCGTTATAACGGAGACAATCATCAGAGCAAGGTACTATCCATGGGTCATACGACTCGGGGGTTTCACTAACAAAGATCGATATCATGTTAATCGAGGTGACAAAAAGAGGAGGAATATCGTGTGGTGGAATAGGAAATGTACCCATTAATGTTGAATATTTTAAAATACCTACACTGACATTCTCATAACTGGGAGGTGTTTTCTAAATCAAAGGTACATTTCTAGTACGTGAATCAGAATTAAAGAAGGCGATTTGATCGATAGTAATGAATTTTCCTTGGTGTGGGAAACGTAACAATGGAAAAGAGTAGAAACAACTGTGTGCATGGAATTAATCCAGCTATGGCCAAGTAGAAGGTTTTAATCGAGAGGTGCATGAAAGACCTCAACCTTGACATTGACCTCTTTACCTTCTAACATAATAGACAACAAAGAAAGAACACCATAAAGTTTAAACCTTGTACCATTAAAATCCTTTAGAGTATTGTGTGACTCGGTAAGGGAAGGAGAGCCAATGCATTTCCAACAAGTGACGGACATAATGCAAGTCGAGGCTCCTTCTTCAATAACAATTTGAAAAATATTCTTATTTTCTACAACAACTTGTATCTGAAACACTAATTGAGGAGGAAGCATTGGAATACGATATTTCAATTCAAAGATTATCAAATTGGTATCGGGAGGATCAATTCCACCAATAACCTTTAAGAATGCCTTCCGTTGAGTAGGAAAACTTTGAAGGACTTCGAGGTTCGACATCACAGAGGGTGCTTGCACAAGGTATTCTACAATACTGTAGTTTTGGGCAGCACGTGTGTGAGGATTAAATGATGAATTTTGAACAAATCCCTTGGGAGGAGGACGGAGAATTGTATCTAGGCCTGGCCTTTCGAGATGAAGAGGACCATTTGGAGGTGAAGTTGGTGGAGGAGGTTGAACCAACGAAGGTGGTGAATCATCAACTTTCTCTTTCGAAGGAAAATAATCTTTGGCTCGAGTCGCGTCTGCAACTTCATTTTTCTTGGAGTCATAAATACACATAAGTACATAATATGTGGTAGAGGGAGAAGGTTG
Organism: Picea engelmannii; assembly: GCA_009831015.1. Lineage (NCBI taxonomy): Eukaryota > Viridiplantae > Streptophyta > Pinopsida > Pinales > Pinaceae > Picea > Picea engelmannii. Next base: position 1,281,159 of record ML780672.1, read on the forward strand.
GTCATGAATGACCAATTAAGCCTTCTGCTGAGAAGGAAATGGTTGTGACAAGATGACAGGTGTAGGAGGTGTCCCGGTCCCTTACAGGAACTTAGTAACCTCAACACGTCGTGGACAATCTTTCGTATAATGATCCTCACGACATGTAAGGCAAGGATAACGAGGTTTATTCTTGTCTTTGCCATCAATATGCTGGGTTTTGGGTTTCTCAGATTGTTGATTATCATTTTTTTCCTCCTTATTCTTACCCTTCCCTTTCTTTTTACTTTTATTTTTACCGATAGGTGTATATTGAACCAAATTAACTTCAGAGGTTTTACCAGGAGAAGGAGTTGGAGTAGGAGTATTTTGTACATTAGGAGTAGTAGACTTGGATTGGCATGACTGGCTTGTTTATATTGAGTCTCATCATGAAAAGGTCTAATCACTCCATCAACAACATGAGAAACTACTGGAGGTGTTGGGGTAGGATTCATATATGGACGAGGAGTATCAGGGATTAAGTCATATAGTGTGTCTGTTTGCGAATAAATGAGATCTAGATATTGAGCACAACTAATCGCTTGCTCTTCAGTGATGACACCACCCATGGAAACATCACGAGCTATAGGACCAATGAGTGATTTGGTAAACCACTTGGCCAATAGTTGATCATGAAGGTGAACTTTGATCAAGCGTCTTATCCTCCTCCACTCATGAATATGATTGAAAATGTGAGTAGAAGAGGATTGTTTAAATGAATTCAAAATTTTAATTCCTATCTCATATCGTATCAGAAATTGGTAATGCGTTAAGAACACCATGGCTAAGGTACTGAAGTCATTAAATAATCCTCGTGGTAACTCAACATACCATTTGGCTTACGAACCCGTAAGAGTTCATTGGAAAATATGTAATCTTATAGAGTCATCCATCAATGAGTTGGACGAACACCAAAGATGGAATGTCATGACGTGATTATTTGGGTCCTCTCTCGATCAGTCGTCAAATTTAGGAATGTCTGATGGAAATTTGGCAGGTATGACAGGCCAATAAAGAGAATGCAAAATAGGGTCATTCAAAATATGACATAAATCCGGTAAATCCAAAGTAGAAAGAAACGACAACTGTCTATTCACTTGAGGAAACTGGTAGTTTTAAGGAGGGAGTCCCATAGGTATACCAGTAGGACCATAAGCAGTCTGTAGATAGTTAGAGAGTCCTGAAAAATTCGGTGGTGGAGGATTTTGAGTCAAATAGACAACACGAGTTGGTTGATTAGGTAAGATTCCTTGGAAAGGAGCATTAGACTGAAAATTTTGACCCCAAGTAGGATTCATAGAGCCTGGATACGATTTCCCAAGATTAGGAGGTACAAAATAATTAACTTGAGGATTGTTATACATTATTTTTGGTCACCCTGGTGATTTTTCTACAAGCATGTGTTTAGGCTCCCTAAAGGATCTTTTTCATGAGAAAAGTGACTAATTTCCTCCCCTACAAAACTTGTTTTTAGAAGGACGTCACAGGCTAGACATAAGACACAGTGTGGAAATGCCTGATTTTCGTAGGCTATCCTAAACTTGGCTTCTAGAGTTTTCATGGGCTACTCTATAGACAGGGTGCAACGACGTTTGAAGACTAAGGAAAGGACAAAGTCCATGAAGGTTCTAGAAGGGAATCTTATAGAATATGAGGTGGCATCTGTATGGTTGGGATCCTACTGACTTCTCTTATTTGGTGGGATCATCCTAATCTCTTTAACCATCTCTCCTCCTATATAATGATGGATTTCTCATGGAAAATGTTAAGCAAGTAAGCAAGAGAAATCAAGATAAAGTAAGGAATTTATGAAGGAATAGGCTGAGAATTGTGTGAGGAACTCTATTTCAATTGATGTTTGAGGTCTCCATTTGACCATCAAACTATTGTGGATCATCTTCATATAAGTTTGGAGCAAGTGTGTGTGTTAGAGGAAAGGGCCACCGAAAGGGAACCTTGCAACATCAAGGTTGTTTGGTTGTATCTTCCACTTTTACTTAATATAATATAGTGGCATGTTTCTTTCCCATAAAATCATTCTCATTTTATTACATGAATCCTTGATCACATGTGTAAGTTTTCATTGAATATACTATTATTGCATTCACTTTAGTTGGTTTGTGTTTCATTGCAAATCTAATATCACAAGAGCACCAGAGCAGAGCAGGGACAACAAAGATATAAGGAAGCGATATTCAAAGGTATGTCATTCATCTCTTGTTTGATAGTAAACTCAATGATTAAAGCTTAGGGAAAGCATCATGTCCTGTCTTGTTTTGTTATAGATCCAGGTGGATCTAGAGAGATCAGTTTATGTTCGCATTCATCGATTTATCTAATAAGAAAATTGGCGATTGTACTGGGGATACGACTTGTTTTGGTTTTTTCTGTCCATTTTCCTTTATCCTACCTCTTTTCATTTTAATCTAGTCTCTGAGTTTGTGAGGGATCCATACTGACTTCTCTTGATCTGAAAGTTCTTTTAGATTCTTTGCCCTTTTTCTAATTTTCCTTTGTTTATAGGAATTTCCGCACTGTATCCCATATGCTGCCTATCGAAACCTTAGATACCCACACCCTAACTATTTGGACCAACACGGAATTTCTGCAACCTACCCCATAGCTAGCCTGCAAAAAAATTTAATTCTCACATTGTACCCTACTGTTGGGTTGCAACATTGGCTGTATTTTTTTTTGGAATCGGTCTTTTTGTCTTTTGCTACCCAGTTTTTATTTGATCACCTGGGAAGAACTTTTAGTGCCAATATCTGACTATTTTATGAATGTAATACTTGTTGTTGATTGGTTTTCATGGATTGAAATCCCTTCTTCATCATTTTACAAGTTTTTGCTTCTTGATTTTTATCAACAAGGATATAATCTCCGATTTTGAGATCTGAGTGCTTGATTGATAAAAACCTTTGATTTGATTTAAGGTTTTGGATTGTTTTACATTTTTTGGATTGCTTGTTGATTGGAAAATTATTTTCGTTTTCATTTAGAAAAACACTTTCTCGTCATATTCAATCGATTTTATTTGATTACTTTTCCTTTCTTCATTATATCCCTGACTTGGTTTTGCAAAGGAAGAATTAAATTCATCTATTCTTTGTAGTAATCATTCATAATAAAAAAAATTGCATTCAAATTCTTTTTTTTTTTTACAAGAGAACAAATTGGAAAATTTCATTACTTATGATTGTTTGAAAAAATTTCTTCATTATATCACACTTTGAATCCTTCCACTACCATCCCTACCCAGGTTCCATCTAGAGTTTTTGGACTTTTTGTTTCACCTGGGTACAATGTTGCTTCCGGTTTTGTTCCTACACCTTCCCAGGTCCTCTCCGGAGGGTCTTATCCAACATTTCCTAGGGGATCTGGCCTTAGTGGATTCAATCCAATTGGAAGCACCCATCATCTTTTCACTTATGGTTACCAAATTCCTGTTGGAGGGAAATCTCACAATGGGGGGTATCCTCCACTTGGAGGACAACCTCAGGTTGGACTCTATAACCCACTATCTGGACATAACACATCGAGATCACTAGCCCAACTCTGGAACCTTCTTACCCAAATAAATCCACAATCATCTAGGGGGAAACAACCTCAAGTCACCTCTTTTGTTCCCCCTCACTCTGGCCAACCATATCTCGGTTCTTTAAACCTTTCTTGGGGTTCGAACATTCAGTCTAGTGTCCCTGTTGAGTCTCAGAAATGTCGTATTTCCATCCACCTTTCCCTTCCTCATTCTTCACATTTCATCGCCCCATTAACCTTTCATGATACCATTTTCATAATTAAATATGGGTTAAACCTTATTATTTTCCAAATCATTCATTTTAGTATTAAAACGGAATTTGTGATTAAATATTAGAAAATTGACATGTTTTCATATATCTCAAAAATGTGTGAGCTTTATTATGTGTAGGAATATGTGAAGGATTAATTCAAAAGACTTCTCGAATACTTCCTCCACCATTTCAAGATGTGAGAAGATAATTCAATCCTAATCCAAGGAGAAGATCATGGAGATTTGGTTGTCATATCTTATCCAAGATATATGAGAGATATGTGTGAGGATTTGAAGGGATTGTATTTTGTAATAAAGGGAAATGGGTTGAGAGAAAAGTGGATCTGTAATCATGAGATGTTTATCTCCTTTTCAAAGATCTCATGTATAAAAGAGAGTGCCTTCTCTTCATTAGAGGAGGAGGAGAATCAATATTATGTAGAGAGGATGAGAATCATTATTATGTAGATTGAGGGGGAGAATCAATATTATGTGAAATATGAAAATCATTATTATAAGGAGGATTCATTATTATGTAGATTAAGGGAATTGTTATGAGATAGGTTCTTGAGGAGAATTGTTATGATGTAGATTGGATTCATGAAGATACTCCTTTTGTAAGCCTACCTGTTGAAGATTAATGCAAGTTTGGATTCAATGATTTTGTCTCTCTTATAAGTTATCATTTGTTGATCTAAGAGCTTCCATGTTGGAATCGGCAAGGGCCACTGATCCAACTTGGTAAGTGTATTGTAAATTGTTAGTGTAGATTCTCATTTCATATACTTGTTATTTTGATTTCATGTTATTTTGTTTGATTTCACTATTCGAATGTGTTTCAAAGTGTGGTAATGAAGGAACAGTTGGATCTCCATATTTCACCATACATGAGCTTTAATGGAGCATCCCACTTGTTATTTTTGTTGCTCCAAGAGATAGAATCAAAGTTCATCTTTTCTTTTCATGAGCCATCATTGAACATGTCCATCACCTGAGCAAGAGCTTTTGCTTGTTTATGAGTTTTACTTGTTTATGAGTTTTTCGTTCCATCTTTCGAATTGAGTGAAGATTGTCCTTTTTAAAAGTGTTTTGGTTTCTAAATGGTTTTCTTATATATCTATACTAAACAAACATAGGAACCTATCTATTATCGACACATATAGTGCATCAAATCTACTGATTACGAATCCCGGTTGATAATTTATGTTTGGTAATATATTATGCATATAATTGCACCAACATTTTGGTGCCATTGCCAGGGAGTTGTAAACAGTAATAGGTAGCATTTGAATTAGATTGATTTAATGATTTTGGATTGGTTTTATGGACGACCTAAGGGCGAAGAGAAGACGGTGATATGAGAGGTAAGAACCTGTGCATCCACTTTAGTGGGGTTGCTCCAAAGTTAGGTTGTCCTCTTCCTTTTATGAAAAAGTGTGTTTTTATTTATGCAAATTTAGTTTTTATTTATGATGGGCTAACTTGTGCGAACCGATAACCTGATGACAACAGGGTCCCAGTAACGCAAGGAGTTCAAGTTTGGCATGTTTTATCTTTACAAGTAGTTTTAATTCCTTAGATTTAAAATTCAAATCTTTGATGACAAATCGTCCTCCTTTTTAAATATGGTTTAACTATGAGTATAAGATTGGAACAACTCATTCAGATCCTAGCAAAAGTCAAGATATCCTCTTCTCTAGAAGAGGAGATCTTGATAGCAGCCAAAAGTTTAATTACTCCTCCAGAGGAAAATGACGAAACAACATACAGGGAACTTTGTACATATGATGACGAACAATCATCCAAGCAGGAGATCGAGGAGGATAACAAGGAGTTGTGACATGATCTGAGAAGTGAAAAATATGCCTACAAAATCATTATCGAACGATGGTTTCAAGAAGGTACTAGGTTAGATCCATTTAGTTTTTCTTTTTATTTTGTTAATTTACAGTTTCGACACTTAATTTTGCATGTTTATGTATATTTTCGATCGTCATTTGTGAAACTCACATTGAACATATTCTTATTACTATTGCGCTTATGGTTACATTGGAAGTTTGATTACACGTAACAAATCTCTAATTTTTAATTAGCGTAATATAGGTAGGACGTTATTTTCAAGTTTTTTTTAGTTTTAGAATAAGTATGCTCCCCTCCGCGCTCCGTGCAATCGTGAGGATCAGAAGGTAGGATGACTAATTGATTGCAAGAATATTAATTGATTGACGAAAATAATTTTTTTTGTCTAATCTATTTTTTTGTCTACAGTTTGTTTCCATTTGCTGATGAATTTGTAATAAATTTGTGAAATCATTTTTTTTTTAGATAGATACAAAAATACAAATTTACTTATGTCTGCAAATCAAAACAATAAAACAATAAGTAAGATGGTCTGCAATTGCAAGATAAGAGTTGTGCTTTTCCACGATGAAACTCCAAGCTAAAATAGTATCACTCCCGCACTTTGTCGCGTCTTCATGTCTTTAACTTTCGGTCTAGGTTCATCCCTGGTTTAAGTAGCGGTCATACCATCTCTTTCATAAACCCGCAACCCACAACAACAGTTAAATGGTAAAATTACAAATGTAATATCCTCGCTAGCATTCATCCTTTCATGTCGAAACCTGCAAAAGCAATAGAAAATCAAATCAAGAATAAAACATTGGATCTTTATACTTATTGCCAAACTTAAATTCAATGGTGTTTATGTTAGCCAAAGAAATATTTCCTAGTGCATACAATTCCGGATTAGGGATGATAGCATTTTCTCCCATGGTTTTGTTGCATTAGGTTCAAGCCAGGACTCATCAACCAACCCCACTGATTTCATAACCTATCGATCCATATGAGTCGATTCTCTCGATGCCAGTTTGAACTCACCCAACCAAGATAACAATAATCATGTTTTACTCAAAATACGATGAGAATTTTCTTGTGGGTAGTTGTGGGATTTATTTTCGTGGTGGTGTTGACTGCAAACAAATTTTCACCAAGATCTCGGTGATAATATTTCCCGGGAATCTGAATGGATTGCCTTACCTAAATTTTTTGTCCATCGGCATGCTTTATTAGGATTAAATTATTATATTGTTGCTTATCTGATGGATCTCTCTTTTACTGGCTGTGAATTTTCTTCCATCGTTTCTCTTGACGAAGCATTCTTATCATAGGATGTAAACAAATCCAACCGAAATATCTATCAACTCCAAAACTAACCTCACAAAGCTCATGAACTTTCAAAAATAGCCCTCACTCTACCCTTACAGCTGGAATGCCGAGTCAATGAATTTCGCGGATGCTCCTAAGCAAAGGTAATGAGATGATGGTTGCATGTTATTATTAGAGTTGTTTTAAAAACTTGTGCTATATTTTTGAGACGTGGATTCTTGGAGATTGTGTGGTTCCAATTGATGATGTCAATCAGAGTTCATTTAATGTCAACCCGGGAAGGTAAACTTAGAAGTTCCACCTATATATCTAGAAATATTTCTAATGTGTCTGAGATCTTTGGTTCTTTTACAAGAACATATTCAACAAGATCTCTTCCAACAACTAAACAAACCTAGATCTAACATTCATCGAGATCCTAAGGTTCTCTTACAAGAACACTTGAATTTTAGGATCTCCTCCAATATTATAACATCTAATAAAAACTTTGAAATCTGAAATGAAACAAATATAAATCTAATAATTGTATGAGGTCTTACGGTTCTCTTATAAGAACACTTTCAAATAAGACTCTTCCAATATTAGAACATTTAACAAAACTGAAGAGCTGAAATCAAACAAAAACATAAATTAAAGTATACCTAAAATAAGCAAATAAGCATGCAAGTGAGGCCATGGGGGCCCTCCATAACTCCACAAGCACACCACTTCAAAGGAGACTCAGATGTAGAAGCAAAATCGAAGTATGAATCTTTATTTCAAAATCTCCATTACAAACC
>ML780672.1:1289398-1309264 GCA_009831015.1 Picea engelmannii
ATTCGAATTTGATCATTCAAGGCCACATAAAGGTGTCTTGGAAGCTTCTTTTGTACCTACACATGTTAACAAACTCATTCTTATTGTTAGGTATAAGTATAAGCATATTATTTTCTAAAGTTTAACCACAAATCCACTTAAAATTTTTAAGAATTGATAAACTTTGGAAAAGCATAGTTATAACCCAAATGAGGTAAATGTAATGATGTGGAGGTGGAATGAAGGTGATATGAAGGTGAAATGGAAGTAATTGTGAAGGTTTTAGTGAATTAATGGAGTGAGAATAGGGACTATTTTGAGACCCTACAGAGATACGCCGTGATCATACACTATTTGAGAGCCACTAATAAATATAAGGACATGAAGCAAAACGAGGTTGTTGAACATTTGAACAAGACTATAAATTGATGGCCTGGACAGGCTCACAATCAATGAAGTGGGAAAGAGTGCAAGACACAAGAAACATACATATAAACTCGCGGGCAGCCACGCAGACCAATAAACGACATGATATGTGCAATAAGACTTGGATCTATCAGTCTTTAGTTGCTCTAACAAAGGCTTCGTTGCAATAAATATTGATCAGTTGATTGTCGCCTGGTTGTCGATAGCATTCCTGGGGTGGATGAGAGGGTTATCATCATTTTCAATACACCAAAAGAACAAAAGGAGGACTGGGACGATAAAGATGATGATGTTGTATTAATGGATGACTAGAATCCACTTTATACTACTTAAGACACACTGTTTAGGGTATTTTCAAGAATTGTGAGGAAGGGCGCAGATCTGATGATGAAGATGAAGATGTCGTTAGGCAAGTGACTTCTATTCCCATTTCAACTTGTCTCATTTGATTAACTACACGCCGTCGTGTAGTGACAGGTTTTCTCTTTAACCCGTATGATCTGCATAACTCACAACTGCTAGCCTTTCGTCATCGCTTATGTAACTCCCACGTTGCTCTGAGAATAGAAATTGAGACAATGAGTGAGAGTCCCAATCCGAAATTGAAGAACAAATTTAGCATTACAAACTGTGTAAAATATGCGTGGGTACTGGTTGTTGACTGCAGGCGTGCGCTCAATTGAGAATACGTGTATGTAAAGGTGGACTACCCTAGAAATAGTGGGACCTTATGGTACATGAACAAATTCACATAACACGGGCTCTGGATATTCAGATGCACTTATGTTTCACCTACTACCATTGTCTTCCCTCCTTCACTTTGAATCTTTGCAGAAATATTGTATGCACTTGCAGCAGGTAAGAGAAATAATGGTCGCTCCTCTACACAGGTACGTGTCTTATCTTGGGTTAAATATGACAGACTTATGCATGTTTTTACAGTTTCCTGTCAAATACAGGTGGACAACAAATAAACAGGTCACCTGTGAAGTTCAATCATTTCTTAAATAATCAATTTGATGGGTATCATGAAAACTACCGCATATTTAATCATTATGTATATGCCTTGGAAGGTGAATAGGTACTCTCGACAATGATAGTATGAGAATTAATTACAGATGGTCATGGAAGGCGTCTAGACTCCGTTACAGCTTATGATGATCAACATCATGTTTTCAAGTCAACGGAGCAGGAAAAGCATAATTTCTAAGGATCTGGTTCCGTTGTCAACTCAACGGTCACTTTGGAAGAATCAATGATGGAACTAACAATGCACACAATAAGAAATGGGTTCGACTCACTCTGTCCATAATTCATGCCCAATAAACCAGTTCATGCCTTTTAAAAAACAATTAAATAAATAAATCTGGTATTTGAGAGATATCTTATTTGTTTGTTTTATTATAAAAAAGATAAAATATAAAGAATTTTATTATATTTTGTTTTAGGTAATACAAATAATAATAATAATTAAAAAACCTAAGCAATAATATTTTTGCAAAAGAAAAACATTATAAAAATTAAAAACACTTAAAACTTAAAAATCAAAATAGCAAAAACAAATAAAAATGAAAATGGACATTCTCTAATTCCTGAACACAATATCGAAACATGTTTTTATGATTTTACGCTAACTTGGTTTATTGAGTCACTTTATGCCGCGATCAACGATGAAACAAGCGCGCGCAACGACAACGACAAGAGGTATAAAAACACATTTTATTTTTACCTTGTTTCATTTATACTTCTTTCTTCATGTTATACTCTTCTTCGAACATCTCACAAGTTTTCATTGCAGGATTAATACTGAGTTTGATTGCAGGAATGAAGATGCTTGCATTCCATGCCACAGTGATTCTCAAGAATCGCAAAACTATTCAGAAAATCATGCTTTATTAAAAGTTTGAAGGGGCTAAATTTTTCATCACACATGTCATGACATTTGTCGCTACACTGCCATCTTTCATAAAACCAATTATGCCATGACATGATCATTTACATTTCTCCTTCCAAGCTTATTCGTCATTCATGTCGTGAAGTCCACTTTCCATTGCCTTATCCTTCATGACTTTGCACACTCCTATATTTTTGAGTCACATACATCTCTTTCCTATTTTTCCATTCATTTTGCCTTGCAAATAAAACCATTCAGTTCCCTTTTTGAAGACTACATTACCCTGCTTTCTTTCATACATACTATTGCTACCGAGATCTTTTCATCTATATTCCTACCAATCATTTTGTAAAAACTTGCGTTGACTGATTTGGGATTCCTTAAGGCCCACCTTTCAACAAGTCTTGCCCCATTGACCTCAACACCTTATTTGGGATATATACTAGAGTCCATTTGAGTACCAAGAGGCTTGCATGCCTTAATGGCAAGTTCTCTCACTGACAATCATGGGAATCCATCAATGTCCCTTGATCATCAGATCTTGAAAGTGGCTCGATATCATCTCATTCATTCACACTTTGCAAGATGTACTCGGGTACCTTGGCACTCATTGACATCAATGATGAGTTGCCTCGCATTGGTTAACGACATTCATCAATGGTCGGTAATCCAGTGACTTCTCTTCATGCTCGACATCAACACATTCATTCACATGACTAGAATTGTACCATTGGGTTTCGTAGTAGGTGAAGACTATACACTTTTCCATGAATCCTCAACAGTTACAGCAGCATGACTTCATCTATATGAGATTACTACATTTCCACTTTCTTTCTTCCTCTTTTCCATGATTCATCAGCAGTAGTTGAGATTCCTCCACGTCACATTCTCTAATCTAGCAGTGACATCAGTTGAAGCTACAGTAGAATTCACCTTTCACATGATCATGCAACAGCAACATCTTCCATGCTCCAGCAGCTGCATCAGCCATATTCCTATTGCATAGTTCATCAACATTTTGGGTAAGTGGAGGTATGTTGTTTTCTACTCTTTAATCATGCAATTCCTTACACGCTAGAGTGAATGAATTTGGAAAAATCCCTCACCATGCTCCCTTTCCTTTTCACTTCTATGACTCATGCCACATTGCATGAGGACATGCAACCAATTCAGTTGGGGGGGAGGGGGACTATATTCGCTATCATCACTCCATTTTTCCACCACCATTCCATTTTTCATCTCATTTACCATTTACCAACATGTTTTTGTTGCACAACTGAGAGGGGGGGGAGTGAATCAGTTGTTACCGTGCTTAAACAATTATGCTTCTTTTAAAATCATTACAAGGCACTCAATGATGATTACAATAATGCAGGGAAATAAACAATGGCACATTCAGCATCAGTCACATATATGAGAAACACAGAGACAGATATTTCCCAAGGAAACCCGTACAGGGTAAAAACCTCTTCTTCTTTATATGATACGTATTATTTACATTCTTTACATTATCATACATATGAGCACCAACTCATTGTGAGGATACAACCTTTGTTTTGCAAGCTGCAACTTGCTGAGAGCACCAACTCTCTGTTTTTCTCTAGCACCCACTAGAAGGAAGCACTAACTCCCTAGTTTCTCTAGCACCAACTAGAAGGAAGCACAAACTCCCTGGTTTCTCTAGCACCAACTAGAAGGAAGCTACAACTCCCTCTGTTCAAGCACCCACTTGAACCTCTGAGGACCCCAGTCCTCCCTAGCACCTCCCTTCCACCCTAGTTTATGAATATGAAATACTAAAACCTATTACAGTGATATAGTGTTCAATAACAACTTACCAATCTCATCAATGTTCTGCAAGATTTTGCTACTCAGTCTTCCTCACTGTCTTCCTGCATGCATCCGCTGCCCATTCTGTTCTTCTTCCTTTTGTGCTCTATGTGCCATTCTCATTCAATGCACCTTTTGTTTCCTATTTATTTCAGCTGTTGCACCACACCTTTACTTCTTCACACATGCATTACTTCACCTCGGCAACAACACCTCATCACTTCTTTATGTGGTGTACTTATCTCTTCTGTGCACCTTCTGCATGCAATGTCCCCCCTCCTTTGCCTGCTCACACCGCGTTAATCTCTTCCACATCTCGAGTGATATGTTCAATCATCATGGTAACCCTTCATCTTCTCTGGCAGTTTTCCCATGCATTCAGCATCACTGGATGTCATGCTGAGATTCCTCAGCCTCTCTGAAAGTTGAGACTCCTCATCTTCTCTGGAATAATCGAGCTTATACTTTCTACTTCAGTTACAAAATTCAACGCTCATCCACTTGTTAGTCGCCTCCATGAATAGTCTTTGTTATACTGGCTGATCTCTTGAGACTCTTCACCTCCTCTGTCAATCACCTCGAAGTGTCTTCGAGTCCTCTGGTAAAACTCATCACTGGTTTCTAGCAGTTTCACTGTGTCATGCAACAATAGCCCTCCGATCTCCTTCAGTTTCATCTGCACCATTGAATGATCTTCATAAGCTTGCCTTTATTTCATATTTCATCATTTTGGCTTTCTTGTGGCCAAGTGTCTCGCCAGTCCATGTCGCGATCTATGAAACTCTGAAACAGAGCTTTTCTGTGCTAGCTCCTTCCTCTATATGACCATGGCCATGACCAAGCACTTGTCCATAAAGTGCTTTTTGAGATTTCGCTTTTCGGCATTTCAGGACTCCTGATGTTGAGAGTCTCTGACTTCTCCATCTCCCGGTAACCGAAATCCCGGCATCCAATACATCGAAGGGGGTCGGATCAATGGTCCACGATCTCTTCAAACCAACAGCTTAGATCATTTCGTGATTTTGCAAATTGCGATTTCGGCATTCCTATGGTGAATTTTCTTGACGCTTCCAACTCCCGATCCGCAAAACTCTGAAATGGCATGGGATCAACGGTCCAAATCAACCCTTGATCTGACGGCTCAGATCATTTCGCGATTTCGCAAATCATGATTTTGGCATTCCTATGGTGAATGTTCTTGACGCTTCCAACTCCCGATTCACGAAACTCTAAAATGGCATGGTCTTAATGGTCCAAATCAACCCTTGATTTGACGGCTCAGATCATTTCGCGATTTCGCATTTCACGATTTTGGAATTCTTGTGGTATTGTTTCTTGCCCCTCCAAGTCGTGATTCGTGAAACCCCAAAATGGAGTCTTTGACATGCTCTGATCATCTGTCACGCATCCCTCTTGGAACAACGGTCAAGATTTTATCGAGACTTCGCAACTCCACAAGCCTTCGTTGTTCCTGATCAACAGTCCATATTTGGCCTCAATCTAACGGTTGAGATTATTTCACGATTTCGCATATCACAAGTTCAAGAGGTGAAAGTCTGGAGCATTTCATACCTTTGACTTTCCAGTCAGTGAAATGTTGATCTGTGTCCACGTGTCCTGTGCATAGATGGACGGTCCTCCTTCTTTCGGGATTTTGTATACCTGCTTCTCCATGCACTTTAATGAACGTACAGGTTCTCCCTGATCCAACGATGGTCGGAACTTATGCTCAGATCTGACACCTGAGATCTGTCCTCCTCTTTTGCACATTCTTCTTGTCTACAATCAGATCTAATGGTCCTCCTTCTTTCGGGAATTTAAATGGGATCCAACGATCACTGATGTTTCTCCTCCCGAGCTTAGGCACTGCGATAGACTCTGCGCTAATTACTCTTGAGCTTACTTTGTTCCTGTTTTTCATCGATGCTTTCTCTAATCTTGTCATCAATGACCTGCCTACAATCCTTTGCATGTTTGCTGCCATCTTTGTTGTTGTACTTGCCATCAATGACAAGCATACACTATCTGTAAAACATGCCAACATTTTTTTCTTCCAACGATACTCTGTTGCACTTTGCTTCATAAGCATTGATTTACATATTGGCATGATTCACAAATTTGTAAAAAGGGCTTTCTTATACTCAGTGATTTATTCTTATTCCAACAAGAAAATGGGTAAATTATTATCATAACAGCAATAGAACAAATAATGAAATGAATGTTGTTTACACAAGAACCAACATTTTATTATCATAACAACAAGAGAACAAATAACAAAATGAATGTTGTTTACACAAGAACCAACATTCTCTATATTCATGGTTGTCACACAAGAACCAACCATAAGAAAATTTCAGTTGTTACTCATGTAAATCCCATTCTGGAAATATTCATTATCATCACTCAAAGCCAAAATGCAGATGCCAAAATTTCTTGAGAAGATCCATGCACAGTTGCATGAGGACATGCAACAAGTTCATTTGGGGGGTATGTTGAGTCTCAGAAATGCCATATTTCCATCCACCTTTCCCTTCCTCATTCTTCACATTTCATCACCCCATTAACCTTTCATGATACCATTTTCATAATTAAATATGGGTTAAACCTTATTATTTTCCAAATCATTTATTTTAGTATTAAAAGGGAATTTGTGATTAAATATTAGAAAATTGACATGTTTTCATATATCTCAAAAATGTGTGAGATTTATTATGTGTAGGAATATGTGAAGGATTAATTCAAAAGACTTCTCGAATACTTCCTCCACCATTTCAAGATGTGAGAAGATAATTCAATCCTAATCCAAGGAGAAGATCATGGAGATTTGGTTGTCATATCTTATCCAATATATATGAGAGATATGTGTGAGGATTTGAAGGGATTGTATTTTGTAATAAAGGGAAATGGGTTGAGAGAAAAGTGGATCTGTAATCATGAGATGTTTATCTCCTTTTCAAAGATCTCATGTATAAAAGAGAGTGCCTTCTCTTCATGAGAGGAGGAGGAGAATCAGTATTATGTAGAGAGGATGAGAATCATTATTATGTAGATTGAGGGAGAGAATCAATATTATATGAAAGATGAGAATCATTATTATAAAGAGGATTCATTATTATGTAGATTAAGGGAATTTTTATGAGATAGGTTCTTGAGGAGAATTGTTATGATGTAGATTGGATTCATGAAGATACTCCTTTTGTAAGCCTACTTGTTGAAGATTAATGCAAGTTTGGATTCAGTGATTTTGTCTCTCTTAGAAGTTATCATCTGTTGATCTAAGAGCTTCCATGTTGGCATAGACAAGGGCCACTGATCCAGCTTGGTAAGATTATTGTAAATTGTTACTGTAGATTCTCATTTCATGTACCTATTATTTTGATTTCATGTTATTTTGTTTGATTTCACTATTCGAATGTGTTGCAAATTGTGGTAATGCAGGAACAGTTGGATCTCCATATTTCACCATACATGAGCTTTAATGGAGCATCCCACTTGTTATTTTTGTTGCTCCGGGAGATAGAATCAAAGTTCATCTTTTCTTTTCATGAGCCATCAATGAACATGTCCATCACCTGAGCAAGAGCTTTTGCTTGTTTATGAGTTTTTCTTTCCATCTTTTGAATTGAGTGAAGATTGTCATTTTTAAAAGTGTGTTGGTTTCTAAATGGTTTTCTTATCTAGCTATACTAAACATACATAGGAACCTATCTTTTATCGGTGCATATAGTGCATCAACTCTATTGATTACGAATCCCGATTGATAATTTATGTTTGGTAATATATTATGCATATAATTGCACCAACAGTCCCTTTTCAAGGGAACATTTCCAACCAACCCAACCTTCTGGGCTACATGCCTCCACATCCATGTTCGAATCTATCAGGAAATTTATCTTACATGTAGACTGCTTATGGTCCTACTGGTATACCAAAGAGACTTCCTCCCCAAAGTCACCAGTACCCTCAAGTGAATTGACAGTTTCCCTTTTTAGCCACTTTGGATTTACCCGACTTGTATAGAATCTTGAATGATCCTATCTTATATTCTCCCCATCGTCCCATTATACCAACCAAGTTATCGTCTGACATTCCCAAATTTGACGGTAAACCAGGAGAAGACCCAAACAACCATGTTATGACTTTTCACCTTTGGTTCTCGTCCAACTCTTTGATGGACGAATCCATTCAGTTACGACTCTTCCAACGAACTCTCATGGGTTTGGCTGAAAAGTGGTACATAGAATTACCATGAGGCTTATTTAATGACTTCAATAATCTCTCCATGGATTTTCTCACACATGACCAATTGCCCATATGCTAGGAGACAAGAACCAAGATTTTGAGTTCCTTTAAGCAATCTTTGGCCACTCATATTTCGGATCACATCCATGAGTGGAGACGAAGATGAAATTTGATCAAACTCGACCTTCTTGATCAATTATTGGCTAAATGGTTCACCAAATCATTCATCAATAAAATCTCCCATGATATTTCCATGGGTGGTGGAGTTGTCACTGAATAACAGATGATTAGTCACGCTCAGTACCTAGATATAGTTTATTCACAAACGAGCACTCTTTACTACCTGCTCCCTGATGCTCCTTGCCCTTCTACCACCACTACCTCAACAATCCCAACAAATTCTCATGTTGTTGATGGTGTGATTGGCACCTTCCACATTGACACTAAATCCACATCGGCCACTCACACCAATCCAAAATATACTGCTTCTAATGTTCAAAGTGCTCCGACTCCTACTGCTTCCACTGGAAAAACTTCTGAGGTTAATTCAGTTCAATCTACCCTTGCCGAAAAAAAAAAATCTAAAAAAGGAAAGGGTAGGAACAAGGATGATAGAAATAATAATCCACAATCCAATAAACCTAAGACACAGTTTTTCGGTGATAAGGATAAGAGTAAACCTCGATATCCTTGCCTTATCTATGGTGATGATCACTACACAAAATATTTTCCAAGACATGTTGAGGTCACTAAGTTCCCTCAAGGAACCTGAAAACCTCCCACACATGTCGTTTTGTCACAACCTTTTCCTTATCAATAGAAGGCCCAATTGGTCATTCACGACCAACCCTCTCCTTCCACCACTTTGTATGTCCTTATGTGTACTAGTAATTCTACCAAGAACGATGTTGCAATCACCACTCGGGCCAAATATTATTTTCCTTCAAAGGAGAAAGTTGACGATTTACCACCTTTGTTGGTTCAACCACCTGCCTCAACTTCACCTCCCAATGGTCCTCTTTATCTCGAATGACCGAATCCTGATACATTTCTCTGCCCTCCTCCAAAGGGCATTGTTTGGAAGTCTGCCTTCAATCCTCATGCACATGCTGCTCAAAACTACAACAATGTAGAAGATCTTGCGCAAGCACCCTCTTCGATGTCAGCTCTTGAAGTCCTTCAAATTTGTCTCACTCAATGGAAGGCACTGTTAATGGCCATCGGTGCAATTGATCCCACAGATACGAATTTGATAATATTTGACCTGGAAGATCACATTCCAAGGCTACCTCCTCAGTTAGCATTTCATATCCAAGTTGTTGTAGAGAACAAGAATATATGTAGAACCGTTATTGACGAGGGTGCCTCAACATGCATTATGTATTTTTTTTGTTGGAAATCCATTGGCTCTCCCCCCCTCACTAAATAACACGATACACTTATGGACTTCAATGGTTCTGGTTTTAAACCCTACGGTGTTCTTCCCTCATTGTCTATTACGCTGGAAGGAAAATCGGACAATGTCAAGGTCCAGGTCTTTGATGCGCCTCCTGACCATAACCTCTTACTTGGACGTAGCTGGATTGATTCCATGCATGTCTTCGTGTCGACCCTTTTCCATGTGTTACGTTTCCCACATCAAGGAAAAAGTCATTACGGTTGACCAACTGGCCTTTTTCAATTCTGATTCCCATACTAGCAACGTACCCTTTATATCAAAGACACCTCCTGTGTATGAGAATGTCGGGGTGGGTTGTTGGCCCTTGGTTATGGAAGGAAGTGAATATCAAGGAAGAAAAGGTAAAATTATAACTATGCGGGAAACACAGTGACTGTCACTGGGTCGAAGTAAGCAAAAGAGCAGAAAAGATGGAGCGAAGTATAGAAAAGCAAGCTGTTGAAAAGGAGATCAGGGATGACAGATCAACAAAAGAAAAGAATCGTGGACAACTCAACAAGTAGATAAAGCCACCATTGGATGATTTGGAGCACTGCGTGATGAGGAAGGAAATACAGGCTGGCGAAGCCCGAAAAACACAGGTCAATTTGACCTAGGGTTTTAGACACCTAGGCTTTTGACACCTAGGGTTTTGACACCTAGGTTTCAGCCTAAGGCTGTCAGTGAGGGACTGTAATATAAATAGAGGTCGAGAGGACCTAGGTCAAGGGGGTAGTAGCATTGGGTATTTCTATTGATTTTGGTTGATTGAGAGATTATTGTACTGTGAGAGAGAGAAGTGTTGAGAGTGAGAGCCTTCTAGTATTGTAAGATCTTCAGCTGGGTGTGGAGATCAGATCCTATATTTGGGTGCATAGGAAAGGGAGAGAAGAAGAGAGAGGATTTGTTGGCCAGAGCGCATATCAGAACTGAAAGCTTTATCTTAATATATCATAAGCATAGTTCTGTGGACATAGCCCTAGAGAGAGGGTGAACCACGTACATTTTGTGTTGTATGTGTAATTGATGTCTGGATTCCTATCATTGTTATGCTTTCATTTGCATTATTGTGTTAGATCAGATCTATAGATGCATAGAGTAGATATAGTTGATAAGTGACACATGAATGCTACATTATTGTTGTATTAGTTCCACTTGATATTCCCCTGGTTGTACACATATCTATCCTGCAAACCCCTTCTTAGTTGCTTCAGGTGAGACTGCATCTGCTTCACAGGTGTTTTCGAAAGGGCCAGTAGCTAGGGATTGTTGGTGCGCTCTTGGAGTGAACCCCAAGTCTGCCCCTGTGCCAACAAAGGGTTCCATTGCTGGGATAGGAATATTTTTAAGGGAATGTCAAGGTGGTTCCCATCAAAGACTGAGATTCAAAAGTGGATAGAGGATCAAGAGAGGGACTTCACTGAATCCTAGAATAAGAACCCTAAACTAAGCACTAAAGATTGGCTACAAAGATACATCTTCACCGACATTCACGAGATCTTCTTTGGGGGAATCCACCAGGAGTTGTTTGAATGGTTTGCTAGGTTAGCCGATACCTAGTTCGAGATCAGATATAGACCTCCTGTGGCATGGACACCGACACTAATCCAGAAGGTCAAGAGAGTTGACAACGCTATATCCAGAGAAGTAGATCATTGGTTTGATAGCACCATTGGAGGGTATATCACCGATTTTTCTGTTGAAAGAACAAAATCGTATAGCCAAGCCGAGAGATACTTTTTCAAAGGACCCATAGGAAAAATTTTGCACTTTCTAAAGCTGAGAATCAAGATTCTCTTGCATGAAAACAACATCTTGAAGACATAGTAGATTGGTCGGACCTGAAAAGGATAATGTTCAAGATCTTGGACAACGAAAGTGACACAAAAGCATGACATATGCGCAGTGGGAAAGTATTATGAGGGGTTCACCTTGAGAAATTGTTTAAGAAAAACTATGGAGAAGAGGGTTTCTATAGTGGAGAAGAGGTAGATCTAACCAATGAAGAACATTTAGATCCCACCAGAACAGAAGAAGGGGAAGTTGAATAACTTTTCCAAAGCGAGCCGGAAACCTCAAGAACTGCGTGAACTACTGAAGTAAGTAACATTAGTCCTCCTATTGTCTCAACAGTACCTAGCAGTCAGAATAGTCAGAACCACTAGATTCCTCAGAGCACTGTTACTGGTAGCTTATCATCTACTCAGACAAGAAGCCTAGTCATCTCTATGGTAGATGAAATGAGGCTCCCTATCTTTAGAGGAGATGGATCTGAAGATCCAGATCAGCATTGGTTTCTATGTGAAACCGTATGGAATATTAAAAGTATCACCAACAAAGCCATCAAGAGAACCCATTTCAGCACTACGTTAAGGGACTACACACTGAGTTGGTACATGAAACTTGTCCAAGGACTGGCGCAAACTAAACAACTGAATGCATTCAAGAATGTGCTTATTGAGTTTAAGAAACCTAATTCGGATTCATAATGTATTACAGAGCTAAAATATATCAAAAAAAAGGTAGCAGAACATGTTTGGGAGTTCGACCAATGATTCAAGACCCTAACATGTCACTTAAATTTTCAGATCCCTGATTAACTGAACAAAGAATGGTTCATCGATGCGTTGTTATGACACATCAGAGTCCCTCTGATGTAGTAGAAGATTGCATCGTAGGCAGAATATTTGGAAATTTCCATGAAGCTTGAATCAACAACTATAGGATAATCGAGCTCAGGCATGAGCCAGAACTTGAGTTAGTTAACCAGTTTGTCTTTATAGGTCGAGGATATGAAGAAAGATAAGGGAAAATACAAAAGGGAAGATGTCTGGTGTGTGATATGTATATCATAAGGTCATGATAAGTAACATTGTCCCTTATTTCATGATTATTTGGCCTCAGGAGCGTCGAGCCCCTTGAAGCAAGTTAACCTTCCCTGGTGTGATGTGTGCAGAAATAACCATCACCCAGGTGAGTTCTATTACATGCATAAGTATGTTCAGACACCCACAAACTTGTATTTCACATTCTATAAATCAGTGGGGCATGATGATCGAGATTGTAGAGATTATGATCTCATGCATGAGAGGTCGAGATACATATACAAGATTCAAGGCGAATTACAACAAGAAGGAAACACTTCGCAGTACAACTCTTGAGGGAGAGGAAACGTCACTCCTTGCGGTGGATACAGAGGAGGAGGAGGAGGAGGAGGTATGGGTCGAGGCCGAGGACAAATAATCTATTATAACTGCACGCAGCCATGACACTTAGCAAGGGATTTTCAGAATCCTTGCACAACCTGCAGTTATTGTAACTCTTTTGAGCATGTCATAGAAGAATGTCTTATGCTACTGGCTAGACTTCAAGAAAGACGAGGACCCTAGCAGAAACCACAAGTACAAGTGATATATGTTGAACCTCATGGAACCGACCCTAGATTCATTGTCATTACTCGAGGAGGCGTTGCTATAAGAGAGGATAGAACAACCCAAAGAAAGATCGCAGAAGAGTCAGGTATCAGGAAAGTTGAGGAGAAGACTCAGGCTTTTGATGTAAAGAAATAAAGACGAGTCTTTGAGGAAGAAAGACAGGAGTTCAAGAGTAACCAAGGATCCTCATCTAGAATGCAACTAGAAGTAAAAGAGTATGGAATGCCTCAGACATTTGATCAATCGGTTGTGCATAAAGAAGGAAAAGAGGTAAGTACTCTCATCGAATTTTTGTACACTTGTCTTAAATTAATCCAGGATGAGAAAGTTGTACAAGAGCTACAGAACCTCATCAGGTAGTATGATATAAGAAAGGTAGACCCCTTGCTAAATAGGGTAGTACACCAGATTGGTAAGAATAGAAGAACAAACAAAGAATTATATTTGAATGCTCAAATAGGAGAGTATGATATAGACTATGTGGTCCTCGAGTTAGGGTCGGAGGTCAACATCATGACAAAGAAAACTTGGGCACTGATGGGAAAAACCAAGCTGATATATTTACCTATCAATATTCGCATGGCTAATCACAAGCTGTCAGCCCATTTGGACGATTGGAGCATGTCCCCATGGACATCGACGAAGTTAGAACCTTTGCAAACTTTGAGGTAATTGAAATTGTTGATGATAGATGCCCTTACCCTGCATTACTAGGAATTGATTGGGCCTTCAACAATTCTACCATGGTCGATTTAAAGAAAATATGCATGACATTTAAAGGATATGGACTTAGGGTCATTGCACCCTTAGATCCAGATGAAGGTATATGATATACAAAGCCCATCAGAGAAGAAGACTACGCATATGAGCTGGAAAACATCTATAAATTAACAGCGAGACAACATGATTATATCAACCCTACTAGCAATGGAAATCTAAGCTAGCGAAGTGACAACGCATGTTCATCAGATTCAGAAGAAGCATTGGAGAACTGGAAGAACCATATGTATGAAGTATCCACAAGGAGATGTGCTCGACTGACCAGAGAAGTTCATTGGATTGGTACAACAATAAGTAACTTACCTACCTTTGATGGTCTGAATCCTTTAGAATCCTTCTTGATGGACTTTGAAGAAATTGTACCATCACAATAGTGGTTGTTGGCTATGGATGAGGCCTTGAAAGCTACCCAAACAAGATGGTGGGGGACACATAAAAGAAATATCACAGACTGAATGTCGAACCTTGATGACAGTGCGGTTTTCAACACAAGTAGGAAGCTACGAATTGAGGTACACAGGTCGAAGCTGCCCAAAGGACCATGTACGAAGCTGCGAAGAGGCATGTAGTGACATTCCTTGAGAAAAATGGGTACACAGATTCATTAACATGCTGGAAACGACCCCTATTAACTGGTACCTTCAAGCGGAGCTGCGCCTTATCACCACAAATTGGGAAGGTATGCTTCAGAATTTTGTAACCACCTTTTTGTTTGAAAGTGAATTTCCTTCAGTAGATCAAGCATTAAATATTGTGAGGCAGAAATTATTTAAGGGGGCATCCAACCTCCCTTTGGAGCAAGAAGAGGAAGACTGGACTACTCCATTCCAAAAATTACAAGGATGTTACAACATTAATGCCGACGAAGATGATGATCCGAGGAAGGTAAACATTGATGAGATAGAAGGCCATGGGGATGTGGAAGGACCAGGAGTTGAACTACCATTCATTGGACAACTGATCAAGATAAAGAAAGTCAATATTGGGACAGAGGAGACACCAAATATTGCCAATGTCGGAGATTACTAGGATGCTTCTGCCATTGAAAAAATTACAGAATTATTGCACGAGTATCAGGACTTGTTCCCGACCAAGTTCACTGATATGAAGGGTATCAAAGGACCTATGGGAGAGATGAGAATACCTTTGAAACTAGATGCAAATCCAGTCATCAAAGACCCTACAAATTGAACCCGAAATATAAGGAAAAAGTGAAGATTGAGCTCGACAAAATGTTGGAAGCAGAGATTATTGAACCCGTCGAAGAGTCAGAGTGGATCAGCCCTATGGTAGTACAAGACAAGAAGATAGGCGAGATCAAAATATGTGTGGACCTCAGAAAGCTAAACGATGCTTTTTTGCATGACCCCTTCCCTACACCATTCACTGATGAAGTATTAGACAATGTGGGAGGTGAGGAGGCATATTCTTTTACAGATGGGTTTTCAAGATATCATCAGATCCAGATTTCCAAAGAGGACCACCACAATACCACATTTTCCACAGAATGGGGATCCTACCAATACACAGTGATGCCATTTGGACTGAAGAATTCCCCAACCATCTTTTCTAGGGTGGTGGTTGAAGCATTCAAAGAATTTTTGCATAAGTTCTTAGAATCCTATTTTGATGACTGGACTATTTTTAGTTTGCTGAAAAAACATATTGAATGTCTAAGGCTAATGTTGGATAAATGCAGGCAATGTCAACTTGCTTTGAATTTGAAGAAGTGCATCTTCTTCTCACCATTTGGAGTATTATTAGGTCATAGTGTATGCAAGCAAGGATTGTTGGTGGACCCATCCAAAATTGCAATTATAGTTGATTTGCCACCTCCTACCTCAGTCAAACAAATGTGCACTACGCTAGGACATACTGGCTATTATAGGAAATTTATCAAAGGATATGCTCAGATTACGACGCTGATGGAGAAGTTATTAAAGAAAGACTGTCAGTTTGGTTGGACAGAAGAATGCCAGCAAAGCTTCGACACACTGAAACAAAAGATGGTGATTGCGCCTATTCTGGTCTTTCCAGATTGGAGAAAGGAATTTCATGTGCATGTTGATGCGTCTTCCATTGCATTAGGAGCAGTACTAGCACAACCTGGAGAAGGGGACATTGATCATCCATTACCATTTTCTAGCAGAAAGCTATTTATAGCTGAAATCAATTACACTACTACAGAGAGAGAAGGATTAGCCATGGTGTATGCACTACAAAAATTCTGCCATTACTTACTAGGAGGACACTTTAAAATGTTTACTGATCACTCTGCGCTGAAGTACTTGGTCAACACTCCAGTGTTGGGGGGGAGAATATGCATATGGATTCTCCTATTTCAAGAATATTATTTTGAGATCATAGTTAAGCCAGGAAGAATGAACAGGGGACCTGACCACCTGTCGAGGTTGGAACAT
Organism: Picea engelmannii; assembly: GCA_009831015.1. Taxonomy (NCBI): domain Eukaryota; kingdom Viridiplantae; phylum Streptophyta; class Pinopsida; order Pinales; family Pinaceae; genus Picea; species Picea engelmannii. The sequence continues at coordinate 1,305,842 of ML780672.1, forward strand.
TGCGAAGAACCCACCAGTCTGGAGGATACACTACCAGATGCACAGTTTCTCACCATTAGGAAAATGGATGACCACTTCACAGACATAGTCCAATTCCTGTCAATAGGAATGGCTCCAAGTGAGTATACAATTTCCTAGAAGAAACAGCTAGTGGTGTGCGCTCCAGACTTTTCACTGATAACTGGTCAGCTATATGAGATGGGACCTGACGAGATACTAAGAAGATGTTTGATGGAAGTAGAGCGCCCACTGATCCTCGTAGAATCTCATGAAGGCATCACAGGAGGACATTACGCAGGCAAAGCTACTACGCATAAGGTTCTGCGAGCTACCCTTTGGTGGCCTACCTTACACAGAGATGCTAAAGAGTATACCAGAGCCATTGATGTATTCCATAGAGTTGGAAAAGCATCCAAAAGAGATGAAATGCCACTAGCACCACAGATGACCCTACAAGCATTTGAAAAGTGGGCCATTGACTTCGTGGGACCAATTAACCTACCAGGAAAGCACACAGGAGCAAGGTATATTATCACTGCGACAGAATACCTGATTAGATGGGATGAAGAAAGAGCAGTCAAGGACTGTAGTGAAACTATAGTTGCGCGTTTTATATTTGATGACATAATAACCAGGTTTGTATGCCCTAAGAACCTTATGAGAGATCAAGGCACTCATTTCATCAACAAGATAGTTGAAGCCCTGACTGAAGAATTTGCAGTCCACCATCAGCAGAGTACACCTTACCATGCACAAGAAAACAGAACGGTTGAAGCCTTCAACAAAATCTTGGAGACAACATTGATAAATATTTGTAGTGTGAATAGGGATGACTGGGATTTAAGAGTACCGGCAGTACTTTGGGATTATAGAACCACCTGCAAGAAATTAACAACACAGACCCCTTTCAAGTTGGTTTATGGTCTTGAAGTTGTTGTCCCGATGGAGTACTTGGTACCGAGCTTAAGAATTGCTGCAATTACAGACATGGATGATACTGCCATTGTTCGTGAGAGGCTTGCCCAATTGGTTGAACTAGAAGAAGACAAATTTATGGCAGGATTCCATCAGCAGGTACAGAAGGAAAGAGAGAAGGCCTATCATGACAGACACATCAAGAAGAAGGCATTTAAGCAAGGTGATTTAGTACTGGTGTATGACAGTAAATTTATAAGACATCCAAGGAAGTTCAAAATGGATTGGCTTGGACCATATGAGATCGCTTATGTTACAGAAGGAGGAGCTTCACAATTGATGAAATTGAAGGGAGAATGGAAAGAGGGATTAGTAAATGGGAATCCACTGAAGTTGTACTATGAAAACCAGTTGCAAGGAAGGAAGAAAAGTGTCTAGGTACCAGGTGCAAGGAAGAAAAGTGTCTAGGTACTAGGTGCAATTGAAACTGGGTACCAGACATAGAAAAGACAATTTTCACAAGGAGGGAAGGAGACATGGAGCAGAAAGTAAAGGCTACACTCCGCAGTCCAAAGTCGAAGTGGCATGGAAGGATCAGAACTGAAGTGCCTCGAGATGAGTCACAGGTGAGTGTTGGAGGCCTGTTGGCCCTTGGTTATGGAAGGAAGCAAAGATCAAGGAAGAAAAGGTAAAATGAGAACTGCGCGGGAAACACAATCACTGTCACTGGGTCGAAGTAAGAAAAAGAGAAGAAAATATGGAGCGAAGTATGGAAAATCAAGCTGTTGAATGAGGAGATCAGGGATGACAGATCAGCAAGAGAAATGAATCGTGGACAACTCAGCAAGCAGATAAATCCACCATTGGATGCTTTGGAGCACTGTGTGACGAGGAAGGAAAGATAGGCTGGCGAAGCCTGGAAAACGCGAGTCAAGTTGACTTGGGGTTTTAGACACCTAGGTTTTGGGTAATTAGGGTTTTGACACCTAGGTTTCGGCCTAAGGCTATCGGTGAGGGAATGTAATATATAAATAGAGGTCGAGAGGACCTAGGTCGAGGGGGTAGTAGCATTAGGTATTACTATTGATTGTGGTTGATTGAGATATTATTGTACTGTGAGAGAGAGAGAAGTACTGAGAGTGAGAACCTTCTAGTATTGTAAGATCTTCAGCTAGGTGCGAAGATCAGATCCTATAGCTGGGTGCGCAGGAAGGGGAGAGAAGAAGAGAGAGGATCTACTGGAAAGAGTTGTTACCCATGATTTTGGTCATCTTGATGGTGAATTGATGATGGTGTACTCAGGCTCTCAACAATAACTTTCTCCTGAGAAAAGTGACATTCATCTCTTCCCAGAAAACATATTTTTGAACAGAGTTCGCAGGTTGCTTATAGCCTAGGGTGCGAGAATGACCCATTTTCGTAGGCTACCTTCAGCTAGGGTGCGGAATTCTCGCACTGTGCTACATATCTAGGGTGTGAACTTGTTCTCAAGCTTGGAAAAAGATGAAGTCTCGATGGTTCTAGAAGGGAATCTTCTAGAGAATGGGTTGGCATTCGAATGGTTATCATTTTACTGGTTTCCCTGATTTGGTGGGATCATTCTCATCCATGTAACCATCTCATCCTCTTCTATATATTGATAGGATTCTCATGGAAAAGGTTAAGAAAAATTAATTGGAGAATTGGTGAAGGAATTGTGTGAAGAACCCAGCTTGAACAAGAGCTTGGAGATTCTGGCAAGTCTATCAAGAGGAATTGGATCTTCTTCATGCAAGGATCGAGAAAGTGTGTGTGTTGGAACCAAGAGTCACCGAAAGGAAGCTTGCGACATCAAGACGATCAGGTTGTATCTTCTACTTTCGATTAATATGATACAACGGCATGTCCTTTTGATCCAGATTATTTTCGGCACGAAATGAGAGTGGAGATATAATAAAGAAATGCACAACGATATTGCAGATATTCAATAATATAACAGAAATGTATCGAAGATGCAACCATAAACACAGATATACAGTAATACACGATTTCTATTAATGAAAGAAATGTACAGAGACTGTAAAATACAGAGTGGAAGACTTGCTAGAATGGTGGCAGCTTATCTCTGAGAAGAGATGTGACGGCTACTCGCATTCGCAAGAAGATGATTACAATGAGGCTCTAAAAACCTTTTTACAATAAATGGGAATGCCAAAAGTCCTAGACATCCAAAAACCTAACCCTAGGAGATGAAGCGCCAAAAGTCATGTGGGCCCCATTTGGGTAAGTGAGTACATCAACTTCCCGGGGTCGTAACGTTTGCATACGATCTTCGTTTTAGGTGTGTGATAGCTCGTTGGAAAGATATATCTGAGGCCTACAACGCTCGAGACAAAATAGCATCGTAGATGAAAACTTGCAAGAGAAACATACCCAAAAAAACATCGTTTAGGGCCTCAAAATGGCCCCGGAAGTTCAGGACCCGAAAAAACTGCTAAAAATAGTAAATTGCCAAAATTGCCAGAAAGT
>ML780672.1:1313431-1344768 GCA_009831015.1 Picea engelmannii
GTGAACAGAGAAATAACCTTCCAGCAGAGTTAACCATTTTTCTAGGGCTTCTGCATCTATCTGTCCTTCAAATACGGGAATATCAAAATTAACTTGTACCTTGAAAGGCGAGGTGCCTCCAAAGTGGCCGCTTGATGAATATGTGCCTGATGCTATCGACAGGCATTGAAGGATGTGGGCAAAATTCTCCATCATTTCGTCCCTCTGTCGCGTGAGAGCTTGCTCAAGCAATAGATTGATAGGATCGTCTGCTCTGTCGTTTTTCTTTACTTCTGCCATTGAGGGTTTCTTGGGTGTGCGAGAGCGATTGTCTTCAATATAGACAAGATCGAGACCCAACTTTCTATACTCGGACCTCGTCGAGGACATGCACTGAAAAAACGATCAAGAGCAGCCTGCTCTGATACCACTGATCTGGATTATTTTCGACACGAAATGAGAGTGGAGATATAATAAATAAATGCACAACGATATTGAATATATTCAATAATATAATAGAAATGTATCGAAGATGCAACCATAAACACAGATATACAGTAATACACAATTTTTATTAATGAAAGAAATGTACAGAGACTGTAAAATACAGAGTGGAAGACTTGCTAGAATGGTGGATGCTTATCTCTGAGAAGAGATGTGACGGCTACTCTCATTCGCAAGAATATGATTACAATGAGGCTCTGAAGGCCTTTTTACAATAAACGGGAATGCCACAAGTTATAGACATCCAAAAACCTAACCCTAGGAAATGAAGCGCCAAAAGTCATGTGGGCCCCGTTTAGGTAAGTGAGTACATCAACTTCCCAGGGTCGTAACTTTTGCATATGATCTTCGTTTTAGGCGTGTGATAGCTCGTTGGAAAGATCTATCCGAGGCCTACAACACTTAAGACAAAATATCATTGTAGATGAAAACTTTCAAGAGAAACATACCAAAAAAAAACATCATTTAGGGCCTCAAAATGGCCCCGGAAGTTCAGGACCCAAAAAAATTGCTAAAAATAGTAAATTGCCAAAATTTCCAGAAAGCCATTTTGAGCCATTTGGAAAAGGTGGGTGGCCATCGATATCCAGATGGATCAATCCTCCCTCGGGAAGCAATGGTCTCCATTGCGTTGAGTTCCCGGGGGAGAGGGAAAAGCATTTGTTGAATCTGCATCTTGGTGAGTTGCTTGTCTTGCTGGAGACGACGTGCTGCTCAGTTTGTGGAAATCTGTCACGAACCTGTTGCAGTTGAGGCTTCTCAACAAGTCAAGATACATGAGAGGACGATGTGCAGAAGGAATATTTTCACTTTGCTACAGCCTTGTCGACCTGCTTCTGTTGGATAGAAGGTGCTTGGGGCAAGGCTGTAGTGGTTGCAATGTCCTTTTATTCTCCTTTTGAACAGATTGTGAAGAGCATGAATTTTGCAGTATGAGATACTACCTTGTGGCAATTTTTAGATGGAACAGTAGTCGGAACTACCTCTGGTATTCTGTAGAGATGACCACCCAAAGTAACAATGACACTACGAGGTTGAGACTCATAAACAACATGGCGTCTCCACATATATGGTTGGCCCAAGAGAACATCACAGACATCTAGTGGGACAACATCACATAATACCTCATCCTTGAAGGGTTGGATGTCGTATGACAATCGACACTATTGGTTGACACGGAGATCTCGTCCTTGTCGAAGCCACCCGATGTTGTATGGTTGCGGGTGTGGTGTTGTTGACAATCCCAACTGTTTGATGACCTCTGCTAAGATGAGGTTTTTCAGGCTTCCACTATCAACAATAAAATGCAGTGGGGTCCCCTTCACTCACATCTTTGAATGAAAAAGGCACTCCCCCTCTTCAGGATCTATTGGTTCTTCTGGTTGAATTGTTGCGGTCGCGACAATAGAAGTGGGGTCTGCATCAATGATCTGTCCTTTACCAGTGTTTTCAGAATCAGATTCTGAATCAAGGTTCGGCTCCTTGTCTTTGATCTCAGCCACCAATGACTGTTTTGAACGACATTCATCGGTGTTGTGCCAAGGGATTTTGTGGAAATCACACCATTTTCCGGTGTCCTTCTTTGTCTTCCCATGACCCTTCTTTTCCTGTGTCTTGGACTGGTTTTCGGGAGCCTGTTTGTTCGGGCCGTCTTTGTCATACTTTGGTTGTTGTGGATTTGTAGACCCGAATTCCCGTTTGTTCTGGTGCTTAAATTTCTGCTCAATTTTAACAGCATATTGATAAGCAGCACCGAGTGTTGAGATGTCCAGAAAATCCATTTCAGTTTGGATGTATCTATGTAGAGCCCCACGATATTTCAGAACCGAATGTCGCTCAGAGTCTTTGATACCCATCTTGGTGCGCAAGGTATGGAAGGTATTGGTGAACTCTGAAACTACTTGGCCCCTCTCTTGCCGCAGTGTGGTCCATCTCATGTACTGGTCCTCATAGTTGCCAACAGGGTAATACTGTTCTTTTACCGCATCCACAAAAAAATCCCAAGTGGGATCGACCCCATATATTCCAGACTCCTATGTGGAACTTTTCTCCCAGTAAGTTTCCCACCAATGTTTGACATGAGGCAGAGATTTAATGAGTTCAAAGGGATATTTTCTTTTTCGGAAAAATTGTGAACAGAGAAATAACCTTTCAGCAGAGTTAACCATTTTTCTAGGGATTTTTCATCTATCTGTCCTTCAAATACAGGAATATCAAAATTAACTTGTACCTTGAAAGGCGAGGTGCCTCCAAAGTGGCTGCTTGATGAAGATGCGCTTGATGCTATCGGCAGGCGTTGAAGGATGTGGGAAAAATTCTCCATCATTTCGTCGCTCTGTCGCGTGAGAGCTTGCTCAAGCAACAGATTGATAGGATTGTCTGCTCCGTCGTTTTTCTTTTCTTCTGCCATTGAGGGTTTCTTGGGTGTGCGAGAGAGATTATCTTCAATACAGACAAGCTCGAGAGCCAACTTTCTATACTCGGACCTCGTCGGGGACATGCACTGAAAAAATGATCAAGAGCAGCCTGCTCTGATACCACTGATCCAGATGATTTTCGACACGAAATGAGAGTGGAGATGTAATAAAGAAATGCACAACGATATTGCATATATTCAATAATATAACAGAAATTTATCGAAGATGCAACCATAAACACAGATATACAGTAATACATGATTTCTATTAATGAAAGAAATGTACAGAGACTGTAAAATACAGAGTGGAAGACTTGCTAGAATGGTGGCAGCTTATCTCTGAGAAGAGATGTGACGGCTACTCGCATTCGCAAGAAGATGATTACAATGAGGCTCTGAAGACCTTTTTACAATAAACAGGAATGCCAAAAGTCCTAGACATCCAAAAACCTAATCCTAGGAGATGAAGCGCCAAAAGTCATGTGGGCCCCGTTTGGGTAAGTGAGTACATCAACTTCCCTGGGTCGTAACTTTTGCATATGATCTCCGTTTTAGGCGTGTGATAGCTCGTTGGAAAGATCTATCTGAGGCCTAAAACGATCGAGACAAAATAGCATTGTAGATGCAAATTTGCAAGAGAAACATACCCAAAAAAAACATCGTTTAGGGCCTCAAAATGGCCCCGGAAATTCAGGACCCGAAAAAACTGCTAAAAATAGTAAATTGCCAAAATTGCCAGAAAGCCGTTTTGAGCCATTTGGAAAAGGTGGGTGGCCACCGATATCCACCTGGATCAATCCTCCCTCCTTAGGAAGCAATGGTATCCATTTTGTTGGGTTCCCGGGGGAGAGGGAAAAGCATTTGTTGAATGTGCATGTTGGTGAGCTGCTTGTCTTGCTGGAGACATCGTCCTGCTCAGTTTGTGCATATCTGTCACGAACCTATTATGGTTGAGGCTGCTCAACAATTCGAGATACATGAGAGGGCGATGTGCAGAAGGAATATTTGCACTTTGTTGCAGCCTTGTCGACCTGCTTCTGCTGGATAGAAGGTGCTTGGGGCAAGGTTGTAGTGGTTGCAGTGTCCTTTTGTTCTCCTTTTGAACAGATTGTGAAGAAGCTGAATTTTGCAGTATGAGATACTACCTTGCGGCACTTTTTAGATGGAATAGTAGTCGGAACTACCTCTGGTATTCTGTAGAGATGACCCCCCAAAGTAACAATGACACTACGGGGTCGAGCCTCATAAACACCATGGCGTCTCCACATATATGATTGGCCCAAGAGAACATCACAGACATCTAGTGGGGCAAAATCACATAATACCTCATCCTTGAAGGGTTGGATTCCATATGACAATTGACACTGTTGGTTGAAACGAAGATCTCGTCCTTGTCGAAGCCACCTGATGTTGTATGGTTGCGGGTATGGTGTTGTCGAAAATCCCAACTGTTTGACGACCTCTGCTGAGATGAGGTTTTTTTGGCTTCTACTATCAACAATAAAATGCAGTGGGGTCCCCTTCACCCTCATCTGTGAATGAAAAAGGAACTCCCCCTCTTCAGGATCTGTTGGTTCTTTTGGTTGAATTGTTGCAGTCACGACAATAGCAGTGGAGTCTGTGTCATTGATCTGTCCTTTACCAGTGTTTTCAAAATTATGGTTTGGCTCCTTGTCTTTGATCTCAGCCACCAATGACTGTTTTGAACGACATTCATTGTGTTGTGCCAGGGGATTTTGTTGAAATCACACCATTTTTCGGTGTCCTTCTTTGTCTTCCCATGACCCTTCTTTTCCTGTGTCTTGGATTGGTTTTCGAGAGACTGTTTGTTCAAGTCGTCTTTGTCATACTTTGGTTGTTGCGGATTTGCAGACCCGAATTCCCGTTTGTTCTGGTGCTTAAATTTCTACTCAATTTTAACAGCATATCGATAAGTAGCACCGAGTGATGAGATGTCTAGAAAATCCATTTCAGTTTGGATGTATCTGTGTAGAGCCCCACGGTATTTCAGAACCAAATGTCGCTCGGAGTCTTTGATACCTAGCTTGGTGTGCAAGGTATGGAAGGTATTGGTGAACTCCAAAACTTCTTGGCCCCTCTCTTACCACAGTGTGGTCGATCTCATGTACTCGTCCTCATAGTTTCCAACAGGGTAATACTGTTCTTTTACCACATCCACAAAAAAATCCCAAGTGGGATCGACCCCATATATTCCAGACTCCTCTGTGGAACTTTTCTCCCAGTAAGTTTCCCACCAATGTTTGACATGAGGGAGAGATTTAAGGAGTGCAAAGGTGATCTTTTCTTTGTTGAAAAAATTGTGAACAGAGAAATAACTTTCCAGCTGAGTTAACCATTTTTCTAGGGCTTCTGCATCTATCTGTCCTTCAAATACAGGAATATAAAAATTAACTTGTACCTTGAAAGGCGAGGTTTCTCCAAAGTGGCCACTTGATGAAGATGCGCCTGATGCTATCGGCAGGCATTGAAGGATGTGGGTAAAATTCTCCATCATTTTGTCCCTTTGTCATGTGAGAGCTTGCTCAAGCAACAGATTGATAGGATCGTCTGCTCCGTCGTTTTTATTTTCTTCCACCATTGAGGGTTTCTTGGGTGTGCGAGAGCGATTGTCTTCAATACAGACAAGCTCGAGACCCAACTTGCTATACTCAGACCTCGTCGGGGACATGCATTGAAAAAACGATCAAGAGCATCCTGCTCTGATACCACTGATCCGGATTATTTTCGGCACAAAATGAGACCGGAGATATAATAAAGAAATGCACAGCGATATTGCAGATATTCAATAATATAATAGAAATGTATCGAAGATGCAACCATAAACACAGATATACAGTAATACACGATTTCTATTAATGAAAGAAATGTACAGAGACTGTAAAATACAGAGTGGAAGACTTGCTAGAATGGTGGCATCTTATCTCTAAGAAGAGATGTGACGGCTACTCGCATTCACAAGAAGATGATTACAATGAGGCTCTGAAGGCCTTTTTACGATAAACGGGAATGCCAAAAGTCCTAGACATCCAAAAACCTAACCCTAGGAGATGAAGCGCCAAAAGTCATGTGGGCCCTGTTTGGGTAAGTGAGTACATCAACTTCCCGGGGTTGTAACTTTTGCATACGATCTCCATTTTAGGCGTGTGATAGCTTGTTGGAAAGATCTATCCGAGGCCTACAACGCTCGAGACAAAATAACATAGTAGATGAAAATTTGCAAGAGCAACATACCCAAAAAAACATCTTTTAGGGCCTCAAAATGGCCCCGAAAGTTCAGGACCCGAAAAAACTGCTAAAAATAGTAAATTGCCAAAATTGCCAGAAAGCCGTTTTGAGCCATTTGGAAAAGGTGGGTGGCCACCGATATCCACCTGGATCACCTTTTCCCATAAAGTCATTCTTACTTTATTGTGTAATTCCTTGGTCATACACATAAGTTGACGATTGAATATATTTTTCTATCTTCACTTTGGTTGGTTTGTGTTGTCTTGGTCTTGACCTCACAAGAGCACCGGAGCAAAGCGTGAGCAACAGAGACCCTAGGAAGCGATACAAAGGTATGTCACTTGTTCCTCCTTACTAGATATTTCAATGGTCATAACTTAGGGAAAGAGTCATTTCATGTCCTGTTTTGTTCTAGATCTAGGTGGATCTAGGGAGATCTGTTAGTGTCCACACCTACCGATTAGTCCGATAACAAAATTGGTGACTCCGTTGGGGATGCAACCCATTTTTTTGTGGTTTTTGGTGTTTTTACTTGGCCATTTTCTCTTGCCTTACCTTTCTCCATTTCTATCAATCTCTGAGTCTTCAGGACACCCTGATAGACCCTCTGGGTCTAGAATTCCCTTCATTTTTTTGTCTTTTTCCAAAAATTTGCCTAGTTTCAGGCATTCTTGCACTGAACCCCACAATGGCCTGTGAGAACACCTTGAGTTCGCACTCTTATTTTAAGTTCAGTGTAAGGTTCCCGCCCTCTGCTCAAAGCTATCCTGTGAGAATGACCCATTCTCGCACTGTGAAACACTGATAGCCTGCGAACCCTCTTTTAAAAAATTTTGGATTTAAGATTTTTGCATATTCAGCTGCCCAGATCAGTATAGGTGTCTGAAAAGAACTTCTTGGACCCTTGGTTGATGTTTTCTTGTCTTCAGATTTTGTGCATGATCAGTCTTCGGAAATCAAAGGTTCTTCTTGTCCATCTTTTTCCAGGTCTCATCTCTTGACTTTTCTTGGCAAGGATATACTCTCTGATCCTGGAATCAGAGTGCTTGTTTGGTTAAGAGCCGGTGATCGGTTTGAAATTTGGGATTCTTTGTCTTTCTCATTTGCTCATTATTTGGAAGATTATTGTTCTCATGCAATTGAAAAGACTAGTTTTGTCTGCTTGTCATTTTTGTTTCCATTGAAAGATTGGTTTGGGTTCTTGTTTATTGCTTGTTCATTAGTTATTGGTTTTCTTCACTTTCACCATCATGGTGTAGATCATTTTTGAAAAGTAAAAAACATTTTTTCTTTCAAAATCATTTTCGTTTTTTGAAAATCAATTGTTGAAATCATTGAAAAAGAACCGATAGAGAATTGTCATTATTGCGTGATTTGTTGAGATTGCATTTTAAAGAAATTTGTGTATCGTAGTTCAAGATTGTTCTAGAACACTTCTCTTTCCCTCCCATACATAGGATTCATTGAACGAAAATTGATATTTTCCATTCCTATCTATGCATTGTTGGGTCAGAGTCTCACACAACATCAGTTTCATCTTCGTTTCCTTTGAGTAACAACAACCCTTAATAACATTGCGCAATTTTAAAATTTAACTAGTAACTCTTTTCTAGGGATCTATTACACCAACATTTAGCTAGGATAGCACTTTGGAATAGGCAGAGAGATACACTCTCCAAAGCACAAAACACACAATAGCATCTTGTGTTAAGGAGTGTCAAATTCCATTTACAACATTTTGTCTTGGGAAGCCCTTCTCACACAAGGGTCGAACACGAGGTCACATTGATATTGACAGAGTTACTCACCCTACTTTGTGTATATCGGTGTAGAGATTGCACATATTACGGGGGTCACTTAGAGTTATACCCACAATGATGAGTGGAAGCCTCTCGAGTTGATTTCGGGCTAGATACCCTGCCCTTGCATGTGGATCGGACTGTCGACTGTCCCCCCAAGATTTATTGTTGTTGGTGGTAACCTTAATGGCCTATCTTCTTAGGGTCTTACACAAGGTGACTGTGAAGGGGCAAGTCTTCACGGTACCTGGAATCGACGTTGTTCAAACTCACTCGGGCTCCTTGGAGGGTATACCCATGATTATGTGTGGGAGCTTGCACCAGGGTGTAAGTCCGTTAAGAAGGTCATCAACATAACTTTTCCACCCTAGCCCAGCCCCTTCTCATCTCGTTGTTGCGACGTTGGATTTCATCACCAACTAGTGACTTCAGAATTAGAAGGTATTGTTTGCTTGGTATTGTTTCCTAGATTTTGTTTACTAGCACGTGTTGTTTGTTTACCCAAGTTGACCTCAGTATTTTCTTCACCAGTGTTTTAATTCATTCACAATAGATCCTCCACGTCGTTCACATAGAATGCAGGGTTTATCTCCAGAGCATTTGGAAGGTTCTCAACCCTTGCCTAATGTTATCACCCCATAAATTATGGGAATCAACTCATGACTTGGATTTATTCTGTATCTGGTGATCTTGTTGACAAATGATATTTCATTTCTTCAAATAATTTGTAAAGAAAAAGAAAAAAGAAAAAGGAAAAAAGAAAAAAGAAAAAAGAAAAAAGAAAAAAGAAAAAGAAAAAGAAAAGAAAAGAGGGCATTAAAGAATGGAAACAAAAGCCCCATGCAATAATAGCAACTTGGTCATACATTTCAAGCATGACCAAGTTCTTTTAAATTTTCAATGTTGATAGGTTAGTGAATAAATCTGATCAGACCATATAATCCTGATCAGATATCCCCTAGGTTAGAACTAGTGAATAAATCTGATCAGACCATCTAATCCTGATCAGATAGCCCCTAGGTTAGAACTAGTGAATAAATCTGATCAGACCATCTAATCCTGATCAGATAGCCCCTAGAAAGAATAAAATCTTAACCTAACTGTTTAATCTGGGTTAAGTGCCTTATGACAGTAGGTTAGGATGTAGCTTAATTTCCTTGCCTGCCTTGCCAAAATAATGCCAGATCGATAAAGATGTTACCCTATGACTCCAATGCCTAAGTGTAATTGAATTGATGTCCCCTTGGTGGTGTATATGAGAAATATCGAAGGAAAACCCATGTGAATGTCCTTATCCTAATTTTTCCTACATATGACATTTTCCGCCCCCTACCTATGTCTCATTCACCTTTCAAAGGCTCAGATCACGGCGCTTAGATCAATGGCTCACAGTTGATTCCGGACCCCCCTTAGTGTTCTGCTTTTAACCAGAGGGGGGGGTCCGAAATAGATGGTAATGCTTGCGCAGATCTGGACGGTCCTGAAAGGGGCGCACAAATCCACGGCTCATATTGGATTCCGGACCCCCCCGCCCGTTTTGCCTTTAATGGAGGGGGGGGTCCGGAATTGGTTATAAATCGGGCGCAGATCTGGACGGCTCTTAATCCAACGCTCAAATCGGCGGTCCACATTGAATTCCAGACCCCCCCCCTCCGTTCTGTTTTTAATGGAGGGGGGGGGTCCGTAATTGATATTAACGAGCGCGCAGATCTGGATGGCCATCAGACAAGCGCGCAGATCGATGGTTCTTAACGCATTCCGGACCCCCCTTGGTGTTCTGTCTTTAATTAAAAGGGGGGGGGTCCGGAATGAATATTCCTTCAGGCGGGCCCCTTGTTACACATGGCGCTTTTCCAGTGGTCCAAAGGTCAAATCCCCCACCTGCTATCTGACATCCCATCACCCCTGAGCGTCATCCTCCACTGAGCCCACCTGTCCCACTTGCCCCTGAGGTCGAAGTCCCATCCCGTTACTACTGTCAGTCCACGGTGTCAGCGCCATAACACCCTTCACTCACGTACAACCCCCTTTGGCGACTTTACCCTCAAACACAAACCTCCACGTCAGTCGTCCGTATACTTTGGTCACCGTCACCTGCCATATCACCCTAAGTGGCCCGTCGCACATTAATAATGGGATGGTTTGCCCATTGTCATGCTGACCATTTTCCCGCGTCTAACCGACCCAGTTTTGAATAAAAACACCGTTGTGCCTATTTTCACTCGTTATTCATCCCTCGTACCAGAGAACTTATCTATCATATTTCCATTGCTTCCCCGTCGTTTTCCTCCACCACCAGTAGACCCCACTAACGTTGTTTGTTGCAGGTACAGTCGTTGAGATGGTGTCTAAAACGAGGCCAGCTGAAGAGGAAGAGAATCCGCTCGTTCCTCCTCCGGTCGATCTTGATAAAATCCCTCTGGTAGACAAGGACCGCTTGATAGCGGACACTACATGCAGCTTTGATTTCTCTGATCTTCAATCGTGGCTCCGGGAAGTTTTCCTAGACCAGAGTGACGATATTGGGCTCTGGGAGTCCAATTTGCCCCTATATCTGTTCCCCCAAGTCCACCATTTCCCAGAGTTTGCACTCAAGTGCCAAGCTCACTATGTCCCCGAACAGAAAGCCATTTTTTCCTCCTCTGGGGACATCCTCTTCTTCATTACCCCAGAGGATATCGACCAAATGATGCAGATAACCCGCCCGGAGTCTGCTACCCCATTCAACCTGGAAATCCTCACTGAGCTCTACCAAAAAATGACTTTCCTGCAGAGATCCCATATAATGGATCTTTTCCTCCCCACTTCCGCTTCACTCCCGACCACAAATCCCCCATATCCTTCCTCTTTGTTTTCCGTCAAAGGTAATCAAATTGTTTCTTCCCTGTGTGCCCTGCTTGGGTACTATTCTGATCAATGGGTAGACAAACCCATCCTGGGTTTCCTATCCATCTTTTCAAATGATGAACAACCAACCACTCAATTCGATTACAGTACTTTCTTGGCCAATAACATCCATGAGCAATTCGTGAACTTCACCACTGAGGGTATGTTAAGGTATTCGTCCATTCTAGCCTACATGTTCGTGTATTTCCAAGCAGACAGGTTCAAATTCTCCATGCAGAAGATGGACGCCGATGGGAGGCCACAGCCGGTCACAGCATGGACGTCTCTCCTAAAGCGCAATTCTGTCGAATACGACTTCACGGCGTTCATTGACCAGTTCTACCACCCTGTGGTAAGTATGTTGAGTGACATGCCTGAGCCACGAGTAAATGACGAAGTCCGGAGAGTTCTACACCTCTCAGAAAGTGCGAAGACAGGAGACTGGTACTTATACCAGAATCACTCCGAGATCCGAGTCTATGGGTGCGAGTTGGCACCATACAAGCTTCCGAGATATATACCGGTAAGATTTTTCGCATTAGAATATATTAGGCAAATTATGAATTCTGATGATATTCACTTTGTTTCCCTCAAAAATAAGCAACAGTTGCGGATTAAAGGGCAGATAGGTTCATTTATCTGCAATAATAGAGGCGTTGGTGATGAAGCGGACAAACTGTTGAGGGAAATGAAATTTCCGACAAGTTTCACCTGGCATTATGATCCTTGTGGAATCATTTCTGAGATGAGAGTCAGAAATAAGAATGCCCCATACGCACATGAGCCCAGGCCCGAAATCGAATGATTTGCTAATCAAACTGAGTGGGAGCCTGATACGTTGGTGGACGTAGAACCTACCGTCGCGATGGAAAAGCAGGTAGCCTCAACAAGCGCACCTCCCACTGCCACACCTCAGAATCCCAAGGAAAAGAGGCCTCGGCAAGAATCATCTTCTCCGGTAACATAGGTGTCTCCAGAGGAATTTAATTTGCACGCCAAAAAGCCGAGGACTGTTCCAGCGACAGGCACGACAGTGGAGCAAGAGATCACAACCACCACAGTGGTCACCCCGGGGGTCAAGCCCACAAGTCTACCTTTCGGCTCGAGTCAACACAAGGAGATAGGAAAAGTATTGAAAACCACAGACTCTCCCTTAGATACCCCACCAAGCAAGGCCGGGCCCAAATTGGGTATTTTTGAAAAATATGATATGATCAAGAAAAAGAACCAAACCCTTACCAGCAGTTCTTACGCCCAATTCCAGAAGCAGTCAGCCACAGCTCAACACAGGCTCCTTTCGGCATTCGATATAGAGAAAGGGAGGATGCATATGGCGTACCTCCATGCACAAGTGTCGGATCCCAAAGCAATATCCGATTACAAAAGGGTCACTGTCGAGTTCCAGGCCAAGGACGTGCACCCAGCAGATCAGATGGACCTGCAAAAGCAAACTGGGGAGATGGTTTTCCACACTCTGGCCCATGCTACAGCTTCTGCTTCAAGATATCGGATAGCGTTGAGCAATGCCCAGACCCAATTGAAGATGGAGAAAATATCCTCTTTTGCAAAGGACAAAAAAATCAAGACATTGGAGGAATTGGTCCTCAAAATCAACTATGACCCTGCTAATGTCAGGTCCATCGAGGAAATGATAAAAAAGAAGAATGTTGACATCCCTTCCTTGAGGAAGCAGCTGAAGCTTCCTCCAACAGAGGACCCACAAACAAAAGAGATAGCCGAAAGAGAAGGAGAAAAAGATGAAATGATGAGATTACTCATGGAACAGAATGCTCAGTTGAGGGAGATGGATGCCAAGATGGAAAAACTGTTAAAGGAGAGAGAGCAGACGAAAACAGTGGAGGCCATCCCCTTAAGTGCTATCCCCATTGCAGGATTAAGCACAGCGACAATGACAGCAGTTCCATCCACAACAACAGTGCAGGTACCAGAAGGCACCATAGACCTGGCCAAGTCTATGGAGAGAATGAATTTGCAGGAATCTGAAATCAGCAGACTCAAGAAAGAAGTGGACAATCTCCAAGAGCTAAAGACTTCTTTCCAGACAAGCCTAGCCAAAGAGAAGTAGGTGAATGAGCAAATCAGGAAGGAGCTACAACATCTCGAAAAATAGACTGTGGCGGGTAAGACTCTGGCTGAAGCCAAAGAGGTGATATGGACTGATATTTCCAAGTCCATAAATGAAATATGGCCAATGTTTCAAATAATGTTTGAACAAAACGACTTGCTCGAAAGAAGCAAACAAGTCGTGGAGAAAATCAGGACAGAGCTGGGAGACATGCCATCTCAAGCTAATGAAATCATAAGGTTCCTAAATTCAAAGACCAGGGAGGAACTGGAAGAATTGAAGATCGAGGACAGGACAGAAACTATACTGGAGGTGAAGAGAGTTCTGACCAAAAGAGGCCTCATGCTCCAGCTTGAAGAGAAAATCCAAGTCATGGATCAAGGAGTGCAGAGGTTTTTCCAGAAGATAGATACTGTGCAAAGAAAGGGCCTGCCTGACATGAAGGTCATCAATGATAAATTGATGACGCTTCCCGATTATAAGAAGAAGTTGGTTGAAGCATCTGTTTCCAAATTTGTAGGTGTACAAGGGAGTATCACGGGAAAAGCATTCATAGAAGCCCTGCAGTTGGATATTGATATACAACATGAAATTAAGCACATATTCGTCATCAAGCCTACATTTGCTAAGTACACAGATATGGACGAAGTGTACAGGCGACTGCTTAAAATCACAGTGCCAGGTCATATCAGATGGGAGGAGTTGTGCAATCTGCTAGATTAGCAGATGAGTTGTCTCGATCCAGTCACCTGTCTAGTCAGAAGAGGTTGCGGAGGCACCTCGCCAACGGCCTACCCAGAAGTTCAACAAACAGTTGCATCGAGTCATCAAAACAGTTTTGATTAGTTAAGTCAGTTATGCTAAAAATAGGATGAGCACGTCCTGATCAGTTATGACAGGAACGTTTGTATTTTGACTTATAAATACTTCATTTTTCAATGTATTGAGGGTTGTCGATTTACACACACTATTGCCGTCAAGCTGTATCATTTTTGAAGAGACTCACCATTAATAAAGAAGAGGCATTTTACAGGATTCTTGCGTATGTTCACTGGTGATGTGATTCTTTGAGTTAATGTTTTCTTTCTCCGTATTTCATTTTGTGTTCTGAAACTATCTTTACAAATAGCGTTATGTTGCAGGATTTATCTCTGATACCCTGTTTCCGATTCTAGAGATTTAAGTGTTTATCTTCTAAATATCTTCAATTAAGAGATTCTTAAGTGCTTGTTAGTTGAAGTTATTTTCCTCATCTGTTCTTCCATTCATCATCTAAAATACGAAAAGATCCAGTGAATGTATTACCTCGCCTTGTGAAAAACCTCTTTGGCGTTTCTGGTTATTTCTCCGAATTGATTAAATACAGACCCCATAGCCCAATGGATGTGTAAGCTGTCTCGACCAAGTTATAAATTCTTTTACAACAAAACCAACGTTCTCTATAGCTATCCTAATATCTTAATTTAAAACAAAGTTAAATCACATAGAGAGATCCCTCTCTGAAGCTGGAATGGCTAGATCCCAGCTTTAAAAGCGGTTGGTTAAGGTTACCTTTGTAGATTTCTTCTTTTTCAACCTCTAGGAAATTTACCGATTGTTAACACCTACAAGCTCACCTGAGGGCTCTCCTCAACAGAGTGAATTCCAAGACGTCACCACTCCACAAGTGGAAAGAACTGACTCTCTAGAACATTTCCGAATTACCAATACTCGAGAGGACTTTCGACTTCACCCTGATTTTGAGAGACGTATTATGCGAGTGAATTCTTCTGGACACTTAGTTGTTGTGTCTTCTGGATCACCGACTGGACCGTTTCCAGGAATTGAGGGCCAAGATCCATTTTGGTCTATGGGTGTTTTTAGATGGGAACTTTTTGGTGCAGGATCAGGTGTTGAAATCACCGTCTCACCTGTGTTCCCCAAAACCTCTGACCCAGATGCAATACCTTTTACTATTTCTTATTATTTTCCTGGCATAGATGCTCCACGATCTGACCACATCTTGTTCGTCCCTATAGAAATGGTCCATTACACAGATACTACGAGTATTCACACCAGGATTACGGCGGCTAGTCAAGCCCCCATTGGCACACCACTCTCGCCCAGTGTCACCTTGACACTTCCACCTAGATACCATGCATTGAATGCTTCTATTCCCACTCCTGCGCAAACCCCATCCGGAACTCCTGGTGGTGCCTCTTCTTCTGGGCACTCTCCTCTCGGATTTATTTTGATGCTTCCTTAACCCCCTTTCAGAGGACCTTTCTCGTCCTCTACTGGCAGCATTAATCCTAGTGGCACTATTCCGTCATTCACACAAAATTACCAGATACCTGTTGGTGGACAATTTCACCAAGGAGGTTTGACTCAACCCCCCCTTGTCGGGCAAATTCCTATTAGAACGCAAATCCCAATTGGAACACAACCCCCAATTGGAACACTTCCCCCAATTGGAACACAACCCCGGATTGGAGGAAGACCCCCACTGACCCCACCCTATGGAAAAAACATACCTCCATCCTTGGCCCAGTCTTGGAATCATCTGATACAACATAATCCTC
Source organism: Picea engelmannii (assembly GCA_009831015.1). NCBI lineage: Eukaryota > Viridiplantae > Streptophyta > Pinopsida > Pinales > Pinaceae > Picea > Picea engelmannii. The sequence goes on from ML780672.1 coordinate 1,328,909, forward strand.
AATTGACTGGGGGGAAACAACTTCCATCTGCATCCTTTATACCCCCTAGTATAGGCCAACCATATCCAGGTACATCCAATCCTATTTGGGGCTTGAATGCTCAAACTCATGTCCCTATTCAAGGATACAATCCCATGATTTACTTTCCTCCACAACAACCACTGAATCTGCCTGGGTCTTCACATTATATGCAAAATTCTTATGGTCTCACTGGTTTGCCGACAGGCCTCCCTCCCCAAAGCCACTAGTACCCGCATGTGAATCGAAAGTTACCCTTCTTGGCCACTTTGGATCTCCTGGATCTGTCAAGGATCTTAAATGATCCAATTCGTCACTCTCCCCAATGGCCCACTATACCAACCAAGCTACCATCAGACATCCCTAAATTTGATGGCAAAGCAGGAGAGGACCCGAACAATCACATCATGAATTTTCACCTCTGGTGCTCATCCAACTCTTTGATGGATGACTCTATTCGTTTACATATTTTTCAAAGGACTCTCACGGGTTCTACTACGAAGTGGTATATAGAATTACCATGAGGTTTTTTTGCTGACTTCAACACCCTAGTTATGGCCTTCCTCACCCACTACCAGTTACCGATCCATTACGAAATGGGGACCGAGATTTTGATTTCTTTTAAACAATCTAAAGCCACTCATATATCCAATCACATTCATGAATGGAGAAGGAGACGACGTCTCATCAAACCCGAACTTCCCGATCAGTTGTTGGCAGAGTGGTTCACAAAATCATTTGTGAACGACATCGCACGTGACATCGCCATGGGTGGAGTTGTCACAGAAGAACATGCCATAAGTTGTGCTCAATATCTTTACCTCATTTACTCACAAACGGGTACTCTGTACTACTTTCTCCCTGATGCACCTCGTCCTTCCACTTCCACCACTTCAACTACCCCAACTGTCTCTCACGCAACTGATGGTGTGATTGGCACTTTCCATGCCCAACCACATTCTGCCTCAAGCACCAACCCAAAACCTGCTTCTTCTAATGTTCAAAATGCTCCATCTCCTACCCCTCCCACCGGCAATACTTCTGAGGTAAATGCAGTTCAATCTACCCCGGCCGGTAAAAACAAATCCAGAAAAGGAAAGGGTAAGAATAAGGAGGACAAAAATACTTTACAAGTAGAGAAAACCAAAACTCCACCTGTTGATGATAGGGATAAGCGCAAACCTCAATACTCTTGTCTTATATGTGGTGATGATCACTACATGAAGGATTTTCCACAACACGCCGAGGTCACTAAGTTCCTTCAAGGAGCCCCGAAACCACCTGCTCCGGTCGTTTTGTCCCAACCCTTCCCCTCTCAACAACAGGCCCAATTGGTCATTCATGACCAACCTTCCCCTTCTACTACATCCTATGTATTGATGTGCACTGGCGATTCAAAGAAGAAAGACATTGCAATCACCACTCGAGCCAAAGATTATTCTCCCTCTAAAGAGAAGGTTGATGATCCACCTCCTTCATTGGCACAACCCTCTCCTGCGACTCCACCTACCAATGGTCCTCTTCATCTCGAACAACTGAGCCTTGACACAGTTCTTCGACCCCCTCCGAAGGGCGTCGTTCAGAAATCGGCCTTCAATCCTCATGCTCGTGCTGCCCAGAACTACAACATTGTTGAAGATCTAGCCCAAGCACCTTCTGCGATGTCAGCCCTCGAAGTCCTTCAAAGTTGTCCCACAAAATGGAAGGCACTGTTGAAAGCTATCGGTGGAATTGACCCAACGGACACAAATTTAATAATTTTTGACTTGGAAGATCACATCCCAAGGTTACCCCCTCAACTCGCATTCCAGATCCAAGTGATTATCTTTGACAAAAACATTTGTCGAACCGTTATCGACGAGGGTTCCTCGACATGTGTCATGTATCTTACCTGCTAGAAATCCATTGGCTTTCCCTCTTTGATTGAATCCTAAAACACTCTCAAAGAATTCAATGGCTCCGGTTTTAAGCCCTACGGTGCCCTTCTTTCGTTTCCAATCACGCTACAAGGAAAAATGGTCCAAGTCGAAGTGGAAGTCTTTGATGCTCCTCTCGATTACAATCTTCTGCTTGGCCGTAGCTGGATCGATTCCATGCACATAGTTGTGTTGACTCTTTTTTGTGTTGTAATTTTCCCACATCAAGGAAAAGTAGTCATCGTCGACCAATTAGCCTTCTTTAACTCAGATACCTGTACTGGCAACGTACCATTCATTGCTAAAACCCCACCGGGTTATGAGAACGTCGGTGTAGGCCTTCTCAAAGACTCTTCGTTAATGGGTACTTTCCCCATCCCACCGCCCGATGTTCCACGCTCGTCCGTTGCTTCAATCAACATGATCTCCACCTCGACTCATGGAACTCCTGCGTCTCACGACCCATGGATAGTACCTGACCCTGGAGACCATCTTCATTATGGCGACGAAATGACGTTAAGTCCAGCCGAATCCACCTATCAGGCCATTCAATCGGCAAGCCCTTCTACCCCCTCTCTTGGTGAGTTATCTCCAGATCCTTTCCGTGCCATTTTTCCTACAGATGAGATGATCATGTTTGTCATGGAAGACACCCCTTGGGATGATGAACATCAGTGTTCCATCCTCTTTCTGGAGCAACATACCATTGAGAACTACCAATGGATCTTGACCCCATCGACCGTTGTCATCATTTCAACTGTTCCCGAGTCCACACACGATGTGTTTTCCGAAGGGAACTTCAGCAATATCTCACCCACTATTCCCCTCGACATATCCATCAAACCTGGAATTGTCAAAAATGTGCATATCGGAGCTTCGTGTTCCCCTGACGAAATCGTCACCTACACATCCCTTTTCAAAGAGTTTCATGACGTCTTCGCCTGGAGCTATGAATAAATGTCGGGCATCGACCCCGACATTGTGATACATGAGATCAAGGCATACCTCGACGCTAAACCCATCCGACAACGCCTTCGTCCAGTTCACCCATGTAAAGCGGCTGCTATCAAGATTGAAGTCAAGAAACTTCTCAAAGCCATCTTTCTTTACCCAGTGGCCCTCACTGACTGGGTTTCCAATCTTGTCCCGATTGACAAGAAACAAGGCACAATCCGCGTATGCGTTGATTATAGGGATATTAACAAATCTTGTCCTAAGGGCAACTTTCCTACCCCCTTCGTCGATCAAATTGTTGACGATTGCGCCAAAAGCAAAATCTTCTCTCTGATGGATGGTTTCTCCAGATATAATCAAATCAATATTGTTCCCAAGGATCAACATAAGACAACTTTTATTTGTCCTTGGGGCACTTTCGCCTATTGGAAACTCCCTTTTGGTCTCAAGAATGCTAGCGCCACTTTTCAATGCGCTATGTCTTATGCCTTTCATGATATCAAGTAGATTGTGCAACCATATCTGGATGACTTGCCTACTCATTCTATGTGCCGAATCGATCATCCAATCCACCTTCGAGCCATTTTCATCCACTTTCAGTTTTACCACATACGCTTGAACCCTCACAAGTGTGTTTTCTGCATGGAATCAGGCTGACTTGTAGGCTTTATTGTTTCACGTCAAGGGATCAGGGTAGATCCTTTAAAGGTCGAGGCGATCCTTAATCTCCCTCCTCCTTATACACTTCGCCAGTTACAAAGTTTGCAGGGGAAAGCAAACTTTCTTCATCATTTCATCCTGAACTACGCTGAGATAACTCGTGGATTTATGCGACTCCTAAAAAAGGGATCTAAGTTCGTGAGGGATACCATCACAAACAAATCCTTAAAATCTTTGAAGATGGCCCTGACATGTGCTCCGCTTCTCTTTCCCCCCGATTACAGTCACAATTATTTCCTCTACCTCGCAGCCTCGGATTACACCATTGGTATGGTTCTCGTCCAAGAGGATGATTCTCATGATGAACATGTTATCTACTACTTGAGTTGAAGTCTAACGCCTACCAAAACCAAGTATTTACATGTCGAAAAATTGGCCTTGGCAGCCGTCCAAGAAGTTCAATGCTTCCGGCACTATATCCTCTCTCGCAAGACTACAGTGATTTCTAACTGCAACCCTATGCAACACATTCTCACACGTTAATTTCTAGGGGGAAAATACTCCAAATGGATCGTGATACTCCAGGAGTTTGACTTGGAATTCGAACAAGCCAAGTCCAAGAAATACTTAGTGTTTGTCGAGCTGATATGTGACTTTCCCTACTCTGAAACAGAAAACGTAGCAGTCGATTCATTACCTAATGAATCCCTTTTCCTCATTAGTTCTGACGATCTTTGGTATGGCGATATCATCATATATCTCCAAACCCAAACTTTCCAGTCTAATTTTTCTAGTATTGACCAACATAGAATACGCTACCAAGCCCGTCAATACATTATCCTCGGGGATACTCTTTATCGTCGTAGGATTGACTCAGTTTTTTGATGCTACCTCACGTTTGACGAAGCCGAGAAAGCCTTAAATGACTTCCATTCTGGAGCCTGTGGTGGTCATATGTCTGGGTATGCTACTGCCAAGAAGATCTTACAAGCAGGGTATTTTTGGCCTTCTTTATTTAACGACTTCATAATCGTTGTCCAAAAATGCCATGCTTGCCAGAACTATAATCATAAGATATGGTCACATCCCGCTCCTCTTCACCATGTGGTCTTCGTTGGTCCCTTTGCAAAATGGGGCATCGATTTCATGACATGTCACCCCCACTCGACCGAGGGGCATGGATACATTATTGTAGTCATAGATTACTTTATGAAATGGGCTGAGGCGATGCTGACATTTGACAACACTGGAAAGACCACAACATTATTCAATTTTAATAACATCATAGCTCGTTTTGGTGTTCCTTAGTCTATCGTCACTGATCACGATAGCCACTTTAGAAACTTTATGATGTCCAAACTCACTGAAAAGATGGGTCTTCACCATGAAAACTCAATTCCCTATTATCCATAAGCCAATGGCCAAGTCGAAGCAATTAACAAAGTTCTCATAACCATGCTCTGAAGAATGATAGGGATTCACAAAACAAGTTGGCACACAATGTTGTTTTTGACATTGTGGGCTTACCGGACATCCGTCAAGTCTACTACTGGGTTTACACCTTTCCGGTTAGTCTATGGTTTGGAAGCCATTATCCCAATTGAATGTAAGATACCCTCTTTAAAACTAGCTGTTGAACTCCTACCAAACACTTCTATTGAGGAAGAACGTCTATTGTATCTTATGCGATTAGATGAAACTCGACATGATGCTACCCTAGTCATAGAAGCTCAGAAAAAAATGTGTCAAGGCCCAATACGACAAACATGTCAAGCCTTGCGTTTTCTCCAAAGGAGATCTGGTTCTCCTCTACGAACAAGATCGAGATGTGCTAGGAGATGGAAAATTCGAAGCCATGTGGCGAGGTCCTTATATAGTTAGACGAGTTTTGGAAAAAGGGGCTTACAAGTTAGTATATTATGATGGTATCCCTTTGAGTGAACCCAAAAATGGGTTGTACTTGAAGAAGTACTATGCATAAGATCACCTGTGCATGAGTACCTATATTTTTATTGTATCATACTTCTTGTGTGTTACTGTAGTTTACTTTTGTCATTATCTGGTCTCTGCCCTTATGTGACCTTGTGTTTGATTTCCAAATGTCAGAGTCTTCACTACCCTACATTGGCTTCATTGATGGCGCTATCCATAGTGCTCAGAACCTTGCTTCTGTTGCATGGGCAATTTACGCCCCTACAAATGAACTTGTCTCTTTACGAGGTGTGTGCCTCGGCCGTGCGACCAACAATATTGCAGAGTATAGCACTGTTATCGAATTTTTGATTGATGTTGTCTCACTTGGTATCTGTCACTTGGTTGTGAGACTCGATTCGCAGCTCGTAGTGCTACAGTTAAGTAATTTCTATACTATTCGAAGTCCTACTTTGTTACGGGTGTATTTGCGAATTTGCCTCTTGGAACGTTATTTTGATTATATTGAATATCAACATATTCCTAGACATCTAAATACATTAAATATGTATTAGACATACATTTGGGTCATTTATAAATCAATCACATCAATCTTCACACAACACAAGATAAACCGGTAGAAGCCATATGTATATATAACAATCAAAAAGTTTTTAACAAAAAGTTTTGTCCGAGTACCAAAATTTCAAAATCTGAAGCTCATAGCTTCTACAAAGTGACGTCATGGATGACGTTCACAGTAACACATGACTGCCCGGGAAACCCTACGAAGCAGTGGACCGATGGAATTTGACACTCCTACTGTATGACGCTGATAACGTCGCGGAACCTCTCCAAGGGGCATGTATGGAATGTCTGTTGTCAACCCTCTAGGTTTTGTTCCACCGCTTCATAATCTTCAGCATCCCATCGTGGCACTGGAGCCACCTCTCCTCGTCGTTGAATAGGAGAAGTACCAGGTGGTCGGTAAGGCCCCACATCTGTGTCATCAAAAATAATTTTGTAATTACACCTTGGACGAACATAAAAAACATTTTCATATGATAAAATTCACAAAAAAACATTTAAAAAGAAAAAAAATGTGTACTTCTTACCAAGATCCCCCCATTGAGTGCCCTCAGGTAGGACCAAGTCTGTATCTCCTCGAAAGTCCAACCCAGCATAGGCATAATCATCGACCATCAACACTTGTGGTCGCAACCAGTCAAAGAAGGCATCATTGTATTTGATAATTGGTCCAGCTACGTGCCGGGCCATGAGCTGACACCACCTCAACATTCTTGGATCTGTTGGAGCCAGTAAACACCACTCAACTTGCAGCCTCAACAAGGGAACCCTCTCAAGAAAGAAGGACACCAACAAAGACCCGTACCTGAACTGCTTCAGGTTGCCTCGCCTGCATTTGGTCAACTGCCTCTTCATGCTACGAAGCACTGCATCTGCCTAGTTAAAAACCCGAGGCTCAGTACACTCTATGGCATACTGAAAGTAGCTCTGGAGATCCATGTGAGGAGCAACGCTCCCAGCCATATGAGCAATGGTGAAAAAAATAGTGTGAAGGGTCAAATCCTGCACTCCCCAAATGGCTACCTTCCCTTTGCTCCTTTCCACCTCTGGAACACAGTGCAAACGAAAATACTCACTCATGGGCAGCCCACCACCTATGCTACCAGTTAGGATCATGTGGTACCCATGTCATGACAGTCCTGTCAAGAATTAAATGTCCTCAATATCCAAGGACAATGTGTGGACCCCTACATGGAATACTTGCTGGTCTGGGTCCCACATATGCACAAGGTACTCCAATAATCTGACTTGGGCCCTCGTACCCGGGATACGAAAGAATTTCAGGATACCACAGTCTCGCAAAGTGGCAACGGTGGCCAAATGATTCCAAACAATATAATCATCTTCTTCATTCTCTCTTTCATGCCATTCCAGAACCATGGTGATAGCCAAATACGTGCACAAGAAGCATAAGAAGAAGATCAGCAACTATATTCAACATTTGGTAAATTTTTCATTGAGCAAACTTCAATTTTTTTTTCCACTTTACGGTTCTCGTAGGTACCCTTTAGGCATAGTGTAAGGTTCTCATAGGTGCCTTTGGGGTCACCTGGGAGAATGAGGCATTCTCGCAGGTCCTGTGTGGCTGGCCTGCGAGAATGGCTGAGCGCAACTTTAACCCCCAAAACAAACTCAAAAACATGATTTTTACCATTGAAAATGCAAAATTGAACCATGAAAAGATAGAGGACAAAGAGCTTACCTCACTGCCAGAGACGGTTCATTGAATGGATGCTCGTACCTCCCACAATCAAACGCTAAAATTCAAGGGCAAAAGAGGGGTTTTTGACTAAAATATTGGAAAAGTTACAATGACTATGGTAAAAAGAACTTTTACCCACTTATATTTACTTTTACCATTTGTTATTGGTTTTTATGATTGTTTTATTTACTAAACCTAATGCCTAATACCCTTATGAGTGAAACTTTTGCAAACGTAACGACCTCAATGTTCATGCACAGGGACATGGATATTTTTTCTCTTTTTCATTGCATGTTTTGATTGTTTTTTATGGTTTTTGTACAAAACCTCGAGCTTGGTTTTTGTCCGTTCTCACGCTCAAAAATACATGAGAACGCGATTGAGCACACTTTTATCACTTTTTCGGGCTCAACAAGGTTATACGAGAAAGGAACCCCCCTGGAGTCCTCTTTAAGCTCTTTTTAGACTCTCTAAACATGAAAAGATTGCCAAGCGACCTTGCTATTTTCACGCTCGTTAAAGTATTTGAAGAAAGCATCTGTTGGGCGATAATTTATCTCTTTTTCGGTCTCATCAGACTATTTTACGAAAAAGGAACTGAGAGATTTCTCTTTCAAGTGTTTTTCTAGACTCTATAATCATGAAAAATCTTCGAGTTTTCTATCTTTGGACTCATTAAACAAACATCGACAGACCTGTAATGGGACCGAACCACTCCTTCCTAGGGTTCGTTAAACATACTCCGAAGGACTCATCCAAAGGATGAGCTTACATCAACAAGCATATGTTATCCTCCTCAAGCTTGCGTAAAAATAAATAGGTACTCGCCAGAAATGGTGGGGGAAAACTTGGGAAAGGGATGTGTTTTCGTATTTATATTGATTGGCAGTAAGTGTCGCTCTTGAACATGACACCCCCCTATTCATTATTTGAAGCCAGTTTGGGATATCCATTTGTCTCTCATTCAATTTGCTACAAGGTCATACCCTGCATCGTCTCTGAGTCAATGTTGTGAAATCATTGGTCGTATCATTCATATGTTCAAGAGAAGTTCATCTGAAACCTCTATTGATTCGGCCATTTGTAGTTGTTCGTTCTCTCCGTGTCGGCCTTCCCTGTGTCCAGTCCAACTTACATCATACTTTGTTTCACCTTCAAAATATATTACTCATTTTGTTTCATTGATGGGGGATACATCAAGGCCCTCCTGTGACGATTTTTGTTCCGTCGACTCCAGCTCATTATCCGGAAACAAGAATTAGAAATTCTTCGGTACCTTGGAACTTGCATGCCTCAATGGCAGGTTTCCTCGCTTTCGACAATGGGTTTACATCATTGACCCTTGATCGAAAGATTCCGTCAGATGTTCGACCTCAACTCATTCATTCACATTCGGTGGATTGTACTAGTGTACCTTGGGAGTCATTGACATTAATGGTTATTTCCCTCGCACTTGTTAACGGTTTCATCAATGATCGGTAATCAAGTGGTTTCTACCATGTTCGACTTCAACACATGTAATCACATGGTTAGATTCGTACTTTCAGGCAATGGGATTGAAGACCCTGGATCTCATCTCTTTTGTCCAGGTTTCGATGGAATATGTATAATTTGTGACACATAGATCCACTTTGTATGTCTCGTGGCTATGTCATCTCAATTTGAATTTTCTTGCATAGATCCACAGTGTATTCCTGGTGGCTATGCGATATTTTGACGGCATGGATCCACAGTGTATGATTGGTGGCCATGAATTATGCTTATAATGTCATCTGTCCATGATCTGAGTATGGGAATGCCTACCTCAGAACTAGAATGATACTCTACAGATGCTTGGTTGTTCGCAGGTTTCCGATTAGGTGCGCTCCTGGTTTTCGACACACATACATGCAGTTTACAAAGTATTTTGGTTGTCACTGATTCCGGCCTCATACTTTGGGGGGCATTCCATTACCCATGATTTTGGTCATCTTGATGGTGAATTGATGATGGTGTACTCAGGCTCTCAACAAGAACTTTCTCTTGAGAAAAGTGACATTCATCTCTTCCCAGAAAACATATTTTTGAAGAGAGTTCGCAGGTTTCTTAGAGCCTAGGGTGCGAGAATGACCCATTCTCGCAGGCTACCTTCAGCTAGGGTGTGAACTTCTCGCACTGTGCTATATATATAGGGTGCGAAATTGTTCTCAAGCTTGGAAAAAGATGAATTCTTGATGGTTCTAGAAGGGAATCTTCTAGAGAATGGGTTGGCATTCAAATGGTTATCATTTTATTGGTTTCCCTGATTTGGTAGGATCATTCTCATCCATGTAACCATCTCATCCTCTTCTATATATTGATAGGATTCTCATGGAAAAGGTTAAGAAAAATTAATTGGAGAATTGGTGAAGGAATTGTGTGAAGAACCCAGCTTGAACAAGAGCTTGGAGACTCTAGCAAGTCTATCAAGAGGAATTGGATCTTATTCATGAAAGGATCGAGAAAGTGTGTGTGTTGGAACCAAGAGTCACCAAAAGGAAAATTGCGACATCAGAGCGATCAATTTGTATCTTCTACTTTCGATTAATATGATACAGTGACATGTCCTTTTCCCATAAAGTCATTCTTACTTTATTGTGTAATTCCTTGGTCATACACATAAGTTGGCAATTGAATATATTTTGCTATCTTCACTTTGGTTGGTTTGTGTTGTCTTGGTCTTGACCTCATGAGAGCATCGGAGTGAAGCGGGAGCAACAGAGACCCTAGGAAGCGATACAAAGGTATGTCACGTGTTCCTCCTTACTAGCTATTTCAATGGTCGTAACTTAGGGAAAGAGTCATGTCTTGTCCTGTTTTGTTCTAGATCCAGGTGGATCTAGGGAGATCTGTTAGTGTCCGTACCTACCAATTAGTCCGATAACAAGAGTGCAGATCAGAATTGTAAGATTTATCTTAATAAATCATAAGCACAGTTCTGTGGACGTAGCCTTAGAGAGAGGGTGAACCATGTACATTTTGTGTTGTATGTGTGATTAATGCCTGGATTCCTGTCATTGCTATGCTGTCATTTGCATTATTGTGTTAGATCAGATCTATAGTTGCATAGAGTAGATCTAGTTGATAAGTGACACATGAATGATACATTATTGTTGTATTAGTTCCACTTTATATTCCCTTGGTTGTAGACATATTTGTCCTGCAACCCCCCTCTTAGCTGCTTCGGGTGACACTGCATCTGCTTCGCAGGTGTTGCTGAAAGGGCCATTAGCTAGGGCTTGTTGGTGCACTCTTGGAGTGAACCCCGGGTCTGCCCCTGTGCCAACATGGGTCTACTGAAAGATTCCACTTTGATGGTCACCTTCCCCATACCACCACCCGATGTTCCACCTCCTTTTTTTGCCTCAATCAACATGATTTCCACCTCTATATGCAAAACCCCCGCGTCTCATGACCCGTGGATAGTACCCGATCCTGGTGATTATCTTCGCTATGGCGAACAAATGCCTTTAAGTCCAGTTGAATCCGCTTATCAAGCCATTCAATCGGAAACCGCTTCTACCCCTTCTCTTTGTGATTCATCTCCCGATCCATTTCATGTGATCTTTCCTACTGACGATATGATCATGTCAGTCATGTCCATGGAAGACACCCGATGGGAAAATGGACATCATCGTTCCAATATTGTCTTCCTAGAACAACACACCATAGAGAGTTACCAACGGATTTCGACTTCGTCGACCGTTGTTGTCATTTCCTCTGTTCTTGAGTCATCCCACGATGTGTTATATGAAGGTAACCTGAGTAATATCTCACCCACCGTTCCTCTTGACATATCCATTAAACCTGGAATCGTAAAAAATGTTCACATTAGAGCCTCATGTTCCGTTGATGAGGTCATCACTTAAAAAGACATTTTTCAAGAATTTTGTGACGTTTTCATTTGGAGCTACGAAGACATTTCGGGTATTGACCCCAATATCGTTGTGCATGAAATTAAGACCTACCTGGATGCTAAACCTGTCCAGCAGAGACTTCGCCCCATTAACCCTCATTAATCCATTGCTATCAAGATCGAAGTTGAAAAACTTCTTAAGGCCATCTTTATTTATCTTGTGGCTTTAATTGATTGGGTCTCCAATCTAGTTCTGATCAATAAGAAACAAGGTACGATTCGGGTATGTGTAGATTATAGGGATATCAATAAAGCTTGTCCTAAGGACAATTATCCAACCCCCTTCGTTGACCAGATCATTGATGATTGTGCCAGGAGTGAAATCTTCTCCTTAATGGATGGTTTCTTTGGCTATAATCATATTAATATTTTACCCGCGGATCAACACAAAACTACTTTCATTTGTCCTTGGGGTACCTTTTCCTAATAGAAACTATCTTCCAGTTTGAAGAACGATGGTGCGACTTTTCAATGTGCCATGTCTTACACTTTTCATGATATTAAGCACATAGTATAGCCGTATCTCGATGATCTACTGGCGCATTCCATGCATCGCCAAGATCACCCAGCCCATCTCCGAGCCATTTTACTTCATTGTCGTTACTATCATATATGTTTGAACCCACACAAATGTGTATTTTGTGTGGAGTCTAGCCAAATTCTGGGTTTTATTGTTTCACTTCATGGAATTAGGGTAGACCCTTTGAAGGTTGAGGCTATCCTTAATATACCTCCTCCTTCTGCACTATGCCAGCTTCAAAGTTTGCAAGGGAAGGATTTTTTTTTGCATTGCTTCATTCCAAATTACGCCGAGTTAACACAGGGTTTTACTCGAATGTTGAAGAAAGGTTACGAGTTTGTATGGGACAATACTGCCAATAAACCCTTTGAAGTTTTAAAACTTGCTTTAACCCGTACACCACTTATTTTCTCACCTGATTATCGTCGAGACTATTTCCTTTACCTCGCCACTTCGGACTCTACCATTTCCATGGTTTTAGTCCAAGATGATGATTTGCACGATGAACATATAATTTATTATTTGAGTTGGAGTCTCACGACTACCGAAGCCAAATACCTACATGTGGAGAAATTGGCCTTGGCAGCTGTTCAAGTTGTCCAACTTTTTCGTCATTATATCTTATTATGTAAGATCACTGTCATTTACAATTGCAACCCTATGGAGCATATCCTTACATGTCAATTACTAGGGGGAAAGTACTCCAAATGGATAGTGATTCTCTAGGAGTTCGACTTAAAGTTTGAATATGCTAAGTCTAAGAAATATTTGGTATTTTCTAAATTGATATGTCACCTTCCCTTGACTGATACAAAAAATGTGGCAGAGGATTCCTTACCTGATGAATCCCTTTTTCTGATCAGTTATGATGACATTTAGTATGGACATATCATCATTTATCTCCATACTCAAACTTTTCAGCCCGACATTTCTAGTACAAACCGTCGTCGTATACGGTATCAAGCCCGTCAATACATAATTCTCGGTGACACTCTTTATCATTGTGGTGTTGATTCAATTTTTCGACGATTTCTCACCTACGATGAGGCTGAGAAAGATTTGAATGACTGCAACTCTGGAGAATGTGGTGGTCATATGTCTAGGTATGCCACTGCCAAAAAGATCTTACGAGCAGGGTACTTCTGGCCTTCTTTTTTTAAAGACTATATTACTGCCATCCAGAAATGCCATGCTTATCAAACGTATAATAACAAGATAAGATCTCATCCCACTCCTTTACACCTTGTAGTTTCCTTTGGCCCTTTCACAAAATGGGGCATTGACTTCTTGACATGTAACCCTCACTCGACTGGGGGGCATGTATACATCATCATAGCTGTGGATTACTTCACTAAATGGTCCAAGGCGATGCCTACATTCGGTAACACCGAGAAAACTATAGCATTGTTCATATTCAATCGTATCATCATTCGATTTAGAATCCCGCAAGATATCATTACTGATCATGGTAGCCATTTTTGAAATTTCATGATGTCCGGGCTTACTAAAAATTTGGGTCTTCGACATGAAAACTCAACCCTTTATTATCCACAGGGGAATGGCCAGGTTTAAGTGATAAACAAAGTTCTTATTACTATGCTTCAACGGATAATAGGAATTCACAAGACAAGTTGGCACACGATGTTGTTTTCATCATTATGGGCCTATCGAACATCCATGAAGTCTGCCACAAGATTTACGCCTTTCCAATTAGTGTATGGTATCGAAGTTGTCATGTCGATTGAATGTGAGATACCATCTTTGAAGCTAGACTTTGAAATTCTCCCCATCACCTCTGCTGAAGAGGAACGTCTATTGTACCTGATGCAATTAGATGAAACCCGTCATGATGCCACCCTGGTTATTGAAGCTTAGAAAAAATGTGTCAAAGCCCAATATGACAAGCATGTCAAGCCACGTGTTTTCTATGAATGTGATCTAGTTCTCTTCTACGAACAATATTGTGATTTACTAGGAGTTGGAAAATTCAAGGCTATGTGGAAAGGCCCTTACATTGTCAAATGAGTGTTGGAGAAGGGAGCTTATGAGTTAGTGGATTATGATGGCATTCCTTTGAGTGAACCGAGAAATGGGATTTACTTGAAGAAGTACTATGCTTAGATTGTCTTTGTATGAGTGCTTGTATTTTATTGTATCACACTCTTGTGTGCTACTTTTCGTGTGTTTTTTCGTTATTTGGTTTCAACCCCCAACTGATTACCTTGCATTGTGCTTGGTTTCTAGATGTCGATGTCTTTGCTACCCCACATTGGCTTCACTGATGTTTCTAGTTGTAGTAATCAGAACCTAGCATCTGTTGCTTGGGCAATCTACACACCCACGAATGAATTAATCAGTCTACATAGTGTTTTCCTTGGTCGTGCAACTAACAATATCGCGGAGTATAGTGCATTCATCGAATTGTTGACCGACGTTGTTTCACTTGGAATCCATCATCTTGTTGCACAACTTGATTTGCAGTTACTAGTACTACAATTGAGTAATGTCTATGCTATCTGAAGTTCTACTTTATTAAGGGTATATTTACGAATTCGCCTCACTACTACATTGGGCGCAAATTACGATGAAATATTACGACAGTTTAGAATTTCGTCGTATTTTTTTTGCATGTTTTGTACTAAATATACCTTTTTTTCGGGGTCCAAATGTTGGTCTCTCTAGCAACCAACATTCCAGGTTGGTCATTTTAATGACAAATCTTGGTCGCTCTAGTGACTAACCACCATTTAGTCTCTCTAGCGACCAACAAGGGCACGTGTGGGAATCAAACGGTCATTTGCAACAAATCAATCATATATATATCCCAGTTACAACAAATTCTCTAT
The DNA here is from genome assembly GCA_009831015.1 of Picea engelmannii. Lineage (NCBI taxonomy): Eukaryota > Viridiplantae > Streptophyta > Pinopsida > Pinales > Pinaceae > Picea > Picea engelmannii. The sequence goes on from ML780672.1 coordinate 1,343,958, forward strand.
AGTTATGACAATCATTTTCTATAGTTACGAAAATCATTCGGGTGTTCTGATGCAATGGTGTTCTAGTTTTTATGAAATCTTGATTTCAATTCTCTTTCAAGAAGAGAAACATTGAATTGATCAGACTCTACATAGTTGATATTTTGAAGGTCAGTACTTAAAAATTTTCTGTGTGATTTAGTAATTTGGTGCTATTGAACTATTTTATGGTTTATTTTCACTCCTTCTAAGGGTTTAGAGGAAGAGGTTATAAGCGCTAATTATGGATAAAAGATATATGTGTTAAGTGTTAATGGTAATACATACAAATATTTAGGGGTTATAGGGGATAATTATTAGGGGTTATATATTCTAGGGTTTTAGTATTTAAGTGATGAAGACGTTATAGGTATTTGGAAATAATGGGTTATAACTATTAAAAGTTAAATGAATTATAAACTAGATGAGGTGTTATGGGTTATAAATATTATAAAGGGTAGATATTAATGGTTAAGTGCTTACATGAGTTATGGTTAGGGATGTTAGGGGTGATATTAGTTAAAGGACTTAAAGAGTATACATGTTTGGACTTATAGGAGCTATAGTTGTTAATAATTAGGTGATACGTGTGTAATGGGTTATATGGGTGAGGGGTTAGATGTCATGGCAGTAAGGAGTTAGTGTTTTGTGAATATGGATTATATGGATTTAGTGTTTTACGAATAGGGTAATATCGATAAGGGTTAAAGGGGTTAGGGTTTTAAGTGTTAGGAGTTATGAGTTATAAGGATTAAAGGTTATAAGAGCTATTTGTTATGGCTTGGAAGGGATC
>ML780672.1:1351111-1371086 GCA_009831015.1 Picea engelmannii
AGTCAATAATCTAGTTAATGAATTCAATTGAGTTAATGAAGCCAATTTATTGATGGTTCATCCATTTGGGTTGCAAGCTAGGAATCAAACCTACTAGAAATTGGCATTGGCAAGAGGAATGAAATTATGATTATGTTCAAAATGATCCAGTTTGTGTTGCTAGTGTTACCCCTCATTTTACATGAGGCCTGCACTAGTATTTTTTCACTACTCTTGTGATTTTCATCACAAAGGTAGGTTTACAAGTTGATCTTTGGATGGCCTAGGGGTTTCATGGTTTTATGTCCTGGATCATGAAGGAAGATGCCCACTTATATTGGATGTTGCTTGCACTTATGTTTATGCTTACTATTGAGGACACACATCTTTCTTGGAGCCTTATTGCACTTTATTTCATTATGATTCCTCATGTGGGTGCCATTGGGGGTCCCTCAATAGTGACCTAGACATGGGAAACATTGACCTGCGAATGGGGCCAACGTTGATTTGTTTTCAAATTGTTTTTGTATGCACTGAAATTTGACATGGATAGACTATTCACACGCCTTAAGGATATGGGAGGGTTTCTGGACTCAAATTCGACTCACAGTACACCCACTTGTTTTTTTTCTAGACTTACTAGACTTATGTCTTACCAATAGATATCAAACCGATCAAGTAACAAAAAGGGTGCCTCGAAAGGTTCTTCATCACATTCCCATAATTCCACATTTGCAATGGTTGTTCATGTTTGAAAGCATAACTCATTTGTTTGATACAATGCACATGTTAAGTGTTTAGATACCCAAGAATCAGTTGTTTGACCTATTATTAAAACTAGGCGATCTAATTAGTTGGTGGGTGCAACAGTGAAGAGTTTGCTAAAGAGAAATACACAATAAAATATTTCACAATATGATTTTTTTAGTGAGAGATCATGTGGTTTTCCTCATATCCCACTCAAGTGCTACAAAACCCTAACCATGATGTACCCAATAACTATGTGTTGTGTGGAAGCGAGACATGTTCTTTTTTAGGGCCTTTGTTTTGGTTTAATCATGGCACCCATATTCATCTAATAGGCCAAATATACCCTATGAAGGTCATGTGTCATGGTTCAAGGATGATTTCAATGACATAACTTGAGAATCTTCATGGTTTTTCTTTTTGGTGCTTGACTTGAGACTCTTCATTTAGGACATAATGCCATTATTGATCTCCCTTGACATTGGTTAGACCTTAATACTAATTATTTGTTCATAAATAACCTATTCATGAATCTCATATCCCATTTGGACATTAATCATACCCCTTGATTGACATGTGACCCAATCCTTCTCTCAAATCCTCCTCCTTATCTCTTCTTGGGATGGTTTGGGTGCTAAATCTCTAGCAATGGTAGCTAAATATAGACCCTTTCCCTTCACTCCTTTCTCTTTTTCATTAGGAGTGTTGGAAACATTATACATCATGTCAGGCCACTCACCCACAATATAGTTGTTTAAGTCACTAGGTCCATCCTTGTTAATCACACTGACTTGTTGAAAAACTTCTCTGGATACCATGCAAGTATTTTGATCATGTGGTAGGCCACACAGATTGCGCCATGGTAAAACTTCATGGTCATGGTAGACTTTACCAGTAAAATTGTTGGGCGAAGGAGGTCTCATACACCAATTTGGTGTCTAGCTTGACTATGACCTTAAAAAATAGATTATTATTATTATAATTAATATATTAAAAACATTAATAAACATGTGTTAAAACAAAACAAAAAACATTAAAAACATTAAAAAAAAAAAATTCAAACAAAATAAAAAATTAGTATTAAAAACATTAAAAAAAACGAAACATAAAAAATAAAACAAAAAATAAATAAATGCCAAGCATTAAGCCCGTGCCCTAGCATTCAAACCAAAACACGCTTGAGCTTGCGCCCAAGCATTAAGACCGCGCTGTAGAATTCAAACCACAACAAGGGAGGAGAGAACCCTCTAGGGAGGAGAGAATCCTTCAGGGAGGAGACAACCACAACATGCCCAAGAGGGAGGAGATAACCCATGCCCTGCCTTCACACTTGCGACGACAAAGAAATTGTGTGCCTTGCATTCATACCACAGCAAGCCCGACAGGGAGGAGAGAACAATAGGTGTTTCGAGTTGTGAGCTCCATTGGTGTTTCTCTAAGGTCGTGAGGGTTTCACCGTTACCTTATTTGGAAAAATACAACAAGCATTTTTCAGGTGTCTCAGAACAATAGAACACAGGGTGAGAACAACATCATGTCGGACCCTAGGCAGGTGTGTGTGTTGGTTTTTGGCATTGTTAAATTTAACATCAAGTTTTCCTGAACTTAACCTTGTTCTTTTCTTTCTCTAGTAATTCACCACAAATATGGACGCTGGACATTTAATTTGACTGCTTGGCATCCATTTTGTATGATTTCTAAGTAGTAAAGATTAATTTTGTAATATGTATTTCTTCAAATCTTAGTAAAATGGAGTTTTTGGGGTTTTAGGGTTTTAAATATAGGTGATGGAAGGAAGCTTATATCTATTCCAGATCCAACTAGGGAAATGGATTCAAGTTGAATCAAATGGTCGATGTGGTCAAGAGGAAACCCTCTTAATAATGGGATTATTTCATTCAAGGATTGGGGATTATATTAGAACCAAAAGGAAAAACCCTTTAAGAGGGGGTGGCCCCTCCAAATAGGGTCCATAATTCTTGTGTGAAGGTGTACAAATCCTAATCAAACTTGTAAAAAAGAACTCACAATCCCCTTCCAAGTGGACACATGGCTCTTCAAGGTGAAGAAGGCTTCACAAGTGATAAATGTAACCCTAAAAAATGTACAACCTCCTCTAAATCAGATCTAATATGTCAAATGTGAAGACAACAAGGTGTAATCACCCTCCTTAAATCATTCCAATGTCCTCTCCAATTCAGTGGATGGTTGAACAAACCCACACATGCTAAATGAAAACTTCATGCAAACTCCAAGGTGGACATCTGATCAATTGATGTGACAGATGCCTCAAAATGAGTTAATAAGGTGAGCTTTCATAAATTTGGAATGTTCCAAGGCATGAGAATCTTTGGTTAACCAAGAATAGCCAAAAACATTTTTTGTCAATGCTTTGGGACTCATGAATTACCTCGATAAATGTGAATTACATTGGGAAATGTGAAGATGCCCAAAAACATGAATGAAACTAATGTCATGCCCAAACTCAACAAGACACCATGAAACATCAATTATTGCATCCTCGATCAACAAATATGCCATTAAATCCTCTACCTCAACAAGATACGTGGAACCAAGTAGGTTTCTCAATTGTCTACAACTGATAAAAAATCCAAAGGCTAGTGAATAAATTCACTACGGTTGTTACCCTATACCAAAATAAGGGGTAATAGACCATATAATTCTATATGTAGCACAAAAAAAAACATATTTCTATGCTTCATAATTTTGTCAAAAGTGCACCATATTTTGGACTCATCATCATTGTGGCAAGACAAGTAATTTTTAAAACAAATGTTGAAAGAAAAATAAGGTCAAAAGGTAAAAAATTCACTAGTTGAGCTCTTGGAAATGGAATTTATAATCTAAGACTTTTCAAAAGTCTTATTGTTGATTTCAAACATAGGTAAAGACATGGGAATTTTGATCATTGAACTTTTTTATTGAGAGTTTTGGCTCATTTTGAGATAAACCACATCGTTATAATTTTGAGAAAATGAGTAGAATGGAGGAAGAATTTTGCCTCATCGAAAAATAGACTCACCATAAAGGTTGAGTTTGTCCACTTATTAAGGCAATCCTCAAATAAAATCTATACAATAAAATATAGGAAGTTATAGACCAACATTATAAAAATCATTTTTTGTATTAGATATCATCAACCGTGCACATGGTCGTCCACCTTAGAGATCATCCACCATGATCCATCCATATTATCCATATTTGTCCCTACACCCTTCTTCACATTCATTGACAACATGACAAATGGACTAGGTGATGAGGTGGTAGCCTAGGCTAACTAATATGTGGCATTCCTCACATCCAATGATGATGTGACACATGGACCAAGTGATGAGGTGGAAACCATGTCTAAATAATAAGTGGCATTCTTCACATCCAATGAAAACATAAAATGTGGACCAAGTGGTAACCAAGGCTAACTAATCCACCCATCTTCGCCCCTTGATCCTTATTCACATCTAATGACAACTTGACATAGGGACTAGATGATGAGGTGGCAACAAGGATAGTTGAAATTTGGCATTTTTCACATCCAATGGTGGCATGACACATTGACCAAGTGATGAGGTGGAAAATTAAGGTAACTGACAAGTAGCATTCTTCACATCCAATGACAACATGATGCATCCAATATAGTCATCAATTCTATCATCCTTGATATGGATTCTTCCTCACTTGATGGATCCAAAAATTCATCTAGAGCCTTGAAGTTATTCTTCTTTATCCAATTTTCTTAAAATTTATATGGATTCATTAACATATTCTTTTTGTCTTTTCAAATATGAGTACATATTGTTTTCTTTCCTTCCAGGTTTTATTTTAGGTGTTTTTCACAAAAGTGCATCCTTCCCTTTTGTTGCTCCCAATATAGATAAAACAAAACCTTATTCTTGTATAGATAAAACAAAACCTAATTCTTGTATATTGTTTGTATGTGATATATTGTCTAATATTTTGGATGGTTTCTTTCATTGTCCTAACATTAAAATGTATTGTGGGTATTATCTTGACAAATGCAACACATTGTTTTCTTGGTATTCCTTAGATTGTGGGGACCATCTCAAGAGAGACCATCAATAGCCATATTATTTAGAGACCATAGTTATTGTTTTATAATTTCAATTCAAAATTTTGTTTCATGCCACATTTATCATAGAATAACTATGCACTGAGAATCTCAACTATTACAATGCAACAGAAATAACAAGATCTAGAATTATTAACCATGCACAGTAGATAGGAGAACACAATAATTTATATTAGGAAAACAAAAACCAAGCTTGGAAGAAAACCCAACAACATTTCTTATAGAATAATCAATTCAAGAGTTTACAAGTTTATCGCCATCAAAATAGACCAAGAGATATCAAAGAGTCACCTCCCCATCATAGCGCAACTCCCAAGAAGTAGAGCACAAGATATAATACCAAGAACTTCAAGTTGCAATGAATTTTACCCCAAATTTTACAAAACCCATTATACCCAAACTTAAAAGGGGATTAATTAATTTGTGAATGTTTCATTGGTGACGAAATTTTATTTTATTTCTGAATGTTCCATTTGCTAATTTTTGCTCGATGTTTCATTTCCAAATATTTGCTAATTTGTATGTGTGAATGTTTCATTTGATAATATTTGCCAATATTCCATTAGTTCATATATTGTTTTTTCAATATTTCTTGCACATACTAACATTCTTCTTGAAATTATGCTAGAGTGATGATAGTGGCAAAGGCCCTGAGCATGGAAAAGGTGTTGATCGGGGAAAAGGCCCCATTCCTAGCACTGCATCGACCAAAAATAATGAATATATAAGTGATTAAAAGATATTTGATTCTAGAGACCCCTTGCAGACAATAGAATTGTCCCTAAGAAAGGCCAATAGGGAATTCTGTGATTTGGTCACTGCTGAGGCGGAAACTATTGAGGATTTCCAAAGGATAGTTGAATTACACATTAATATAGAAAATTATGGGGTAAGTTATGTCATCTTGCAATTAACACATATTTATCATTGTATAATTTTGTGAGATCGATGAGAGGGGAAGCGGAAGGTCCCGGTAGCATCAGCAGGACTACAACAGCCAACCTGCATGGCCACGTAGTCACCAAGATATTTTCCACCCCAAGTGTGCCACCTAAGACTGATTCTATGGGTTCTAGGGGTGATGCCATGCCTCCACAGCACACTTTAGATCGTGCAGGTGGTGATCATGATCATGGAACTGACCACTCTTCCATTGATTGTTACCCTGGTGCTACATGTATCCAAAGCACAGGAACAACCAAGGTATCATTTTTGTCTACTAGGACATGGTTCCTCTAAAAATAGTACAACTACCAGGTATCTAATATTATATGTATTTATAGAGATTCCTATTATATAATTGTTTAAACAATCACATATCGGTGAGATTTAAATTACTAATGATGATGATGTTTTACAGGGAACAATGTGTTCTACAATAGTTTGCATGACCATGCATTAGAATGTTTTGGGCTGACCATTCAACTACGATGGAATTGACAAGATTCCAAACCGAAAATCCTTCTTATCTCCAGACGGGTTGGCGAGTTTGGTGACTCATTCAATAAGTTGAAAGTCCTAAAAAGGACCAGCAAGCATTTGAAACATGTTAGAGAGGCGTATAGGAATAAATTAGTACAGGACCCCAAGTGTGAACGCCCTTTGGTTGTCCCCGAGAGGGAGTGGAAAGAAATTATTCTCGATACAAGAGAATTAGGGATGAAAGCACAAGGGAAGAAACCACCTGGCCCTGGAAGGTAAGAGGTGTTTTCAATTTACTATGATGGTCTTTTGTTTACTTTACGAGGAAAACAATCAATATCGAACATATCTCAAAATATTGTGTAGACTCCAAGACACTTCCAAGGAAACAAAGGGAAGACAAGACAAACATAGCCAACATAAACTGGGCCAAGGTGGTTATGGGAGATTGAAGGCACGGGTTGTAAGTGCCTAAACATTTTACTTTTTTTTTAATCATCGTCACTAAATATGTAATTCATTGCAACTAGTGACTAATGATTTTGATATTTCTCAATGAAGGGGGATTTGTTCAACGACCAAGCCACAGAAGAAGATCTAAAGGTCAGTTTCATGCAGGGTTTTGATGGCGTGGTGGAATGACGAAGAAGCTTGGGGAAATCGCCATGTGTCTCTTTGAAGGACATGGTAAATAAAATTAAATTAAAAACTTGTCGATTATTTTTTACTCATTGATTACTTGTAATGTAAAATATATTTTTTATTCATTTAAAATGTAAAATAATGTTTGTCTTTTCCACATTCGCAGGAGAGTAACAATGCTACCAATGCTCCTGATGTACCTATTGAACCACATACCGACCCCCATATTGATTCAAGAGTTGTTGCCGAAGGACCATTACATAGTGGTATGCGCGCATTTTTAATGTTTTTCCATTTTTCAATGAGTATTAATATTTAGGGTATATTCTGTACTAAATACTTATATTGTTTAATACAGCAGAGTGTGTAGATGTGCCCGATCGAGAGTGGACATCAACAAGCACATAAAAAACAATGCGACCACCAACTAATGTTTCTACTGCACCGACTAATCCAGGTATAAAACATTGTAATTAAATCTGTATTAATTAAATTTCCCTGGGAACAGTGAATAACAATATCACTTGAATTTTTGTTGTTGTTGCAGCAGTGGATGCCCATGCACATCCTCAACCTCCACGCTGAAATAATATAAGTTCATCATGGCGTGAGGTGTTTAGTATTGATGATGCAACACTTCAAGAAGGCCCAATAACTGTGGGGGATCAGTTAAATGATGATGACGATGACTTAATTTGTGCTTTCATGGATACCAGGAAGAAGAAGAAGAATAAAAACAAATGATTAGACATTTTATTATTAATATAAATCCAATATATTTCTGGTCCAATTTAAAGTATTTTGTTTTCCTAAATGTCATGAATGTTATTTGCTTTCATGTTTTTTGTTTTAGCACATGGCGATGAATGTTTTATGCTTACATTTAATGTTACTGTCATTTCGAATTATAGTTGTAAAATCTAGATAGATTGGGTATGGGGAAATGAGAGTGATGTGAGAGGGGGGGAGAGGCCAAAAGAGCTTCCACCTTCATGTGGTTGGTCCTGTTCAGTAGAGAAAAATTTATTCTCGAAACGAAGAGAATCTCATTCAGGTATTCATCTTTAGTCATTAATTTGTATAGGTTGTTACATCTTTAATTACTATTCTAAAATATAATTAAGTCATGTGATGAATCACAGGATGGAGAGGAGAAACATTGGAGGCACCCCATCACTCAAAGGTATGGATCTTGTTAAGTACTGGTTTAAGGTGATATAATTACATATACGCTAGTTAATCTTAATATTAAATAATAATAATATAGGAAATGTGTTAAGAAAGTTAAATATTTTATGTTTTTTATATTTTTTTGGAGATTATTTTTGTTGAAATTATAATTTTGAATTGATTAAATTGTTGTTTTTAATGTAAAAATAGTTTAAATGTCTTGAAATACATCTTTTGTCACTAGATTGTGTACAATTAACATATAATATCTGCAATTGAATCATTCTAAAATTATTAGTCCATCCATAACAAGTTTAGAATACTAGATTAGTTTAAAATTTKACCTCATGTGACRTCTYYATTGCACCTCATAAATTTATTTATCGCACYAGATAACTTTTCACCACAYRAYGTATTGCATTCRACAATTTTAATCCATGMAACATMTTTATCRCACTTTATAAATTTATTTTAYGCAATGTATTGCACTTAATTTTTCTTTGTGYGATACATTGCATTGYAAATTKTTATCTTTTCAATTTMTTCAAGTTTTTYTTYTAAGTCMTTYTCTCCATCCTTCCTTATCTTTCACACTTTCTAAAACTATCTTCTTGCGATGTATCTCACTATAAAATTTTACAGTGYGATACATTRCACATTTCAAACTTTTCTTTATCACGATAMTGCTCMTTTCTTTATCGCATCTCTTGAGACTTTCTTCTTGTGTAGTGTATCGCACCAAAATTATCTTGGTGTGATACACCACACTAGAACAAAAATTATTTTTGCATGATATGCAATCCTTCTAAAAAAGATTCATTTTTTTTCCAAGTCTTGGGTCTACTTCTTTGATACAAATATTGTGTAGCATGAAAAATATTTTCATGCGATACACATTGTATTGCAAAAAAAATATTTTCATTCCATACATAATTTTTTGAATTTTTTTCTAAGTAAATAATCTATGTTCCTCCTTTGCAGTGTATCGCACCAAAAATATTTTAATGCAATACATTGCACTGCAAAAAAATTGTTTTTATGCGATATACAAATGTCTTCTAAGTTTTAAGAAACTTTTATGAGTTTTTAACCCATCTTTCTGGGCGAAAATTTGGCAAAATGACATGCTTCCTAGATTTCTTAGATGAGAAATCTTAGTTGTAATGCTCCAACTTATTGTTCCGTAGGTGCAATCTTTCCAACCTATGGAGCATGCTCAATTCTGATGGAATATTTCCACTTAGGAGATTGTCATCCAGTTCGAGATATATCAAGCTTGTCAGGTTGCCAATTTCGTGAGGTATCCTTCCATGTATACTGTTGTTTGATAAATTTAGTAAAGTGAGGTTGCCTTAAAATTGAGGGTATGGTTCCTGTGATATTGTTTACTCCTAGGTCAAGCATTTTCAATTTTGTGAGCATACCCAAATCTCTAGGAATGCTTCCACCCAAATGGTTTTGAGTCAAAGACAGGACTGTTAGATTGGAGCACCCACCTATAGTAGCTGGAATGGAACCTTAAAATTCATTTCTATAGTAGCCAGAGGTTGGAGAAATTGGTTAATGTAGTCATAAAGGGAAAAGTGGGAGTGCTAACAAGTTGGTTTCCATGTAAATAAAGGCTTTCAAGATGGGCCAATTTTCCAAGATCTTTTAGCACTATTCCAATTAACCAATTTTCATTGAGAAAGAGTAGCCTGAGTTGGGAACAACCGGTAAGAGAATCTGGTATGTTTCCTATTAGTTTATTACCCCATAGATGTAATTCCTAGAGGTGGGCAAGTTTGGCACCGAACTCTGATGGAATTGGTCCACTTGGTTTGTTCTCGTTCAAGACCATCCATTTGAGTAAAGTGAAATTGGAGAGTGAAGTAGGAATGGTTCCATGCAGATTGTTCTCACCTAAAACAATCTCAACCAAAGAAGAGAGGTGCCCTAAAATTGAGGGTACGGTACCTGTGAGATTTTTTAATCCTAGATCAAGCATTTTCAATTTTGTGAGCATTCCCAATTCTCTAAGAATTATTCCACCCAAATGGTTCTAAGACAAAGACAGGACTGTTAGATTGGAGCACCCACCTATAGTAGTTGGAATAGGACCTTGAAATTCATTGCTATCAAGCCAGAGCTCTCTTAGGCCAACAAGGCCTCCCAACTCTGGCGGAATATGACCATGAAAATGATTGTTTGAAATATCAAGTGCCTCAAGGAAAGAAACATTGGCAAGAAAAGGAGAGAAAGGAGCTGTATATTCATACCTAAAATATTGACACCAACCACTTTCTGGTTCCATGAACTACACTCAACTCCTGTCCATTTACATAAGCTGATATGGGTATTCCAATTCTGTAATTTATTGTATGGATCATATATGAATGGTTGCTTGAAAGAAAACAGATCATGTTGATCGGTATCATTGTTGGTCAATGAATGATTAACTGAAGATGACAATAAGAATTCCATGCGTATTAGTTGTATCATTAGTGTATGCATTTTGCTAGTGACAAATGCTGCCCTTGAAAATGGTGTTCTCATTTTCATGAAGGAAATTTTAGAAGATAGAATCGTGGGCAGGAATGAGATGATGAACATGAACATAATGTTGGGATGTGTTTCAGAGCCATGAAAGTGTATGGTGACGTACACAGGAGGGAACATATGAACAAACTGTAAATCTAAAGTCAAATATGTGTCCTGAGGTAAAATAAATATGCCTTTGTTTCAATAGTAAAGGTTTGAGGCTCACCAACAATTGTTTGAAGATAAATATGCCTGTGTTTCTGATTTTATTTTAGTGCCTTCCATTTATGATCTTGTTGGTTGCATTCGTCTTCAAATTTTCTTCGAGACACTTAAACAAGTAGCATATATTTATTTCGCATAACTGGAGGATCATGCATATGTCACAACTCTGATATAAGGGCTTCGGAATCATCCTCACCAAATTTGGATGTGTTGAAGACAACATCATTCCTTTAGCCGCTAACATTATATAATTGTCTACATACAAGAAGCACACACAACATCCTTGGGCAACATAAGCTTCCAAACAAAAACTCCATTTGCATTATGAAACATATAGAGGAAACACAATTCATTACCTAGTTTACAAAGTGAAAAAAGAAACCCAAATGAATCATCATCATTCTTAAATACATCCAGTTGGCCTTCTCATTGGATTTAAGAAGATCCACCTTGATAACCATTGAATAAATCTTCTTGGATTTGATGAAATGTAGACCTTCCAGATCCCATAATGGTGACATCTTACATTTGATGGAATGTAGACTTATAATTGACTGCTTAGAAACAAAAAATGGCATTTCTCTTTTCTAATGGGATGATATACCTCTTATTCTCTAGAGTTTTGTGCAACTGTACACTGAATAACCTTCTATCCAAACCAGAACAACAACTTTCTTCCATTTTTTATGAAATATCACCTTCACCACATGAAGAAAATTCCTCTTTGTCTTTTGGAAAATATTCCAACATTGGTTGATGCGATTTCAATAAACCATCTCTTCTTACCATTGTAATCTCGACTTGATGTACTAGAAGATACATCCATTTAATTTGAAAATAAATGGCATAGGATCTAAAAATATGCAATAAAAATCCATCAAGATCATCTTAGAATACCAATTTATGGCCTTTGTCTATGATTTGAATCTTATAGAACACATGGTATCTGCAACTATAAAAAATTGTTCAATATTGGCAATTTGTTTGATTTCCCAATCTGGCAAAGTTAACAAGCATAGAAGAATCAATGGTAATTTTAGTTCAACACTACCATAAAAACTTTGACCATTCTATCTGATGGGTTTTTTGCAAGCCTCTTTGTCACAACTCCAAAAATAAACACTTTATTCAACATACACACAAAATATCCATCCAATTCATCATAGACAAAGATAAAACAATAAAGTGCATTTCAGAGATTCCTGTTGGCCAAGAAATCTCCAAATGCAACAATATTTGTCAATATTCTAACATATCTAGTAAGATTTGAAATGTATAGATAAATGGGCCATGATTTGAATCTCATATCTCTTTCCTGAGATCAAAAAAATAGACCAATATAGACCTGTTTATAATTCATCAACAAGCCATTCAAATTTTCAATGGAGTTTTTTTTTTAGTCTTTTTGCTCCAACTAAACAAGACCGTATCCATTTCACTAACCATTTTCATCTATGGCCACTTTGCAAGAAAGAATTGGACAAAATGAAAATATTGTATCATGCAATGATCTATTATGTATTGATTGATCAAAGAGTTAATGAAGTTTAACTCTTTGTCCTAGGGTCTATTTTGCTCAGTTTGATCAATAACACAGGACTTTTGATCATTATGTTACCTTCAACAGTTGAAGGAGATTACCTACCAGGTTAAAAAAAACATTAAATTTGAGTCAATATCATTATCATCCTAATTTTAGACATTATATAAATTGTGTTCCTCCAAAGTTACATCCTTATTAGATAGTTTTTCACACTTAACAATAAACTTAATGATCTTGAACAAGATCCAACCTTGTAATGGAAGAATCAGGTATGTATATTGAAGCATACCAAAAATTACCTTAACATGTTGTCACTGCCAGATTCAGCTAAGATTGTAAGCCTCCTCACTGTCTTCATGAAATCTATGGATTTAATTCAAAGACAATAAAATATTTGCTTAGTTGCTTGAAAACACACATAAGAAAGTATTCCTAAACTCAAGAAGAAAACACAATAGGAAAGTTCTTCTAACTAATACATAATATTTCTCTCACATTGTAGTTCCTTGTGCTTTCAATTTTCTTAGCAAAGACAACATTAACATGATATGCAGAGACATATTGTAAATCAAAGAAAATAGATTACAATTGTTTTTGTTTTAGCCTTTGCCCAAGCCCTAATTTAGTAAATGGATCAAGTGTTAGTTTTGAAGTGAGATCAAATTACCTAGAAGGCTCCTCTCCAACCTGCCTCATAATGTTACCAATATCCTTGTAGATAATTATACAGTTTGATAGCTCTAAATATTCAATACCAAGCATTTTTCGTAACATGTCATAGAGTTGTTTATAATTGCTGAACATTGTCAGATCAAAGGCTCGACCTGCTTTTTCAGTCTCACTAAAGACATTGCAGGGGAGAAATGTATTCTCTGATGTCTTTTCATACCAAAAAATTTAGACCCTATTTCTCCATATAGTGTGATAGTGCATTTGTCCATGCTCTTCACTCTTTCCACTTGCCCTTCGATGTAGGTAAGGTAAGACAACTACAAGGCCTCTCCACTCGTGATTTGAGGGAACCCATGGAAAAATAACTCTGAATCATTTCCAGTACCATAAAACTAGGGAGAAATACCTCTAAATCGTTTCCATTACCAGAAAATAGGGGCGAAAAAATTCTCCATCATTGCCATTACTAGAAAATCGGGGCAAAAGGGAGTATCCGGTTCGAATTTTAATCTAGAACAAAATGCTATGTGTATTGAAATACTCCAACAATAGTATGGGTATCATGAATTTTACACCATATCCCATTTAATTAACTTTGGGAGCCATTTTCCTAAAGTTAATTTCACTCATAAAGCCATAAATATCCCCTTTAATTAACTTTAGGAACCATTTCCCTAAAGTTAATCCCACTTAATTAATTCATAAACCCTTTTATGACTTTCCCTCCTATTTTTAATTTAGAAAAGAAAAAAATATGAGAGAAATTCCATATTTTTCCTATAAAACAAGGAGAGGTCTTCCCCGATTTCATTATCACTCTTCCGTTCCTCTTTCTCTCATTTTCACTCATTGTGGATTTTTTCCCTAGGTTTGTCCCTTTACCAATGAAACCCTAGTTTCTTGAGGAGCACACTATTGCATCCATCTATAGCCAGAGGAAAGAGAAACTACAACCACACACTCAAGGAAATCAAAGAACCCTCTGAAGGAGAGGCCAATAGAAGATAAACACCTTCAAGATCTCTCCACCTGTGATATTGTGAAGTCTACCATTTGGGTAATGGATTCATTTATTCTTTGATCAAATAGTTGTTCTTGTCTTTTATTTTTTTGTTTCATTTTACTTCCATATATAGGAATAACATAGTTTAGAGAATAAATTAGTTCATTGAAATATAGGGTTTTTAGTTTTCTAACCCATTTGTCTGTAATCTTGTAGCAACCACAAGGTTTGCAAAGTTTCTCACTCTGTTTGCACATTTGCACCAATAGAGTGGTGACTCAACTAGGGATATGAGCCAATCTCAAGATCCTTGATTGTGGGTGTGTGGTAAATGAGTTTATTTGTTTTTTATGAGTGTTTTAGGTTTTTCTGACTTCTTTTATCTTTATGTGTTGTGTTTGCAAGTGACAAGGGTTGGAAACCACAAAGGAATCCCACAGAGTTCAGCTCCCAGGTGCAAGAGACCCCCTAGAGACCATCACACTTATTGGGGTCAACAAGTGCATTGACCAATGCATCAACAAGGTATGGTTCCTTTGTTTGTCAATGTAGGAACATGGTACCTTTCGTCATGGGCCAACACACTTTTTGAGGTAACTTTCTATAGGGGTTAAAAAAATATGTTTTCTAGTTTTTATCGCTTTCGTGTGTCTACTAGATTTATATTTAGGGAATGTGGATGATTAGTTATATTTTAGTTTGTAGGTTTGGCTTAAAACCCTTAAAAATCCAAACGATTGAGGAACAAACCCCCCTACGGTTTTACTACCTTTCCTTCAAGAGTATTTTTGAGGGTTTGACTCTTTGTTTGTTCTCTGCAAATAGGTTGTAACTTTTCATTTCAATGGTTGTTTACATCTATAGGTTTCTTTTCTTGCAATTCATTTCATTTTAATTTGAAAAATCAAAAGAAACATAGGCATATAGATAGTTGCATTGCAATTTTTTTAATTGTCTGTTATAGTCATGGACCATTTCATTTTTGCTATTAAAGAATGCTCATGTAGGTCAGATTTGCATAGATCCTGTGTGAATGGCATAATTGTTTTTTTTTAAAAGCCCCAATATTGGTCGCTTTAGCGACCAACCTGTTCGTTGCTAGTCAGTTAGCGACTAACTGATCCTCCTTCTTTTGACCTTTTTAACTGATGGTTTGGTCATTCTAGCGACTAATATTCATCGTTATAGCGACTCATAGTGGTTTATTGACTAAGTTTTACAGGGTTGTTTTGGTCACTCTTGCAACTAATATTAGTCATTTGACTGACTAAAATTCGTCGCTAGCTGAAAATTTCCCTATTGTGAATAGAATTCTTTTTCTGATCGCTAGACCAACGAAGATCCATGTGTGGTCGCTATACTGACGAATTAATTCCAACGAAAAAAAAAATTATCTTGGTTGCAAAAACGACTCTATGCCGACGAAAATTCGTCTCTACTTGGTCGCAAAAACGTTCAAATTTAATAGTGGCCTCTTGGAATGTCATTTTGATTATATTGAATATCAACACATTCTTAGATTTCTAAATACATTAACAGATGCATTAGCTAAGTATGTGTTAGACAAAAATTTGAGACATTTATAAATCCAATCACATTTTGTATATAAAGAAAGTAAGCTGGTAGAAGCCTCATGTATATATAACGATAAAAGTTTTTACAAAAAAGTGTTTTTGTCCGAAGACCAAAATATCAAAATGTGAAGCACATGGATTCATATACAAAATAGCATCAGGGATACTACTCACGATAACACACAACTACTCGTACCACCATATGGAGCAGTCGACTAAGAGAACCAGATACACCTACGATATGGTGTTGATATCATCTCGGGATATCATCGATAGAGATATCCAAGACATCTGTTGTCAACCCGTCCAGGTTCTGCTCGATCACCTCGTAATCACCGACATCTCATCCTGATACCTCGGCTGCTTCCCCTTGTCTCTGGATGGGGAATGTACCTGGAGTCCGGTGTGGTCCTACATCTGCGTTGTCAAAAGATATTTTGATTAGTCATCGGATTAAAAACATAAAAAAACATTTTGTATTTCAAAATTTACAAAAACATTATAAAAAAAAAAATGTGCTTCTTACCTAAGTTCCCCCATTGAGAATCCTCGGGTAGAACCAAGTCTGGGTCATCTTTGAAATCCAAACCGACATATGTATAATCATCTACCATCAGTAGTTGAGGCCTCAACCAATCAAAGAACACGTCATTGTATTTGACAATAGGGCCTGCCACGTGTCGAGCCATGAGGTCACACCATCTTTTCATCCTTGGATCTCATGGGACCGATAGGCCCCACTCTACCTGTAAGCGCAAGTGAGGAACCCTCTCGAGGAATAAGGACACTTAAATGTATCCGTACCCAAATTGTTTCAGGTCACCTTTCTTTCACTTTGTTAGTTGTTTCTTCATACTGCGAAGAACCATGTCACACTAGTTAAATACCTGGGGCTCCATGCACTCCACTGCATACTGGAAGTAGCTCTGGAGGGCCATGTGAGGAGATGCACCCCCCGCCATACATGATATAGTGAACAAGATATTCCGTAGGGGTAAATCCCAGACACCCCTAATGGAAAATTTTCCCTTACATCTCTCAGCCTCGGGATCACAATACCGGTGGATATACTCACTCATCAGTAAATTGCCACCTCTGCCCCCTGTCAAGGTCACATGAGATCCATGGCGAGATAATCCTGTCAAAAAATAGATATCCTCAATATATAGAGCGAGTATGTGGTCTCCCACATGAAAAACCTATTGATCCACATCCCACATGTGGACTAAGTACTCAAGCAACCTTAGTTGGGCCCTCATGCCCTGGATCTTGAAGAACTTCAGGAGCCCGCATTGTCAGAGGGAATTAATTGTGCCTGATTCATTCCCAAAGATGCAATCATCATCCTCGTGTTCCCTCTCCCTCCACTCCAACATTTTTGAAGTCAAAAACTTGCATTGGAACCATAGGGAGAAGTCAACATCTTTATTTCACTTCCTTGAAATTTTTTATTGGTTGAGCGCACATAAAGAAATTTTGATTTTCTCCCACAACAAGTGAAGTTTTATACACAGTGCGGAACCTCCATAGGTGAACCAAAGGCCGCCTACATAAACCTATGGTTTTCGCAAGGCCTGATATACGCCACCTGCGACGGCCCCTATGCGCACCTACCGGCCTAAAATCCAACCCAAAAACTATTTTTTAACCAATGAAAAAAAAAATTAATCCATGGAAAAGAAAGAGGACGAGAAGATTACCTCTTTAGCGGAATCCGTTCGTCGAATGGTTTCTCCTGCCTCCCACAATCGACAAAGGAAGTTTGAGGTGAAAAAGGTTTTTTTGTACAAGTTTTTGGTAAAATGACAATGAAATGGTAAAAAAAGAGTTTTCACCTATATTTATTCACTTTTTACTTTTTCATTGATATTTTATATTATTTTATTCATTTTATCTAAAACTTAATATTCTTATGGCATTGTGAGTGTTGTAATTTTTTCATAGATGAATGATCTTGGAGCTTGAACGATGAAATACATATACTTTTCTTAATTTGTTTTTTACGTGTACAAATAGTTTTTAGGTTTTTCAGAAAAAACCTCGAGCTCAATCTTTGTTCGTTCCCACAGTCGTAAATCAATGAGAACACAACTGGGTATACTTTTGACACATTTTCGTACTCGCCATGGTAACACGAAAAGTGAAACTCGTGGAGTATCCTTTAATCTCTTTTCACACTCCGTAAAAACGAAAAGATTGTCGAGCGACCCTTTTTTTTCATGCTCGTAAAAGTATTTGAAGAAAGAGTTTGATGGGGGATAGTTTATCACTTTTTTGGTCTCATCAAACTAATTTACAAAAAAGGAACTGAGAGAGTCCTCTTTAAGTTTTTTTCAGACTCTCAAAATATGAAAAACCCCCGAATTTTCTCTCTTTGGACTCGTTAAAAAAACATCAAAAGACCTATATGGAACCGAACCAATCCTTCTTAGGGTTCCTTAAACATACTCTGAGGGACTCGTCCGAAGGATGATCTTACATCAACAAGCATATGTTATCCTCCTCAAGCTTGCATAAAAATAAATAGGTACTCGCCAGAAGTGGTGGGGGGAAATTTGGGAAAGATATGTGTCTCTATATTTGTGTTAATGG
This sequence comes from Picea engelmannii, assembly GCA_009831015.1. NCBI lineage: Eukaryota > Viridiplantae > Streptophyta > Pinopsida > Pinales > Pinaceae > Picea > Picea engelmannii. The sequence goes on from ML780672.1 coordinate 1,369,309, forward strand.
TAGTAATAGTCCCTCTTGAACATGACACCCCCTTCTTCATTGAATCTGGGTTGGGAAATCCATTTGTCTCTTATATGTCCTTCCACAAGTTCATACATTGGGTCGTCTTTGAGTCAATGTTGCCAAGACCATTGTCATGTCGTTCATATGTTCAAGAGAAGTCCAACCTTGCACAAGCCTTCTATCGAGTCGGCCATTTGCAGTTATCAATTCTTACCATGTCGGCCTTCCCTGTGTCAGTTTCAAATCATATTCACACTTTTATCTGCCCTAAATCTATTACTTATTTTGCATCATTGATGGGGGATACATCAAGGCCCTCCTGTGACAATTCTTTTCCTGTCGACTTCAACTCATCATCTGGGAACAAGACTTAGAAATCATTTAGTACCTTAGATCTTGCATGCCTCAATGGCAAGTTTTGACAGTGGATACACATCATTGGTCCCGGATCGAGAGATTCCATCAAGTGTTCAAATTAAACTCATTTATTCACATTCGATGGATTTTACTGAGGTACCTTGGGAGTCATTGACATCAATGGTGATTTCCCTTGCACCTGTTAACAGTTTTCATCAATGGCCAGTAATCAAGTGGTTTCTACCATGTTCGACTTCATCACCTATAATTGCATGGCTAGATTCGTAATTACGGACGACGGGATTGAAGACCCTAGATCTCACCATTTTGGTCCAAGTTTTGATGGAGTATTTATGATTTGTATTGACACATAGATCCACTTTGTATGTCTTGTGGCTATGTTCAATTTTGAGTTTTCTAGAACATAGATCCATGGTGTATTCATGGTGGCTATGTAGAATCTTGATGACATGAATCCATGATGTATGATTGGCGACCATGGCTGACATTTATGATTTAACTCACTTGTGGTCTGAGCATGGGAATGCCTACCTTAGAAATGGTATAATATTGTGGAGATGCTTGGTTGTTTGCAGGTTCTCGATTGGTGCGCTCCTTGTTCTCGACACACACACACATTTTACAAAGTATTTCGGCTGTCATGAATTCCAGCCTCATACTTTGGGGGGTATTCTGTTACACATTATTTTTGGTCACCCTGGTAATGTTTCTACAAGCATGTGTTCAAGCTCCCAAAAGGATCTTTCTCATGAGAAAAGTGACTGATTTCCTCCTCTACAAAACTTGCTTTTAGAAGGACGTTGCAGGCTAGACATAAGACACAGTGTGTAAATGCCTTATTTCTACATGTTTTCCTAAACTTGTCTTGCGGAGTTTCCGCAGGCTACTCTATAGATAGGGTGCGACGACATTTGAAGACTAAGGAAAGGACAAAGTTCACGAAGGTTCTAGAAGGGAATCTTCTAGAATATGAGGTGGCATCCATACGGTTGGGATACACTAGCTTCTTTGATTTGGTGGGATCATCCTAATATCTTTAACCATCTCTCCTTCTCCTATATAATGATGGATTTCTCATGGAAAAGGTTAAGCAAGTAAGAAAGAGAAAGAGAGATCAAGTAAGGAATTTATGAAGGAATAGGCTGAGAATTGTGTGAGGAAATCTATTTCAATTGATGTTTGAGGTCTCCATTTGACCATCAAACTATTGTTGATCATCTTCATAAAAGTTTGGAGAAAGTGTTAAGGTCCTAACCGCACATAGGTAGATCAATGTATTTGGATGTAATAAAGGTCAATATTAATAAGACCTTTCAATAAAATAGAATAAGGCGGATGTAAGAAGACCTAATAGAAGCTTCCACTTCTAGAAGGATCTTCCTCTAGATGCTTCTCTT
>ML780672.1:1379890-1393655 GCA_009831015.1 Picea engelmannii
TGGCTCATTGATAGCAGTGCATCAAAACATATGACGGGTAAGAAAAATACTCTCTCTTGTATTTCAGAAAAGAAGTTTTCTCAGAAAGTAACTCTTGGAGATGATTATCAATATCCCATCAAGGGAATAGGAGAATCAAACTATAAGCTAGATTCAAAAAACTCAATAACAATGAAGGATGTACTCTATGTACCAGGTCTAAAGAAGAACTTACTCTCCATATCAGCTTTAGACAAGAAAGGCTATAGAGTTTCCTTCATAGATGGAGAAGTTCTTATGTGGGATAAGGGAGAAACCTTAGATGAAGCAATCGTCATCGGAAGTGAAGAAAATGACCTATATAAGCTGAAGGGTCACCCAGAAACTTCCATGACCCATACCATTGAAAACTCATGCGAGCTTTGGCATAGAAGATTGGCCCACATCAACTACACGGTACTACCATACATATGCAAAGTTGTCACAGGTTTACCAGAACTCAAGGTTGATCAGGAAGGCATATGCTATGGATGTGCGCAAGGGAGGAACATCAAGAACCCTTTTCCAAAGAGGGATAGCAAAGCAGAAGGAGCATTGGAACTCATCCATTTAGATGTGTGTGGCCCAATGCCATCATCCTCCATTAGCAGGTATGTATACTATGTATCATTTATTGATGATTATTCTCATAAGACCTGGATATATTTCTTAAAATCTAAAGATGAAGTATTCAGTAAATTCAAGGAATTCAAAGCCTTGATAGAGAATCTTTTCAAAATAAATATTAAGATACTCAAGTCAGATAATGGAAAATAATATACCTTAAAGGAGTTTGTAAACTTCTGTAGAGATGTTGGGATCAAAAGGGAACTCACTACTCCCTATAATCCTCAACAAAATAGTGTAGCTGAAAGGAAGAACAGAACAATTATGGAAGCCGTAAAGACCATGATTCACGATCAAGATCTTCCTATGTGCTTATGGGCAGAAGCAGCAATGGAAATTGTTTATGTGCAGAACAAATTATCCCATAGTGCACTTGGGTTCAAGACCCCAGAAGAAATGTTCACCGGAAAGAAGCCAGAGGTAAGCCATCTCAAAATATTTGGCTGTCCAGTATTTATTCATATACTGAAAGAGAAAAGAAACAAGATGGAACCCTCCAGAAAGAAGGGTATATTTGTGGGATACTATGAGGTATCCAAGGCCTTCAAAATCTACATACCAGGTCACCTCCATATTGAGATCAGCATGGACGTGACCTTTGATGAAGAAGTAGCACTTAAGAAATTGAGAATATGCCATCTTGAAGAAGTATATGAAGAGGAACCTATAAATCCCAGGACTACAAAATCCGTGAGGGAAGTTCCCAGAACTGCAGAACCTGTAAGGGAAGTCGTAACTTCCCTTGATGAGGAGACTCCTGAAGATCGTAATATAACAGAAGTTTAAGAACCTCCTCAAATGACCTTCTCCCATAAAAGAAAGCCTGCTTGGGCAAGAGAGCTTATACAAGATGGAGAGAAGTATGGTTTTCCAGAATGAACCACAAGACAGGTGAAAATACCAAAGCCATTCTCCAGTTACACGGTTTTGATGTGAAATCTACTTGATGAAGAACCTACATGATTTGAAGAGGCCATTCAAAAGAAGGAATGGGCAGATGCCATGATAGAGGAATACCAATCCATAATAAAGAATGATGTATGGGAAATAGTTCCCAGCCCAAAAAGTAAGGATGTGGTATCATCAAAATGGCTCTTCAAAATAAAACATGTTTTTGATGGAAGTATTAAGAAATATAAAGCAAGATTTGTCGCTCATGGCTTTTCCCAGAAGGAAGGTATTGACTATGAAGAGACATTCTCTCTTGTGGCCAGATACACTTCGATCAGAACCATTATAGCTCTTGCTGCTAAGATGAAATGGAAGCTACACCAGATGGATGTGAAGACAACTTTCCTGAATGGTGTTATCGAAGAGGAAGTGTATATAGAGAAACCCCAAGGATTTGAGGTTGAAGACAGGAAGTCTCATGTCTACTGATTGAAGAAAGTCTTATATAGATTGAAGCAAGCTCCCAGAGCTTGGTATGGCCGTATCGACAGTTTCTTGACGAGCTTAGGCTTTACCAAGAGTAAAGAAGACTCAAATATCTACCTCAAAATTATGGATAATGAACCAGTAATATTACTACTGTATGTGGATGACTTATTCTTAACTGGAGAAGAAATTCTCATTGTTGAATGTAAACAGAGACTTGCTACAGAATTTGAAATGAAATACCTTGGCCTAATATATTACTTCTTAGGTCTTGAGGTATGGCAGATTCCAGAAAGAATCTTCCTTAATTAAGGGAAGTACATGGTCGAAATCTTAAAGAGATTTGACATGTTGGAATGCAAGTCCATGAATACTCCGATGGAAGCGAAGCTGAAGCTGTTGGTAGATACTTTGTCAAATTTGATAGATGCCACACTGTACAGACATATTATTGGATCGCTGATGTACCTGATGAACACCAGACCAAACATATGTTTTACAGTGAACACCTTGAGTCAGTTTCTGGTAGAGCCCAGACGTGTTCACCTAGTGGCTGCAAAACATGTGATGAGGTACCTTAAAGGTGCAATGGATTATGGTCCCAATTATGATGGAGATCATGACTTCACATTGAGTGGATATACTGATGCAGATTGGGTAGGAAGCGTTGCTGACAGAAAAATCACTTCCGTATGTTGTTTCAGTTTGGGATCATCCATGATCTCGTGGCAGAGTAGGAAGCAATCCATTATTGCTCTCAGCACAATGGAAGCACAGTACATTTCCGCATGTTCGGCTAGCTGTGAAGCTATATGGCTTCGAAAGTTGTTGACAGGCCTATTTGACTTGGAGATGAGAGCAACCACGATTCTATGTGACAGCCAGAGCTGCATAAATATGACAGAGAATCCTATATTCCATGACAGGTCGAAGCACATAGAGATCCGCTATCATTTCATCTGTGACATGGTACAGAGAGGAGCCTTGAAGCTCCAGTACATTAGCACGAATGAACAGGTTGCTGACGTGTTGACTAAGCCTCTATATCATGTAAAGTTTGAACACTTTTAAGATAAGCTTGGTATAGTCCGAAAGGTCCCTCCCTGAAAGGGGGAGTATATATATTTTCCTTGCTTCTAACCTTGCTGTTAGACGTAAAGCAAGATGAGTCATGCTTCTGACCTCACTGTTAGACGTAAAGCAAGATGAGTCATGATTCTGACCTCGCTGTTAGACGTAAAGCATGACGTTGTGTGTTCCTTACTTATGACCTAGTTGTTAGACGTAAAGCAAGATAAGTCATGCTTCTGACCTTGTTGTTAGACGTAAAGCATGACGCTGTGATTCCTTGCTTCTGACCTCGTTGGTATACATAAAGCAAGATGATTCCTCACTTCTGACCTCATTGTTAGATGTAAAGCAAGATGTTGATGTGTTCCTTGATTCTGACCTCGTTGTTAGATGTAAAGCAAGATGAGTCATTCTTCTGACCTTGCTGTTAGATGTAAAGCATGACGTTGTGATTCCTCACTTCTGACCTCATTGTTAGACGTAAAGAGAGATTATTTTGTTCCTTGCTTCTGACCTCGTTGTTAGATGTAAATAAAGACGAGTCATGCTTCTGACCTCACTGTTAGACGTAAAGCATGACGTTGTGATTCCTCGCTTCTGACCTAGTTGTTAGATGTAAAGCGAGATGATGATATTCCTTGCTTTTGACCTAGTTGCTAGATGTAAAGCAAGATGTGACTGACACTGAGCTACCAACTTAACAACTGTGGCATTGAGCCAGTGTAGTACTGCAAGCCTAGTGCTGTGATGAGGTATCATTTTTCTACTGATACATATTTGATGCAGATGATGATAGCATTCTTTCGAGAATGATGATGTTGTTGATGAAGAAAAATTTCGATGACTCGTACATATGCTAGCCAATGTTTCAATATGATATTGACGATACCGTCCTCCTGATGCCATTGATTATGTAGACCTCTCTCGCCTGATGATGATGAAGAATACCCTTCTTGTTAAGGGGGAGTGTTGAAATAATGTAACTGCGAAGAGCATTCTTATTCTTATTATTGTTATTTTATTATTAATATTAATCCCCATTGTGGATTAATCATGTCGGTAATTGTGTTAGGACCAAATCCCCTTTTGTAGATTGGTCATTGGACAATTATAATGGGCATAATAATAAATCATCCCCAACAGTTATTATTGAAGACCCAAAATTAATTAAAGGTGGGTTTACCCACCCAGAGTGAGAGGTCGACCCTGCCAGTGAAACCCTTTCACACGTGCCAGTCTTGTATATATAGGAGGCTAACGCCTCACTTCTAACACACAACTCACTTGCTCATTCTCTTCTGAGGCAATCTGCAATTACCAGTTGGAGAGAGGGAGAAGAGTGGCGCATCTCTTGGAGAGGACTATCTGTATTGGTTTAAGTTATATCTTGAACATTGTATAAGCTACTTATGATAAGGAAGTTTTTGTTGGGTTTTCTTCCCCTAGAGGGTTTCTCAGGATAAATGTTGTGTCTCTTGTGAATGTGTATTTCTCAGTGATCTTGTTCTTATGATTCTCTTATCTATTGAAATGCAAAGAACTATAATAATGGCATAAACATTAACAAAGAGCACTAGAGAGGAGCATGGACAACAAAGATATAAGGAAGCGATATTCAAAGGTATGTCATTCATCTCTTGTTTGATAGTAAACTCAATGATTAAATCTTAGGGAAAGCGTCATGTCCTGTCTTGTTTTGTTCTAGATTTAAGTGGATCTAGGGAGATCAGTTTATGTCTGCATTCACCGATTTATCCAATAAAAAGGATGTTTCCCCCCAGATGGTTGTTGATTCCCTTGGAAATGAAAATTCCAAGGTTGATATTGTAATCTAGGTATACTTTTTCCATAAAATGGGTTATGGCCTCCAACTTGAGGTTGCCCCCCAACTTGAGGTTTCCCCCCAACTTGAGTTTGACCTCCAATGAGAATTTGAAAACCAGAAGTGACAAAATGACTTGTGCCTTCAACTTGATTGGATCTACCAGTGCTAGGATGATTAGATCCTCCAAGCGAAGGTGGAGGAGGAATGTGAGGCCCCCTGGAGAGAACTTGGGTAGGTGTAGGAACAAAACTACTAGCAACATTATACCCAGGAGGAACAAAAATATCGGACCCTCCGGATGGATTCTGGGTAGGATTAGCAATGGAAGTATTTAAAGCATTATACCCAAGTGGAAGTGACGGATTTGATCTAAGAGGAAGTGGTGTTCCAATAGTATCTTGAGTGATAACCGTATTTCAGGAAAAAATAGGCGTAGCTTGTGGGACCATGGTAGAGTTAGCGAGCTAGAGAGGAAGAATTGTATGAGAACCAACCAACAATTGGTCTGACACTGTGACAACATTACTAGTCGTGCCGGTAAAATGATCTAAAGGTATTGTATAAGTAGTAGAAGTCACAAGCGTATGTGATGCTATAGGTTGATTAGGACTCATCCCTAGTTTATCAAAAATATCGTGTCCCGAAGTAGTCCTCCAAAAAGAACGGACAGGGACGGAGCTAGGATTAAAATTTCCAGCAGTATGAACTGGAGTTATAAACGACTCGCTATGAAAAAGAGGATCATCTACACTATACTCTGCATGAGTTCTAATAAGTATTCCAATATATTCTTTGGCAACATCTCCTGATGAATTTATACGGAGAAAATGTGGATCTTGTACAACACTCAATAATGGATTTATGAGAAGTATTGATTCCTCCAATGGAGTATAACTTCCAATCTTAGAGGCTATTTCATTATTGACTTCTCTTTCAGGAGAACCCTCTGGTGAGTAAGGAATAAAAAGAACATAATCTTTTGGATCTTTTGGAGGTAACCTTTTCATCCTATGTGAACGGCGAGGGCCGATGTTGGCCGCACCAAATAAAGAATGAAACAAATCTATGGCCAACTAGAGAAACAAATAGCACGCACTAATAAAATCTAGAAATCAAACACACAAACAAACCTTCCGATTTCGAAGTCACTAGTTGGTGATGAAATCCAACATCGTGAAATCAAGACAAGAAGGGGTTGGGATAAAGCGGGTGGAAAAGTTATGTTGACAACCTGCTTAATGGACTTACACCCTGGTGCAAACTCCCACACATAATCATGGATATACCCTCCAAGGATCCCGATTCAGTTTGGTAAACGTCGATTCTAGGTACTGTGAAGACTTTCCTCTCCACAGTCACCTCATGTAAATACCCTAAAGATAAAGGATACTAAGGTTACCAATTACGATAATGATGTATGGGGAAATAGTTGACAGTCTGATCCATGTGCAAAGGTAGGATTTCTAAGCCTAAAATCAACTCAAGAAGGTCCCCACAGGATTTTCTTCTCAAGTGACCCCAAACAATATGCCTAATCTCTACACTAAGACCAACAAAGAAGGGTGAGTAACTCTACCAGTCCTAATGCAACCTCATGATTGACCCTTGTGTTAGAAGGGCTTCCCAGGACAAAATGTAGCAAGTGGATTTGAACTCTCCCTATCACAAGATACTATTGTGTGTTGTGTCTTACAACCTATTCCAAAGCGCTATCCTAGCTAATTTTGGTGTAGAGAAGTTCTAGAGAGTAAAAGTTGCTAACAAATTTTAAAATTTGTATTTTAAAGGTTGCTTCTTACTCAAAAGGGAAATAGAAATGAAAATGATGATGTATTTGACCTTGACCCAATAAAATGCAAGAATATATGATATGAAATATTTTAATTCGATGAACTCTAATTACAGTAGGGAGAAGGTATCTCATTTTGGAATACAAAAGATACGAAACACAATTTCTCAATTTTTAAATGAAAAAGATTCCAAATAATAAAAAACTACTAAATTTTCCAATTTTTCTCTTTTTACAAATATTTGAATGTAACAATTTTCTTGTAAAGACTACTAAAAAGAAGAATGAATTCAGATCTTTCTTTCTCAAAACAGATCAAATATGTAATGAATAAAAGAAAGCATAATCCAAGAAAACTAGCACGTTCTCAACACTATTCCCAAATCAAATTCACAGTGTAGACAAAAATAAAATGATAAGAAAATCTTTTGTCAAATACAAACAAAAATTGTCTCTCAATCAATTAACAATCCAGAAAGTAAAAACAATACAAAACTCCAAATAAATTAAGCACTCGGGACCAAAATCTTGAGATTATACCCTTGTGACAAGAAACCAAAATAAAAACTTGAAAAGTTTACAAAGAAGACTTTCAATTTCCGAAAATCAATCAAATGCAGGCTTAAAATTTATAAAACAATCATTCACTAGTGTCATAAGTTCATCCCAGGAAGTAGAGGTAAAAATGGGTAGAGAAACAAAAAATGGCTATCTCCCAACAATTCCTATAGGAATTGTCGCAAGTTGCAGAGGAGCACAGTGCGACGATCTAGTATCGTCGCGGGATGACAATAGGGTACAGTGCAACATCGTCACACTAGTCTGGACTAATAGAGTGTGACATCAGAGGATCATCGCGGGTTGTAAATAGGGTACAGTGTGACGATCTCTGAAAACAAAGAAAAATGGGAAGAAAGCCAAAATTTCTCACTGAACCTTCAGATCCAGGGAGTCAAGATGGATCACCCACAGACTCATAGAATGAAATTAACCAAAAGAAGGCAGGCTAAAAGAAAATAAGAGGCAAAAAAACAAAAAAGGTCATATCCCCAGTATAACCGCCATTTTGTTATCGTACTAATTGGTAAGTGAGGACACAAACAAATTTCCCTAACTTCCATAGAAAGATAGAACAAAACAAGACAAAATACACACTTCACCTTAAACTTTATTGTCATATAAACTAGTTTAGAGAGGTACACCTGACATACCTTTTAAATGATGCTTGATCCTCACTAGTTTCATCCTTGTAGATCCTTCTTTGAGTTTGCGGAATGGAGAGCCTATCTAAGAAGAAAAAAACAATAAAGAGGGAAAACAAATATATATATATTCCAATTAAGTCTATGTATAAGATCAAGGAGTTATACAATAAAAGTTAAGATACCTTTATAGGGAAGAAATGTATTGTTGCATTATATTAAATGGAAAGTGGAGAATACAACCCATGCCTTGATGTTTCAAGGTCCCCTTTCAATGGCTCTTTTCTCCAACACACACACTTTTTCTCTGATGCCTTTGATGAAGAAGATCCACAATCTGACTTAGAGAACTAAAGAAAAGATCCCAAGCATAATCTATAGTAGAACCCCTCATGCATATGCAAGTCTTAGCCTATTAAACCACAACCTTTTCCATGAGACATCCATATTTATATAGTGTGAAAGAGAGATGGATGAGGAGACTAGGATGATCCCACTAAATCAGAGAAGAGAGTAAGATCCAAACTGATCGGAGGCCACCTCATCTTCTAGAAGATTCCCTTCTAGAACATTCGTGAATTTTGACTTTTCCTTTGCTTAAGCATCATTGCACCCTATGTATAAGTAGCATGCGATGACGTCACAGTCCAGTTTTAGTGTAGAGTGTGATGATCAAGCATCGTTGCACCCCATGTATACAACATGGTGAGACGACATTCCTTGTTATGGTTTTTGACAGGGGAAAATCAAACCACTTTTCTCATGGAGAAAGTCTCTTTTAATATTTTCAGGGAACATAAGAACATGTTGTCATTTGATCACTGAGGTGACCAAAATAATGTGTAACAGGAGGCCTTGGTCCCAAGGATCATACTTGTTGACTTCTTTCATGGGGACATATTTTGACCTGTAAGAAAAATATAAGATTAGTGCATATATTAAAATTGCAAATTACACCAAGTTGAATGTAGCCTGATAATTTTGAACTACCATAGAATCCATTGAGGTTGTCACTGGGTATGGATTCATCATTTGAGGATGATAAAATGATGGCAGACATGTTTGAGAAGCTTGGTGAAATTTTGAGGAAGAAAGGGTGAAAAAAGTGGTCACTAGGAAAAATCGAAGGTTTAGAAGTTAACTCCTCCGATGCAAATCAGAGGGGTTGATAACAAGTTGTCTGATGTGTATCATATGCATTAGTTTCAAAGATTCCGATGTAATATCAGTAAAGTTGATGAAAAACCCTCCGATGTGCATCAGACAAGTTAATGTTAAGTCCTTTAAATGCATCAGGGAATTTGAAATTAAATTTATGAAACCCAGACTGTGAATTGACGGAGTTCAATGAAACTCCTTCGATCATATCAGAGGATTTAGTAATAAGTGGTATGAGGAGAAGAGGTCCTATTTGAAAGGATTTCATGAACTTCTCCGATCAAATTGGAGGAGTTAGTGCGAACTCCTTCAATATGATCGAAGGAGTTACCATGAAGTGGCCCGATGGAACTTGGGAAAATAGTGAAGGCCCCGGTCTGAATTTAGGAGTTCAATAGATGATCTCTCTTGTGGGGTTTTTCCTACTTGATAAAAGGGGGGGACACTCAAATTAGGGTAATAAAATTCTTTCGGGGTTTCGTCGAAATGGGTTTTGGAGAAACAATTTAAGGTTAACCATGAGGCTGGCTCAAGAAGTCTCAGAGTTGGATAGGCTTGGAGGGGCCATAGAAATAATACCAGTGTGAAGTAAGAGTATTAATAGCATATATGGGTGGAATTGGTCACAAAGGGGGGAGACGGTAGAGATGAAAACAAGAGGTTAGTGTAGAAAGAAAGATAACAAAAACAAAGCAAGATAAAAGAAATCTAACCCTAGCAAGGGAAAATGCACTGGAGATTACCTATCAATGTGTGTCCACATGGAAGCTCATAAGAGGATATGGATGTGAAATACAAGACTCGGAGCATTCTTCATATCGAGATATAAATTTTTATTCTTGGTGAAATGGTGAGAAATATGGGTTAACTGATGAATATATAGGAATCAAAAAACATTTGTAACATACTTGACCACCTAAAGCCCGGGCTACACCACTTAAACAGGCTAAAACACACGCAACCACCCATAGGCTAGGCATGTTGTAGTCCTAAGACTCATTTCTCTTATCTCTAATTTGAAAACAAAGGACTTCTCAACAATGTTAGAAGCATGCACACCACATGCATAAGACAAGATCCATGTCACAGCATAAAAGAGATAAACAACGTGCCATGCACAACAAATAACCAACAGATAGGCACATTATAATACATATCTCAGAAATAATTAAATACACATCGGAATACATTAAACAGAAAACACATAGAGCACTTATCTTTTCAAGTAAATTTTCACCAACTGGCTGCAAACCAAGGACGTTCCTCCCAACCATAGATGTTGTTGTTCATTTACTCTCATTAGCAGGTCACCCCCGAGCCAAGGTTATGAATCCACAAGGACAGGTCCTTGGCCAAGTCTAAATACATAGTAGTTAGCTAAGAAACTCTCAGGTTTCTCAACATCACAACAATCCTAATTTCCATCTCTCTTTCCCCCTCAGCCTGCACAACCCCAAGAAATGAACACATTTCTCTGCCATGCAATCCCTATGGCCGTTCCATTTTTCTCTAGGGCTCCAGTGCTACTGGTCAGGAAATATCCCTACTGGAAATTCCAAGGACTCTCAGCTGTGGATAGTTCCATCTAAATTGCCATCAATTTCATGCACACAGGAATCCATTCCCTTCGGGAATGATCAGTAAATCATTACAACCATTCAACGATGGATCTCCTCTTCCTGCCTTTGATTTCCATGCTCAACCCAAGAGCACACAAATTAGCAGTAATAAGTGAAGAGGAAGAAGAATGAGTGAACCAGTGAGAAGAGGATGAACCAAGGGAAGAATGACCCCAAAACAAACCCCAAGGGATGTTTAAATAATTACATGAATACAAGAGCCACATGGCCTCCCTCCCAAGAATCTCATTTAACCCCCTCTTCTCCATAAAATCAATTATGGGGAAATAAAATAATAATAACAAGAATTATCCCCTCAATCCCCCTCTCTCATGGAATCATAGCCCCCTATCTCTTTTTTCCTTGTCGGATCTTCCAGCCAATGGTGTATTTTATTAATGTATAGGAAGTGTTACATTTCCTAGGCACTCTAGCTCCTTTTCAACTTTACCGACTCACAAGACTAAGTCATATTTACATAATACATTATAGTTTATAAGGGTTAGAACTGGGATGTTACATCCCCCTCCCCTTATTTTGGAACTGTCCTCAGTGTACACCACTATTCCAATGTTATTAACATTACAATTCCAGGCCCTCTGGCCTTAATTCCAATAGGCAATCCAACCCAATCTTATATACATAGGCACTCTGGCCTAAAACATGTATGCATATGCATTCTGACCCAAACATGTATGATGATCTCTAGAATTTATATTTCTAGCAGCAATTCCAACCAACAAGCTCTCATTCCCTCTCATCCCTGCACAACCCAAAGAAATGAACCCCTTTATTTTCCATGCAGTACCTCAGGCCGTTCCACTTCTCCCTGGCTTCATTGCACTTGGCCAGGAAGTTTCAGAGTTGTGGGTTCCAGAACTCTAGTTGTAGCAAGTCCATTGGAATTTCTTCCTTCCATGCCTTTGTCATTTAGTTGCTCCAACATCACCTTCTTTTCTCTCATAGTCTGGTACTTTTATAGATCTTCAACATTCATTGTTTTCCTACAATATTTCAAATTAGCGAGCATGTCAGTTTAAAATTTGTGCATACAATTCTCATTCTTTCCCATATTGTAAGAGTAAATTTTCATAATCCAATACAATACTTATCTGTGCGGTTCATGGATATGCATCCATATGGTTTTCTCGTTAACTTGGCTCACTATTTTCCTTGACATACCCATTGTGTGCATGACCCCAATCAAGAGCTATCAAAGTCTCATCTTCCTTGTGGTCACTCACTTTCCAGGCCCAGGCTCGGGCATCCCCTTTTCTGCTATGCAGTCCCTCAGGCGATCCATCTTCCCTAACCAAGGTTCTCTTCCATAAGAAGTTTTCTAGGGACATAGGGTTCTCGTGTCACAATAGTATCCTTTTCCATGATTTCCATCTTGCATTTCCAACATCTCATCTATATTATACACATATAGTCATCATGAGATATCATTATAACCATTTCAAACATAAATGTCAAATCTATTTTATACAGGAATTTTTTTTTTCCAAGGATGATATTTTTGCTCGTAATGGTTGGCTCTGCAGCTGTAGATATTAGGATTTCCTTATGGGCTTACATCCCTGCCATATCCAAGACCATTCTACCTGCAATTTCTTCAATTTACATTCGGCCAAAACAATTCGTTAGTAATTATCAAATCATAATTCCCAAAACTATTTTATATAGGAAAAATAAAAATTCTAGACATGAGCTTCTGCTCATAACAATTTGACTCTTGCAGCAATAGGTATTGGTCTTCTTTATGGGATTACAACACTGCCATATCCCAGGCCCCTTTCCTCCTGCAATTTCAACATTCCTCAGCCAAACAAATTGTCAATATCTCATGTACAAGATATATATTTTCATGGAAATGATTCAAAACAAAGTGACAAAATGCTCTTAGAATTGCTTACAACTGTAACAACCCTAGTTAAATAGATGCATAGGGATTATTAAGTAAAATTAATTAGATAATTAATTTTCCTAATATGGTTTTAGTTAAACAATTATTAGTATTAATAATATTAATTAATTAATTAATTAATTATTAATTAATTGTTTATAACTTTTGATTGATTGATTAATTAATTAATTAATTGCATATCACATTCAATGACATGGGTAATAAATTAAGGGGCTTAATAAATTTAATTTAATCCTTTTGAAACTTATGTATGACAGGTTAAGGATAAGATAATAAAGGAGGGGATAAGGTAATAAAGGAAGGGATAAGGTAATTCATGGAGGGGAGGAGAGTCGGTGAAGGGGGAGATATGACAGGGAAGAGTCCTATGGGAGTGGTGTTATGATTTTGGGGGGAGGAAGCATTTTGCAGGAGGGACTGGATTTTTGTTTGGATATTTTTCTGGTGTGGGGAGTTTGATATTTGGGGTTTTTGGTGAATCATTGCAGGGGGCACCGGGTTGCTGGGGTTTTTGGGCACGAGGGCCAGGATTCCTTACGGTATCCTAGAGCTAGGGAGCTAGACAGGCTGCTCCTAGCTAGCTGGGTGGTTAGTCGGTTTGGGCAGGTTTTGGTCAAGCAGTAGGCTGGGCAAGGCAGCAGAGAGGAAAACCATATCAGTGAGAGTTAGCATCAAAAAGAGGTATTTTATTTATGAATTTGCTGAGTTATGGGATGATTATGTAAGTTATTTTCATGTTGTAAATAAAATTTAAATTCTGTTGAATATTATATGCTTATATGATGGTTAATGAATTACTTATGCAATGAGAAAGGAATTTCATGTATAATTGTAGGAATTTTTGGGTTTAATTAAGTTAGACCCCTACACATTGTATCAGAGCTTCAGTTGAAGCACTGGAACCTTAAGGGCCTACCTACCTACCTACCCAATTTAGGAATGGAACTGTTCCCACCCATAAATTTAAACAAACCTAAAATAATCTATAAAGGGTATATATATATATTGAAAGCAACCCAGGGCCCTGAAACCCTTTAATTAGATGAAAATCTAAGCTCTAAGCTCCACCTCCACCTAACCTGCAAGCCAAAAACATTTTTTTTGTTAGTTACACAGATCTATATATATATATATATATATATATATATATAT
>ML780672.1:1394890-1406229 GCA_009831015.1 Picea engelmannii
TATATATATATATATATATATATATACAGTTTAAAAAAAAAAGAAAAAAAGAAGAAGATAATAATAAAGAAAGAAAAATATATATATATATATATAAACCCAAGCACCCGAGAGCCATACTGTCATACAAAAACACACTGTCAGTGGGTTGGAAATGTCACCTCCAATAGTTATTTCACAGAGATTACACATGAAGAGAACCTATAATGCATTGCAAATGCATACGCGCTTCAGAATGTGCCTCTTAAAGCCACACCAACCTCTATTCTTGTCATGGTAACCCCTGTTGATTGGACCTTTTTCCTCCCGTTTAGGTTAAGATTTGTTATAATCCCAGTATATACCTGAAGCTAAAGCGACAGGTATAGATATACTTCAACGGTTTTGTAATTTGTTGCCATGTGCAGTATTGGGGGCGACATGTCAACATATCCATTGCTACTTGAACTGCAATGGTCGCCGACCCTGGTGCCCTCGTCATTCATGGAATTCCCAGTCCAGTTCATCCTTGATGTTGGCTGTGTTTAATTCGTCCGCGGAATGCTACAGAAAATTACATCTCCTTCACCAGCAGTTGGTGCATGATGAGCATAGTGACATTCATCAGCTTCTCTTGTGCAACGACCATGTAGAAAATCCCTACAGATCTCCACTAAGGCGTGGTCATATTCTTCACGGACGATGGAGATCTCAAAACTGGCAGTGGGTGAGGTGGTCCCTGAGGCCCAAGGAAAATATTTGATGGCCTGATCACATCAACTTGATGACCCAAAGGAACAGGTGATGGTCAGATGTCAGCTGCTTCTTGCATGGACACGCGTATTGCTGGGGAAGGATGATAGTAGCGACATGTTGAGCCTCGTGAACAATGATCAGGCAGAGGAATAAAGTGACTGTACTAGAAGAAACTTCCCAAATTTAGTACCAGAAGAGGACGGAGGCAATGTAGACGGTCGTGCCACCTCCAACCCGCTTGGCATACTGCCCCTTTTTAGATATCTGGCTATCCACCCCACCGGAAAATGCAATCCGGCCTTCACGGTCCTACTCTCGACCTCAGGATTCCTCAAAGACAACTATGAGACCTATGCGCTAACCAACTATGCCACCGCCATACACAAGTTATCCAAGACCGAGTGCCCAAGCACCAGGAATCAAGACACAGGAAGGAGGATCTCACAAGGGGGCTCAAAAGGCACGCACTGCCAAAAAAATTTTTTTTATTAATAAACCCAAAAAAAAAAAAAACCTACAAGCCAACACTCAGCGCAAGTCAAGTGGAGGGTAGCTCACGAGGAGCATTGTGTTTACACCGTGCCTCAGCCACACAACTAACAAACTCAACATACAAGCCAACACAAGCGCCAATTCAAACAAGCCACGGCCAAGAGAAGAGCTTGGAAGAGGCATTTTCTCTTGCACTAAATGCCCAAGCGTCACCGCCATACTCAGGACCAATGCCCTAGAGTCTGCATGAATTTGTATGAGGAAGGGCTCACAGGATGGTGCCCTCTTTTTCCCAAGCTAGTGCCTGCACCAAACCACCAAGGAGAAGATAGATAAAATCTTAAAGTATATAGAAGCCGATGGGACTAAGAGCCAAGAAAGCCACACAACATGTCAGACCAGCACCAGCGCCAAGAGCAGAGGGAGAGAGCAAAGTGGAGAGGCGACAGTGAGGGAGCGTTAGGGTTAAGGAATATTTTAGGGTTTAGGTATGAAGAGCTGGAGGAAACAAGGGCGGCACGTTGGCTTCATGCGTGCCCGCCCTTTAGTTATTTAAAAAGAAATTTGTTTTTAAATTATTTAAGTAATTTATATTTTCTTTATTTTAGTTATATTTTTTTATTTTTATTTATTTATTATTGATTATCATAAAATATTTATATATATTATTTGTTAAATTGTTTATTTTTTATTATTATTTATTTTATAATGATAAAAAAAATATTAATAAATAAAGTTATAAAAAAAAATTTGAAATGTTTTGGAGTCTATGGGTTTTGAACCCACGACCACCCACTGCCTAAGCCTTAAGAAACAACCAAACACCAACACGCCATACATGAGTCTTTAAAAATAAATTCATATACTTAAATAGATTAATGGTAACATAGTACTATCCCGAAGTATAATCTCCAATTATCCATGTTAACCAAACACTGAGTTTCGTGCCCTCAACCACCGAACCAAGTGCCAAGTCCCTCCATTCCATTTCATCAGTCAAATCCAAGCACCAAGCTTCAATGCATAGCCTCAAGCTCACTACATCATATGACCACAAGTCAGGAAACAATACATAACCACAACGCACAAGCGCTAAGTTCCAATGCCGAAAGCCACTCTACAATCCTCAAGACTCGCACCTATAGCCACCGAGACACACAATTCAATGCATATGCACAACATGCCACGTAAATCTCATGAGTTGATCATAGAAGGATAACCTTAGACTCATTTCATCAGCATTAGGTTGGAAGTCACCTTAATTAGTTGTAAGCGAAAAGTTTAAAGGACTTAGACTAGGACAAACAGGAAGGAGGCGACATACACACTAGGAAAGTAATCTAGAGGAATTGGCGAGTATGGCGCAAGGCTAGTGTAGCTACCAGGAAAAGGAGTCAATAGTTTTATTAGGTGAAGAAATCAAGTTTAGATGCTTTATCCCTAACCTAGCCAATCCCATAAAGAGAGTAACGTCTGTTTACAGACAAGTAAAAGAAACTTATGCCTAACCCTGTCTTCTAGTTAAGTTGCGCAATGAAACATCCTTGAACTCACCCTGACAACTTTGGTTGATGCAGGTTAAATCATACAGGATGGCTAGGACTCGAGGGAGTCGAGGCAGAGGAGCATCATTGCAGGCACCGTCGACACCGCTAGCGCCACCGCCACCATCGCCTGAACTAGCTCTCATACTGTGCTCGTTGGAGGCCATAAATAAGACTTTAAAGGGGTGACAACCAACAGGGAAAGAAGTGGAACCCCCACCATATGGAATGGGTAATTCAAAAGTGTTAAGCGATTCAGGGGGAGGACCTCCACCCGAAGACATCACTCAAGAACTGCAAAAGATTAAACTTTTGGAGTTTGTCAGGGGTCACGCCAGTGAATGCGCAGAAGCATGGTTGGAAGGCATGACAAGGTGTTTTGCCTTAAGGGAATATGTGTCCAACTCAAAGGCGAAGATAGTGATTTTTCAGTTAAGAGACAATGCCTTGAACTGGTGGGGCAACCTGGAAAGACAACTGCATCTTACCCCAGACACAGTATCTTGGGAACTTTTCAAGGAGAGGTTCCGAAGGAAATATCTACCAGCTTACTATGAGGAACAACAGGTAGGGGCGTTTCATGCCTTAGTACAGGGAAACATAACTATAGAAGAATATGATATCAGAATTATGGAATTGGTCAAATATGTTTCGTATATGGATAATGACCAATGACAGGCAGAGCGATTCGTCTATGGATTGAACCCTAAGATAAGAGCTATGGTGCGGATGTGGAAACCGTCTTCAGTAGCGGAAGCTGTGGAAAATGCGCGTTATGCGGAGGAACACATGAACTTAACCAGAGGTACGAGATTGACCTTTCCGCATCGTCCTAGATTCGTGGGGAAGGCCCCTAGGACATTTCCCAGGGGAGGGGGATCAAGGCCACCTCCATATGGTAACAAAGTCACACCAAGGATAGTAACCACAAGGATTTCAATGGCAGCGAGTGCAGCATCTCATTCATCACCAACAATGCAGACAGGTCCACGACCATCTCAGGGAACATCTAGTAGGGGCAGGGGTTCCAGGGGAAGGAACTCATTTAAGAGACAATCACATAACAGTGTGCAAGTTCAATCTCATGTTACCTATTGGGGATGTGGAGGACTCCATTACTAGCATGACTGCCTAGAGTTACATTCAGGGTTCGTGCATAGAGAAAGAAAGGCCCCGATGGGAAGAGCAAGTAGCAGCCACCAGATTTACGCAGTGGTTAATAATCGTCATGCCGAACATCAATCCATGGTGGTGGAGTCATTAGGTATGCTAAATCATATCAATGTTAAGATTTTATTTGATTCTGGTGCAACAGATAGTTTCATTTCACCATCTCCATTAGAAAAGTGTGGGTTGGTAGCCTACGAGCATGATGACTTTAAATAAGTCGAGAAGGCTTCGGAGGAAAAACAAGCAGTAGGACCTAGTGTTGATAATTTTATAGTATACCTGGGAGTGTGTACTACCAAGTTGAAGGTATACGTCACTGCTCTTGGGGCGTATGACCTAATCATTACAATGGATTGGTTAGAAGCTCATCGAGCTTTGGTGGATTGTTTTGCAAAAAGGGTGCTTTGTGTCGATGACAAAGGAAGACCAGTAGAGATCTAGGGTGTACGTAAAATGGTGTCATTACGCTTTATCTCAACTATGAATGTTAAGTGATGCTTGAGGCAAGGGTGTCGACTGTATGTAGTGGAAACAGTGAGTGAAAGGAAGGGGCCCTCATTAGATCAGTACCCGGTATTGTCATAATTTAAGGATGTTTTTCCGAATGAGTTACCAGGGTTACCTCCTGAGAGGGAGCTTGATTTTACTACTGAGCTAAAACCTGGTGCAGAACCAATTTCCAAAACTCCGTATCGGATGACAATGCCAAAACTTTGTAAATTGCAAATGTAGTTAAAAGAGTTACTGGACTTAGCGCTAATAAGGCCCAGTGTTTCACCTTGGGGTGTACCAGTAATTTTTGTAAAGAAGAAGGATGGATCCTTACGACTGTGTATAGATTACAGGGACTTGAACCATGCTACAGTGAAAAATAGGTACCCAATGTCACGAATAGATGACCTCTTTGATCAGATGAAAGGAGCAGCGGTATTCTCAAAGATCGATTTGTGATCAGGGTATCATCAATTAAGGATTAAGGAAGGCGACATCCCAAAAACTGCCTTTCGAAATCGGTTTGGACATTACGAGTTTGTCGTAGTACCTTTCGGATTGACCAATGCACCAATAGTATTCATGAGCCTCATGAATAGCATATTCCGGAAGTACAAGTCTTTCTAGATGACATCCTCATCTATTCCAAGAAAAAAAGAGAACACGAGGAACACTTGCGAGTGGTGTTGTCCTGCATTAGAGAGAACAAATTGTATGGGAAGTTGTCAAAGTGTTCCTTCTTTCAGAAATAGATCCACTATTTAGGTCATATCATTTCTGGTGAAGGAATCTATGTGGACCCAGAAAAGGTAAAGGCCATTAAGGAGTGGCCAGTGCCAAAAAATGCCCATGAGGTGAGAAGCTTCATGGGGCTAGTATGTTATTATCGAAGATTTGTGGAGGGATTCTCCAAAATAGTGAAACCCATCACCACTTTGCATCACAAGGGGGTCAGGAATGAATGGACTGAAGAATGTGATAGTGCATTCATTGAGCTTAAGAGGTTACTAACTAGTGTGCCAATTCTACGGGTGCCAGATATGGAAAAGGACTTCACAGTCTGCACGGATGCCTCGAAGAAAGGGTTGGGGGCCATGCTAATGCAGGATGGAGGAGTGATAGCTTATGGGTCAAGGAAGTTCAAGAAACACGAAGAGCTATACACGACTCATGATTTAGAGTTGGCAGTTGTAATGCTAGCTCTGAAACTTTGGAGGCACTATCTTGTGGGGCAAAACTTTGAGCTCAAAACGGACCATCAAAGTTTAAAACATCTCTTCACTCAAAGGGATCTGAATGCTAGGCAAAGGCGATGGAGTGAGTTTATGAGTGAGTATGATTTTGGTATTTCATACATTAAGGGAAAGGAAAATGTGGTCACAGATGCCTTGAGCAGGAAACCACGTGTCTTCTCCTTGATACCCTTAAAAGCCAATTTGAGAGAACATGTGTTGATGCAACTCCAAGGAGATAGTTGGTATTTAAAGGTTACTTCAAACCTCCATGGTGGGAGGCAGTTAGATCCAAAGTATGAAGGATATATTCTGGAAGTAGACAGACTATTGAGATATCGAGGAAGGATGTACATCCCTGAAGATGGGGATATTCGAAGCATCATACTGAAGGAAACCCATAGAGAACTTTATTGTGCGCATCTAGGTGTGAAGAAGATGTATGCAGACATGAGGAAGCTCTTCTTCTGGGTAGGCATGAAGCACGATGTAGTCCATTTCATTGCCAAGTGCCTAGAGTGTCAACAAGTGAAAGCCAACCACCATCACCCGGCAGGCCTCCTACAACCACATGATGTTCCTATGTCCAAGTGGGAAGTCATTTCTATGGATTTTATTGTAGGGTTGCCACTCAGATCTCATAGACACAATGCCACTCTTGTGATAGTGGATAAGTTAACCAAGAGTGCTCATTTTATTCCAGTTAGAGACACTTACGATGTCACTGATGTGACACGTGTGTTTGTAAGTGAGGTTATCTGTTTGCACGGGATACCTAAGAAGATCATTTCAAATAGGGACTCTAGATTCACTTCTAGGTTTTGGACAAGTTTGCAGTCATCGTTGGGGACTCAGTTGAAATTAAGCACAACTTATCATCCTGAAACAGATGGGAAAACCGAGAGAGTAAATCAAGTCATGGAAGACATGCTTAGGATGTATGTCATGGATAATCAAACCCAGTGGGAGAAGTACCTACCTTTGGTAGAGTTTGCCTACAATAATAGTTTTCATAGCTCCATCGGAATGCCACCCTACGAAGCTCTATATGGAAGACCATGCAGAACACCGTTGAGTTGGGATAGATTAGAATATCGAGTAACAGTTGGGATAGAATTGATTCAAGAGATGGAGGAACATGTGATTCAGATTAGGCAGAGACTAAAGGAAGCACAGGATAGGCAGAAAAGTTATGTGGATGCACACAGGACTGACGGAAGTTATGAAGTGGGAGACCAGGTTTTCATTTGTATCAGGCCTAATAAGAGTACCATACGGTTCGGGAAGGGGACAAAGTTGTCACCTCGATTTATAGGACCATTCAGAATCCAAGAGAAAATTGGACCTATTTCCTATCGTCTCGTACTGCCACCCCACTTGCATAAAACTCATAATGTTTTTCATGTATCTATTTTACGTCATTATGTTGCTGATGAATCACATAAACTAAATTGGAAGGAATTGCAGGTATCGGACATGGGAACCCTCACGTTAGAACCGTTATGCATATTGGACCGTAGAGTCCGACAGCTCAGGAACCGTCTGGTAGACCAAGTTGAGGTCCAATGGGACAAGTATAGTTCAGGATCTACTACTTGGGAAGACGCTGAGACACTACGACGAGACTATCCCTCACTTTTTTTACCACCTCGAGAATATGTTTCTCAAAAGTTGGGTGTATGTAACACCACCTTTTGACTTAGACAGCCAGGATTACCTGAGGCCTACATATATTATTTTCTATTCACAGTGAAACTATTAAATGATACACTTAAACTTTTAAGACGTATGAACCTTTGTGAATGTTATATGTTATTGATGATGATGGAGATAATGTGATCTACTATGCGAATGTAAATTTTATGAATGTTTAAATGTTATTGATGATGATGTATATGATGCGACATATTGTGAGAATGTAAATTTTATGAATGTTTAAATGCTATTAGAATGATTTTGGATTTGATGCAATCTATTTGGTAAATGATAATTTTATGAATGGGTGTCGAAATTGAATTATGGGATATTATGAGATCTATTTCTAACTTGAAAACCTTGATGTTAAGTTATTGGTACAAGGATACAGAATTGAAATGATGATTGTATGCAATTACATGATGATAATGCATAGAAATGTATGAGTCTATTTTACAGACTAATCTGCAGGTTATGGGCAATGAAATAGCCAAGGGATAATGATGATGAAAGTGGATGTCATGACCACTAGCCAAGAAACATTATGGTATGAATATTTGTATGTGAAATTATATTGGTTTGGATGCATTGCTATGATATGTGGACCAGTGCAAGATTTCAGGTGATGAGGCTGCCCAAAACCGAATAAATGATGACAAAACTCCCAGCAACACGGTGCCACTGTATATTCCATTGTAGGGTTTGGACCCTAGTTATTATTAGGAGGGGTGGAGGCATTTCCCACCGTGTATCGTCGAAGCCTGAAGTCATGGGAGGATGATTTTAGCTCACGCTCCCCTAGACGTGTGATGATGATTGTCAGTTGCCTGCTGGGGAAGCTTGGTCGAGATAGTGACACTTCCACTTATGGGTTCTATTTGGAGTTAGGTCAATATAGTTGACGCTCCAAGATAGTCCAGCAGAGGATGGATAGGAATGAAGATGGAAGTAAGTTAGGGAGGAAGGATGAGTAGAAATAGTTGAGAAAGTGTGGAGATTTGTTTGATGGTGGAATTTAATTTTTTTCCCTTCTAAAAAGAAAATGTGTATGCATGAATATTCATGATTATGTAACTAAACCACAATTGTCTAAATAAAATTGTTGAACTAGATAATTGTAATTAAATAATTTCGCAAACATTTGATTGGTTTATTGTCTTTTATAAAAGAATAGTCTTGTTGATTGGATTGGATGCATACATAAAATACTACAAGGGCGATAGTTATTGATTATTAGTACATGCATGGGACTTGTATGTACTAGCTACACATACATTTCTTCTACATGTACACTAGTATGTATGAGTTTTCTTGGCTTACTTACTAATAGTGTCGGTTAATTGTCATGAATGTGTGAACCGTGTTTCTTTTCCTTTGTATCATGAGATACCTTAACTTCAGGATGAAGTTTCCTGAAGGGTGGGTGTATGTAACAACCCTGGTTAAATAGATGCATAGGGATTATTAAGTAAAATTAATTAGATAATTAATTGTCCTAATATGGTTTTAGTTAAACAATGATTAGTATTAATAATATTAATTAATTAATTGTTTATTAATTAATTGTTTATAACTTTTGATTGATTAATTAATTGATTGATTGATTACATATCACATTCAATGACATGGGTAATAAATTAAGGGGCTTAATAACTTGAATTAAATCCTTTTGAAACTTACGTATGACAGGTTAAGGATAAGATAATAAAGGAGGGGATAAGGTAATAAAGGAGGGGATAAGGTAATTAATGGAGGGGAGGAGAGTCGGTGAAGGGGGAGATATGATGGGGAAGAGTCCTACGGGAGTGGGATTATGATTTTGGGGGGAGGAAGCATTTTGGAGGAGGGACTGGATTTCTGTTTGGATATTTTTCTGGTGTGGGGAGTTTTATATTTGGGGTTTTTGGTGAATCATTGCAGGGGGCATCGGGTTGTTGGGGGTTTTGGGCACGGGGGCCAGGATTCCTTACGGTATCCTGGAGCTAGGGAGCCGGATAGGCTGCTCCTAGCTGGCTGGGTGGTTAGTCGGTTTGGGCAGGGTTTGGTCAAGCAACAGGCTGGGCAAGGCAACAGAGAGGACAACCATATCAGCGGGAGTTAGCATCAGAAAGAAGTGTTTTATTTACGAATTTGCTAAGTTATGCGATGATTATGTAAGTTATTTTCATGCTATAAATAAAATTTAAATTCTGTTGAATATTATATGCTTATATGATGGTTAATGAATTACTTATGCAATGAGAAAGAAATTTCATGTTTAATTGTAGGAATTTTTGGGTTTAATTAAGTTAGACCCCTACAACAACTATAATTCAATTACTTCTATTAATCCAAATATCAATTGGAATGAAATCATCATTACATACACATGTATTATCAGTCACACAGACTTTTCATAATACAATAGTTAATAAGATAACAATCAATGTGCCAATACCCATGGTCACATCTACACAATGCATCCATGCATTGACTACATAATACCACATAACTATGCCATATATTCCACCATGATGAGTTGGAAGGTCTGGCCAATGATTCAACAAATCATCCACACACTTCCTATTGCTTGCCTAACTATTTGGTTACCTTCCTTTTCCACCCAAACACAACACCAAGAATATAATCCTTAAGTGTTCTCCAGTGTTGGAAAAGAGGTTACAATCCAAACATCATATATACAGTAGATACTATCGAGCACTCACATAGCACTATATCCCTTCCATATCCAACCATATTATGGTCCCACACATGACTATCTCTATGGATATTCATTGTTATATAAGGAGTATGTCTCCTAAATTACCTGTTTATGATCCCATAATCATCATAACATAATATGAAACTGATATTTTATCTAAGTGAACTCTAGCATCAACAACACTTACACACTCTGGGCCTTCGGCCATTTCATATCAATTTAAATACTGGAAATTAACTGAGGGAATCCTTACCTCAATCCCCTTCAACACGTATGCATCAACGAAAACTAAATGCATACCTTCTTCGTTGTTACCAACCTACTTGTTGTTGTCTGACCAACTGATATTTGTAGAATCTCAGAGACTTCCCCCTTCATCATTTTGATCACCATTCCTTCCATCCTCATGGGTCTTCACCTTGATGGAAATTATAAGCAACAACAACATCCACATATTTAACCCTGTTGTATCATTTTTCCTGAATACATAATCTATCCCTAGTCATACTCAAACATTATTTCATAATAACAGACTATTCTAAGTTCACCAACATGTTATATGCATATCCAAGAATGTACATATGCAAAATTACACATCTATATGCACCAAGCATTTATTGCCAACATGCCTACTAATGCATATGCAATTTACCTTCATTGTATGCTTCATGCACTCTAGTGCATTTCTGTTTCAATTCACTTATTTATTTATCTATTTCTGTTGTAGTTGGTTGTCCTTGAATTCCTTTAGATCCTTGATACCTTACATTCTCCCATTCTTCTCATCTGCACTATGGTTCTATGGGTCTGAACACTTTTCTAGCCACGTTCCACCTGGCCATTCTTTTCCACTTAGTACCATTGCCCAATGGAAATCCATTTTCATTCAGCGCCACTTTTGAAGTGAGAGAACATTCCAATTCCTCTGCATTGACATCTTGCTTCCACTGTGAACTTTGATTTAAGCTTTTAGACAGTAGATAAGTCATATCTGACAAATCCTTCCCCTGAACTCCTATGCTTGACACATAGAGATTATTCACACACCACCTCTTAAGATCTTTGTTTCCTTCCATATCAAGCTTGCAACTGTCTACACATATATACCTTCAAGGCTATGGAGCCTTACTTTTCCTTTCTATTCCCATTAATGACATTATTCACATGCTAGCTTCATGTCCCATGTGAGGATTATTTCTTTTGTAGTACCTCATCCAACTTTTGTAAGCAAAGTCATGCCTCCATGACCCTAACATCTGATCCTATTATTGAATTGAT
>ML780672.1:1417428-1445778 GCA_009831015.1 Picea engelmannii
AAATTTATTAACTTAATTAATAATTGATTAATTAATAATTAATTAATAATTAATCAATTATTCAACTAGTTGTTTATTAACCAGTTTAACCTATACTAACTACATTAATATTTTTGTTTATCCTAAGTCTGTTTGATTATGGATAGGTGAAGGCAGGTAAGGCGAAATCAATGGGGCAAAAGGACAAGGGGAGAGAAGGCGCAGTGTGTATGAAGGATGCAGCAGGGTGATGGAGAATTGAGCGACAAGAGTGGAGGGAGGAAGCGGAATCACCTGAGCCAGACTTCATCATCGCGAGGGAAAACGCCAAATAAACAGTCGAAGAATCGACTCGCCTATAATTATATGACCCCAACAGGTACAATGATGAGAGGGGAGACCCATTGGTTGTCAGACACTGGGTAGATAAAGTTGGTTGTGAGCAATTTCTGTAGCTCTTCCTTGAATATGTCCTTTAGTATCGGATTCATCTGACATTGGGGATAAAGGATGGGTCTGGATCCTTCATTGATGTATATATGATGTGTGCCTAAGTCAGGATGGATTCCCTTCATGTTAGAGTAATCCCAAGAAAAGGCATCACTACGTTTTTTTGACACTTTAACCAATCGCTCTTTTTGTTGTTCAGTTAGTCCCTAGTTGATTTTCAAGATTGTTGTTTAGTTAGTCCCTGGTAGGGGATCCTTGTTCCTTTCCTGGTGGGGATTCATTTTCTATGGGTGATATGTTTTTTGAGGCTAAATAATCTTATGTTTCAGGTTGCATAACATGATCAAGAACATGTGTAGTTGTTGAGGAAGAAGAAGAGGCTATGAATTCATTGATTTCATCATTCTCTATGATATCTCTAATGGCTAAGTATTGATCTATAGAAAGGACTTGGTGAGCTTCTCCTTCTTCATCACTATCCTCCCCGTCATCCCAAAGTGGTGTTTCAATATCTGTGTTGAGTTTGGTCAGAGGATAGAGGGTTAATTGTTTTTTTAAGGTCCCACGAGAGAAGGTCATGTTTCCTGGCCTATAATTGATGTAGGCATCAACAATGGACAACCAAGGCCTTCCCAGGATTAAAGGATACCCTCCCAAATAGGTTTTGGTTTGTAGGACCATAAATTTGACAGGATATTCCCACAAATCTACGGAGATCACTATGTCTTCTAAAATTCCCTCTGGTTTAATAGTTGATCTATTAGCAAGTTGGAGTATGGTTTGGGTTTCCCTAAGGCTTGTAAGTCCTAAGAATTTCATGGTATCATATGTCATAATGTTAATAGTATCATCGAGGTCGATTAATGTGTTGCTAATGAGTGCGGTATTGATCTACACATTAACTACTGGATTTCTAGGGTCTGATTATTTGGTTGCGAGAACTCCCCCCATAATTAAGTTTGATAGTTTACCCATAACATGGAAAGTCTGAGGATCCTTTATTTTTCTACCAGGTCTCCTTAAACAAAGTTCCCATGTCGCTTTCGAATAAATAGGCACATAATTGATGGCTTGGAATAATGGTATTTTAACACACACATTCTTGATTTCCCCTAAGAAGTAAAAATCAGGTTGAGTAAGAGGTTTTTCTAGGATTAATATTTCTGGACAGGGTGGGTTTTGAAGTTCAGGGTGGGAATGATCAGTTTTCAAAGGTTCCTGAGATTTTTTCAGTTCTGACTCTTCATTCCAGACATCCTCGTTCAAATCTTCAATATGAATATGAGGTTATTCCTTGGTTAATGTCTTCCC
The DNA here is from genome assembly GCA_009831015.1 of Picea engelmannii. NCBI lineage: Eukaryota > Viridiplantae > Streptophyta > Pinopsida > Pinales > Pinaceae > Picea > Picea engelmannii. The sequence goes on from ML780672.1 coordinate 1,419,169, forward strand.
AAATCGAAGGTGGATATCAGTATAGTCCAGGGAAGAGATGGAATAGGTAGGGTAGGAAGAAAGTCCAACATCTTGCATTGGTTGAATTGGCCTTCCATTACTAGGGTTACGTATGGGTTATGCAAGTATTTGTGGTCAAGGAGGGGATGATGTGGATTCCTTCATTTGGGGAGGGGGGAGACATTGCATGGGTGTTTGTGTCATGGGATGTTGAGGGCCTCCCAAAGTGGAATTTCTCCACCCTTTTTTCCATAGCTGGTTTGGAGGAGGAGGAGCCACCCATTGTTGTGTTGGCATACCCCATGGTTGAAAATCATATTTTCTAGAAGGGTTAGTCCTCTATAAATTAAAATTACTGATATTGTTCTCGAATCATACCTTGAGGTCTGGGTTTCCAGGTTCGCTTCTGAGAGACAAAGTATAATTTCTCTGGTTCCTCAACTTTTTGATAGATAACCTTCAATCCTGGTAAGGATGGAAAATTGCAAGTAGCATGGCCCTTGTTGCATATTCCACAAAACTTGATTTGATCCAATGGATACTATTTCCATGGGTGATTTATTCTGCACTTGTTGTTCTGCAGTTGGGGGAAAATATGGCCAAATATCGTTCTATCTCTTCCTTCTTCTTCTTCATTTGAAGTGTATATAACTGATAGGTCAGGGACCTAAGTATAATAGTCTTGAAGTTCTCTAACATGTTCATGATATATTCTCTTGTAACTCCACCTCTAGCAGTCTTTCCAGTATATCTCTTGGTCCTTTGTCTATTTTTGAAGTTCCTCTGGAATATTTGTGACAAATTTCCAAGATAGTATCATATTCTAACTAAGAGACATCGCATCCACCCATCAGGTTGAGAATTTCAATGCAATTATTTTAGACTCCTCTTAGAAATAAGACACGTCATGTCTCGGAAGCCAAATCTCCTTTCCTTGCCCTTTGCAAATTATATTTGAACCATTTAACGCAATCCTCAAGGCTCTTATCTTTATGTTTCATCATAATGAATACTTCCTCCCTCCTTTCCTTATCTTTACAATAATCTTGATAATTCTCTATAAATTTATTCTTCATATGGTCCCATGTGCGGATGATGTCCCTACCAAGGTCCATCAACTAGCGTAGTGGAGCATCCTTGAGTGTGGCAGGTAAAAGATTCAATTTATGGGTATCTGACACATAATCATACCTCATGCAAAGTACGTCGAACTTGAAAAGGAAGGTGTTAGGATCGTATTTAGATAAACCATGGAAATTCAACAAGATTGAGTGAGGGATGTTCTTCATTTTAGTCTCTTCATTTCATCCTCTAATTGGAAATATGAAAGAAGGGGCTTCTTCCTTGACAACTTTGTGTGACATTTCTCTCCATGGGTCATCTTTCATTTCTAAGGGTACTTCAGGAAAGATGAATTCCTTGGAGTGGTATTTTTCACTGATCATCTCTTCTGAAAGTGGAAACTATGTGTGCATAAATCCTTATATGGTCTCAGATTCTTGAATGGAGGTGTTATCACATATATTTGTCAAGGGAAGCATGTTGTCCAAGTTCGTGGCCTGCAAAAGAAATTTCAAAGCGCATTGTCCAGAGAAAAGGCCCAAACACAAGAAACCCGAAATCAACAGGAGTTCTCTGATCCAGCAAGACGCGTGGAGACAGATCAACAGACTCGCGAGTTTGTAGTTTGGGGAATTGGCAAGGGGTAGGGTGCAGATAAAGAAAAGAACAAAATGTGAAGTATATATGGGTCATCCAATCTAGAGGGACGCATGGCATCAGATCTGAGAAATTCATGATTTCATGAATCAGAGGTTTGGTTGGGAGTAATGTGCAAGTTTCATGCCATGTGAACTCGCGAAATGCCCAGGAATTGGGCCCATTGTCACAACCCATGGTCATGTGAAAAGCGGGTCTAGGAGGACGGGTTAGTGCCCATCACATAGTTGGTGAGAAAAGATGATCATGAGTCCTGAAGACCTGAAGCACTGAAGTCCGGAGACCCGAAATCATCTCATCCGTCGATCTCAGGAAAGCCATGCGTCATCAGATCCAAGGCTCCGGGTAAAAGCAGTTGAAGGCAGAGGATGTTTGAGATTCTATTTTCCCGGAGTCTAGAGACCCGAAGAAAATCTCAACCGTTGATTTGAAGGAGGTATATCTGATCTGTTGAAGTGTTATTTTTCAACGTCAAAACTACCATTCCCCTCCCCCAGGGAACAGTTTGGCAGCTTCCAAAGTTGGCAGGTGGAGAAACCTGGTTGTAGCTCTAAATCTAGTAGGTGCATCCAGATCTCAGATCAGGACCAGATCTACGGCCACAGTTCATTGCCGGGATGCAACATGCTCAGGTGATAATTTTCTTGAGTAGTCTCGTAATGGAAACCATGGTATAGGGAATGCACTATGTGGATAAGCATAGTGGATTGCGGGCCCAAAATCAGTCTGAACCTAAACCACCTCTGAGCGGCCCTATAATCGCATGTTTATATGGAATCTTATCCGATAGAAGTACGTGACCGCTCCCTGAGCATTAGTTCTCGATTTTATCTCTAAGGAAAGGCAGTTAATGAAAATTGAGCTGGTGGTTGAAACCTCGGCTCACTCCATAAATGGAAGGCATGGAAGGCCCGACCATGGGGACTAAACCATCAGCCCATGGTACCCCTGTGGGCAGATTTTCCTACAAAACCCATGCCGATCTAAGCTCGTGCCTGACATAGGGGTGCACGTTCAGTCTGACAGAAGAACTCGCTGACGCAAAGCTTTGAATGTAGTGATCAGATCACACTCCTGGTAGTGGAAAATTGTTCTGAGTATAAATAGATAGTTTTAATATTTTGTTAAGGTTGTTAGCTGGTTGAGAAGAGCTCCCTATTTTGTAATGTTTTGATGCCAAAATTGTTCTCTGGTTATGTATAAGATTTGAGACTTTCGTATTAATAGAAGTCAGCCTCTTTTCATCTCTTTGTAAAAACTATGCTAAAACACTCATGCATGGAGGATCCAGTCGAGGGTTGTTATGTTGTTGTAATGTAGGTTTGATTGCAGTAGTATCATGACCAGTTTTAGTCAGCTTCCTTGTGATCTTTTCCCCTCTTACACTAAATGGATCAAGCATGGAGGATCTAGTGGAGTTGTTGTAGATGCATGGTGATGTAGGTTTGATCATTCTGTTGTTGTGACTATGTTGTTTGGACATATTTCAGTGTCTAAAACTTGAGCTTAAGAGTGATCTTGAGTCTAAGTTTTTCTTCTCCAAGATGCTTGAAGGTATGATGCCCATAGCAACATTTTCCACCTTTCTCACTAAGTCTTCCCTCTGCTCACACTTAAACTCAATTCATTGACTGAAGTTAGTTGTGGCCCTCACTTCCCTATACATTTCTTGTCCAGTTCTGTGTTGAACAACATTCATATATTGAGCTTTGTCCATTGACCTCCACTCATATAAACCAAAGATCCACCAAAAAATATGATGGGTACTGGGCTTATCCTCCTGTAATCTAAGGATGACTCTCAGTGATAACATTCATGGCGTCGTTACTGAGGACAAATTGAATATTTTCCCTAGGTAGAATGAAAACAAACTTCTGGTTCTGAAGGTGCATCAGACATCAAAACCTTTGAAGATTTCATTTTCACCTAGAGACTCCACTGTCTCGACTCCACTGTTGCAGTGCGACTACCTACAGCTACAGCCCCTCGGGAGAACACAACGATCAGATCTGGTCTTTGATAGTGAACAAAGACCAGACACACTCATTCTTCATATAATTCACCTGGCGACTCCATGGTTAAAGGATCGATTGATGACTCCATTGGTTTGAAATGGAAAAAATCATGGCTCGAAGGTTTTCTCCCTTTAATTTCTCTATTGTTCCTGGTTTTCCCAATGTTGTTCCTACTCCAAATGAATGGAGTGATTATTTTCCCATATTGAGAGAGCATAAAGAGGACAACCCTACTCAGCACCTCCATGAGTTTCATGAACTCATGCATCAGTGGGAGATGCATCATGAAGATGTATTAATGAAGATGTTCATGTTCTCAATAGCAGGAGATGCTCATTAGTGGTATCACTCCTTACCTCCTGCTAGTACTTCCTCCCTGAGAGAATTTCATGCAGCTTTCAATAGACATTGTCAAAAATTTTATTCCTCTGAGTTTATTTGTCATAATTGTTGTGAGGAATACAAGGATAGTGATCAAGATATGACTGCTTCGAATGAAAGATGTGAGGATGAGGGACATCCCCCGGAGGAGATGATGGAGCTGATATTATCACTTTCTACAAGAATAGAGGAATTGAAGGTAGATCGTGCTTGCTTCTCTTATGGATATGCGGAGGATGTTTTGGTCCTCGAAACAGAGGTTCTTGGCAGCCCTGCTTATTATGAAGAAGTGATTTCAGATACTGGCCAAGAACAAACAACTTGTGATCATATTTTGGGAAAGATGATGAAGATAAGTGCTCTCCCATGGTTCCTATTTATTATGATTGTGAATTTGATCCTTGGGAGAGTCATGAAGGATAAAGGGAGAAGCTAAATGCACATTTTATCTCTTGTTTAGATCCTGTAAACGAGCAGATCTCACCTGGCACCAGCTAGCCTGTGTATGACAGCTATGAATCAGATTCTAAGCTAGATATGTAGGATTTCCAAGAACATACAGCAGAGTCTTATCCTTTGTTCAATAAAGAGAAATATTGTGAGGAAACCAACCATCCTTGGCCTACAAAAGTCACTGAGCATCATATTGAAGAAAAGAGTTTTCCCATGGTCCCTGTTTATGATGATTATAAATCTAATCCTTGGGAAATCCATGAAGAAGAGGAAGATCCAGAGGGGCATTTTATCTCCTGTCCAGATCCTGTCAGTGAGAAACCATCACCCAAGGCCAGTCATATTGCATCGACTGTTCACCCACCTGCACTTACCAGAGATATTCATCCATGTGTGAGTAGCTGTGGAGCAGATCAAGCTGTCTGTTACAAACTTTTTGGATTTTTCCACTCATTCTATGAGCTTGTCAGCGAGTACTTGGAGTGGAATTTCCTTCATATCTTGGAGCCACCCAACTTTATCTCAACTTCAGACTTTGGAGAGAAGATGAAGGATGTAGTCATTCTGTTGTCATGGTTGCATTATCTATTATTGATCATTGACAGAGTAAAAGAGCTTCCAGTCAGGAAGTTACTTGAATGGCTATGGTGGAAGTTTGCTTTTAGCTAGAGTTTTGTAAAAATTAGTTAGTATATGATTGTACATAAATAAGCTCCTTCTAGAGCCCATGTGTTTTTTTTCATTTTTTAGTAGATTAGTGTGTACACATTTCCCTGTTTTCCTCATCCGGATTTTTTTTTATCATGACTCCATAGCCCAATGCAGAAGGCGACTGGAACTACATGTTCTTGGCAGCTCGCAGGGAGCATGCCATCCCCTGTGGATCTAAATGTTATCACATATAGTTGTCAAGGGCAGTAAGTTTTCCAAGTTTGCGACCTGCATAAGAAACGTCAAAGAGCGACGTTTAGAGAAAAGGCCCGAACTCCCGAAACACAAAATCAGCAGGAGTCGTCCGATCTAGTAGGACACATGGCCGCAGATCAACGAACATGCGAGTTTGTAGTTCAGGGAATTGGCAAGGGGCAGGGTGCAAATACAACAAAGCACGGAATGCGAAGTAGATGTGGGCCATCCAATCCAGAGGGATGCATGGCATCAGATCTGAGAAATTTGTGATTTCGTGAATCCAAGGTTTGGCTGGGAGTAATGCGCAAGTTTCGCGTAGTGTAAAATTGCGAAGTGCTCAGGAATTGGGCTCATGGTAACAGCCCATGGTCATGTGAAAAGCAGGTCTAGGAGGAAGGGTTAGCGCCCATCGCATAGCTAGTGAGAAAAGATGACCTCGAGTCTCGAAGACCCAAAGCGTCGAAGTCCAGAGACCCGAAATCATCTCAGTCGTCGATCTCAGGAGAGCCATGCGTCATCATATCCAGGGCTCCGGGTAAAAGCAGCTGAAGGCAGAGGAGGTTTGAGATTCGATTTTCCCAGAGTCCTGAGACCCAAAGAAAATATCGATCGTTGATTTGAAGGAGGTAGATTTGATTCATTGAAGTGTTATTCTTCAGTGTCAAAACTAGCGTTCCCCTCCCCCAGGGCACATTTTGGCGGCTTCCAAAGTTGGCAGGTGGAGAAACTTGGCGGTGGCACTGAATCTAGCAAGTGCATCCAGATCTCATATCGAGACTAGATCTACGACCACAGTTCATTGTGGCTACACAACATGCTCGGGCAATAATTTTCTTGAGTGGTCCCGCAATGGAAACCATGGTATAAGGAATGCACTATGTGGTGAATCATAGTGGAATGCGGGCCCAAAAGCAGTCTGAACCTAAACCACCTTTGAGAAGCCCCGTAATCACATGTTTATATGGCATCTTATCTGAGAGAAGTACGTGGCCACTCCCTGAGCATTAGCTCTCGATTTAATATCTGAGAAAAGGTAGTTAATGAAAATTGAGTTGGTGATTGAAACCTTGGCTCACTCCATAAATGGAAGGCATGGGAGGCCCATTCATGGGGACTGAACCGTCAGCCCGTGGTACCCCTGTGGGCAGATTTTCCTGCAAAACCCATGCTGATCTGAGCTTGCGCCTGACATAGGGGTGCATGTTCAGTCTAATGGAAGAACTCGCTGATGCAAAGCTTCAAATGTACTGATCAAATCACACTCTAGGTAGTGGCAAATTGTTCTGAGTATAAATAGGTAGTTTTAATATTTTGTTAAGGTTGTCAACTGGTTGAGTAGATCTCCCTATTTTGTAATGTTTTGATTCCAAAACTATTCTCTGGTTATGTATAATATTTGATACTTTCAGATTAATAGAAGTCATCCTCTTTTCATCTCTTTGTAAAAATTGTGCTAAAACACTCGGGCATGGAGGATCCAGTTGAGGGTTGTTATGCAGTTGTAATGTAGGTTTGATTGCAGCGGTATCGTGACCAGTTTTAGTCAGCTTCCTTGTGATCTTTTTCCCTCTTAAACTGAATGGCTCGGGCATGGAGGATCCAGTTGAGTTGTTGTAGCTGCCTGGTGATGTAGGTTTGATCATTGTGTTGTTGTGACTATGTTGTTTGGACATATTTCAGTGTCTGAAACTTGATATTAAGAGTGATCTTGAGTCTGATTTTTTATTCTACAAGCTACTTGAAGGCCTGATTCCCATAGTAGTCTTATCCACCTTTCTCACTAATTCTTCCCTCTATTCACACTTAAACTCAATTCACTAACTGAAGTTAGTTGTGGCCCTCACTTCCCTGTACATTTCTTTTCCAGTTCTGTGTCAAACATCATTCATATACTGAGTTTTGTCCATTGACCTCCACTCATATAAACCAAACATACACCAAAAACTATGATGGGTACTGGGCTTATCCTCTTGCAATCTGAGGGTGACTCTCAGTGCTAACAGGAGGTTTCAAGTCTCCTTTTGGAAATGGAAATTTTTGTAGGTGATAGATAATTCGGTTGATCGTGCTCCTTTCTCTCTTGAGATTGACCTGCACTGTTAGTTTTTTGGGATTTCTTGGATGAACTAATAAATTTACCTTGTTGATCTCTAACTTAGTGCATAGAAAATATTAGAAAAACATTCTATGAATTGTTGAAAAGAAATCATATCACTCAATCTACTAAAATGAAAATCCACACAATAGCAAAACAACAACTACACTTTTGATAGATCCCTGAAAATGATACCAAAAATGGCCTACTTTTCAATTACTTCCTAATTAATTTAGTAAGCAATTGAAGAGTTGTGCATTTAATTATCAATCTGAGTTTGTATATTACTTACGAACTGGCGTGCACTGTATATGCAAGTATAGTGTTGTAATTTGTCGATGAGTTGTAGTTCTTTTAACATCACAAATCATGGTTTCACAATACTTAATTAAGTCACCATTTTACGTTACTTTTAGAAAATAAATGTCACACTTGCAAGGAAAGTAAATCACACCATGTAGAAGTAAATCATGTTTGTAGAAGGTAAATCACTATTTCACAAAGTAAATCACTATTTCAGAAAGTAAATCACACTATTGTGGAAAGTTAATCACACTTAAGTAAATCACACTTGCGGAAAGTAAATCACTCTTATAGAAAGTAAATCACACTTGTGGAAAGTAGAGCACACTTGTAGAAATTAAATCACACTAGTACCTAATGGTGACTTTCCCAATTATGATGATAACCTTGACTTGTTGTATCAATTATGTGATTGTACATACAACAAGATGTTTTAAAAGAACATTATCATATGATGCATAGGAGAGTGACAACCCATAAAATAGACATAATACCAATCCCAAACTGTTAGAGAATACAATTGTCACAAATATGAAATAAGGTACAGTAAAGTAAAAGATGCAAGCGGAGTTGTAACTACAGAGCTGAAACAACACGAGTTGTAACAATGGGATTTGAAACAATGTCTGTGATCTACAACCTGTTATAAATATAAAAAAATATGATCAACACCCGTGTCGTAGCATAATTCAAAACATATAGAATCTAAATATTAATTGTGCCTGAATCACAATTAGATGTTTTTGAAACATGGAATTGCAGTGAAATGAAGTAACTACAGAAGTAAATAAACAACAATGAAACACTAATCCTATAATAATTTATAGGAAATACCTGACTAAGGAGGGGGCCCTTCCCCCTTATACAATGGACTGGGTTAAGAAATCAAAATAACACGAACACTCAGAACACCAATACGTGAATAAGAGGAGAAAATAAATTATATTGTAGAAGTGTTGAGTTTTACAATACAACCGCATATTATCGCTAGAATCATTCCCTGAGCATAAGGAAAGTTGGGGTTTTATACAATACATTTGATGCTTAAATAAAACAAGGAGATGGATGGAAAACCCTGAGAATAAGGGTATTCATTTGTTTACATCGATATCATTATTTTTTAGAAAAGAGCGGATATGAGATGACTCAGATCAATCGGATGATGGTTAGTAGGAGACATGTTTCTTCTTTTGGTTGTCCACTTTCCTTTCGTCACCTTTCCATGTGAGGAGCGATCTTTGACTGATGGTTGTAATGTTGATTGTTGTGTTGGAAAAATCTTTCTTGGAGTTCTAGCAATAGGGGTTGCATTTGGAATTGCAATAGTTGTATCATACTCAGAGTTGTAACACTTCTAGAGGAGTTACATCTCATACAAAGAGTTGCATCCACTGTAATTTCTCTTGTATAGCAATGTTAGTGAAAGAAGGTAACATTTATCTTAAGAAATATGTAAGAATGGCATAAAAGTAGCATATAGTAAAAGATACATGGTGAAAAGTGATACAAACTAGATGAGGAAGAATAGTAGAAAAATGGTAAGGAAAAAGGTACTGAGCGGGTGTTGAAATCATGCCAATTTAGGCACCAATCACAATGGTTACACCATCTCTCAAATTAACAAAGCTTTCCACTCATTCCACAAGCTAGAATCGAACAACTCTCTCTTCCCCCACAACTCTCATTTCTCTACCCTACATCCAAGGCACTACTGATCTCATATCCAAAATTCTGATTAAAAAGAATATCAAAACCATCTTCAAGCCCTTCAAAACACTGAAACGGTCTTTCAGATCTGTTAAGGATAAATTTGACCTAATGCTTGTCCCATGAGTTTACCAAATTCTTTGCTCCTATGGAAAATCATACATTGGCCAAACTGGAAAATCCTTCAAAGATTGTCTCAAAGAGCACATAGCTGACACAACCCACGATCACATCTCTAAATCAATTATCATTGAACATTCTTCTAATTCTAAACACTTCATATGTTTTGATCGAACCAAAATCCTAGCCTAAAAACCCTATTATCCATCTCGTGTCATCCATGATGCTTTGGAAATTGAAAAACATCCAAACAATTTTAATTGTGATGATGGATGCAAACTTAGTCAATCATGGAAACCCATCATTCATCACCTTAGGCATCAAACCTAAATTGTTTCTCCTTCGTTTGACTTTCCCTCTCCCTTGATCCTTTTATTTTAAATCTCTCTTTTCTTCAATTCTCTACTCTTAAATTTATGTGTTTTTCTCTTTTTTTCAAATCTAAAGGGGCCCTGCTCCCCCCCCTCTCTTATTCTCTAATTTATACCCTGGATAATTAATACTATAATTATCCTTGAACCTTTGTTTATATTTTAATTAATTCTAATTGCTATCGATCCTTTTTTAAATTTTGTTATAAGTATCTTAACCTTTAAGTACTCAATTATTTGACCTTGAACCTTTGATTATATTTTTAATTAATTCTAATTATTATTGATCCTTATCTTAATCCTGTCATAAATATCTTAACCTTTAATTGTTTGATTATTTGATTAGTATGTCCATTTCCCCCCAAAGTTCACATTAATTTGAGCTTTTATAAGACTCTCCTCAACACTTTTTTCAATTCTCATTGTTTCAACATTTCTCATTGTTTCAACATTTCTCGATGATGAGTGAAGTGTCCACTCGAAACGTTGCATGTTTCAAAAAATCCATACACAGTTTATATCTAGAAATTTAATACAACATTATGAGAAACTGTAAAAACCTACCTACTCTGTTATTTTTATTTGTTAAATTCTTTAAATTTTTTTCAATTAATTCTATTTAAAATATTGAGTATCGATAAAAAAAAATTACAATGTGATGGAACTACAAGATTATTGTTTTCATATTATTGATGCGAAAGTTGGCCCTATAAGCCTTTTTGGGTATTAAGCTCACACATTATACCCTATGGACCAAAGACACATTATAGATTAGGATGAATAAATAAAAGGGAAATGAAGTAGGTTAAGCCCATGAATTAAAAAATAAAAGACCAATGTAAGAAATATTTATCAAGTAATGAACAAAAATGAAAATGCTTTGGTATTGCACATGTATCACAAGAATACACCGTTTGTTAAGAGCATGTTGATTTTCGTGCCACTACAAAAAGAGCATGCAACATGTTGATCATCGTTGTCGAGGAAGCCACAACCTATTGGTGCTACTTCCATTTCTAGGTTAATTTCTTTTTTTATAAAAGTAAGTTTGAATTCTTCTTTCATGCCATGTTTGTAATAGCAAGTGTAAGATTATATTTTATTTTTCATACTTTTGCTTTTGGCTTTGATTTTCTCAACCGATCTTAGTTCTTGCACCCAATGATTTTGGCTTAGATGCTTCCATGACAATGGTTTCCTTTTCTTATGCGTTTTCTCTTTTCTTTTGTGTTATTGGTGCCTCTAGTCATCTTGATGAGAGGATTCTTGCAAGAGAGCAACTGGGCTTTCATTGGGCATGTAATTGGTGTAGTTGGAGTCCTCGACTATGGTTGAATGTTTGAGGAGGAGCGACAACTATGGTATGAGAAATGAGGAACCACTACCATCGTCATAGAAAGCTAATGCCACAATTTCATAGGTTAAGATAGTGCTACCTAAAATGGTGCAGGAAAGATGTTAATATAAATGCCCAAAGTATACATGTTCAATGATGTTATTTTTAAATTTTGCATTATTTAAATTATTTGTTTTTTTAACAAATACATTAAAAAAAAATTGAACACACTAGGGCTATTAAATTCCATCACATTTTGAATCCAATAAAAAAATCATTAAATTTAAAAATTCAAAAAAACTTTTTATCTTTTAGAAAATAAGGTTTAATAAATAGTTTTCTAAAATATTTGAAAAAAGATATTAATTGAACAAAATTAATATAAAGTTAAACCTAATTGATTACTATAATCCCTACTTTGGTGGGGACTAATAACTTGGACAATACATAATCTCTCATTACATAAGTGGATAAAGCATTTCTAGATATAATAAAAGTGAGATATTAAATATTACTTTGGTGGGGACTAATAACTTGGACAATACATGATCTCTCATTACATAAGTGGATAAAGCATTTCTAGATATAATAAAAGTGAGATATTAAATATTACTAGGGACTTTACATGTGGATATTTAAATTTTAAATATGTATTGGTATATAGTTTTCAATACATATGAAAAACTCATATGCTTTTTTGAGGTTATTAGGGAGGTAGTGGTCAAATGTGTGATGCTTCACACTCTTTGCACATACATAAGTGAATCAAATCTCTCTTTCTTGTCATTTGTAAGATTGGGCACTAACCATTATGGTAGCATGATAGTTTTCAAAAATGATGAAGAAGATATGAAGCAAGTTACAGTGCTCATTTGCAATTATGGTATCAATCCTTGTCACCATGAATTTCCTCGGCGCAAGCAATAGGAGTAGGAATAGAATCATGAGCTCAAGGCTACGATATTTCCATAGTAACAACAACTAGGGGCTCAATCTCACAAGTGTTTAAAAATGAAGTTATGAACTTCAAAGCCATATTTACCTCTGTTTTCAAGTAGGAAAATATTCTTAAATGAAAAGAAATGATTTGTAAGGAAACTTGCTAGAAATAAAATTCACAATCCCATCTCCTAACAGAAAAACTCTCCTATATATTAAAGTATTTGATTAAGAAGTTCACAAGATAATGACTAAACATATCAACTCGCTTGGGTATTTAATATTTTTCCAACTAAAACTTGACAAGATAGGGTAATCAACCTTTGATTGGAACTTTGATTGGAAGAGTATCAACTCCCTCAAATGCATGAGTGAATAAATATTTTCCTATACAATTGAGGCTTTACATCCTTCTTGTTTATATTTAATAAAGACCATGATATAATCTTTAAAAGCACCCTTTACTTCATAGGCCCTTAATCTTTAAAAACACCCTGGCCCTTGAGGGTTGTATATTAAATTATGGGTTGTTTGATTTTAATTCTAAAAGGAACATCCTAAAATGTTAGGAGTATTGATTTGCTTCTCACACTTGTCGTTAACATTTTGGGACGAGTCAAGCTTTATAGATATTGAAAACAATATTAAAAATTCATTTAACAAAGTGGCCCCAAAGGCAATCCAATATATATCATGTTGTGGGGATGACCACAACCCCACTCATTTTCGATTCAATATCTCTCATCATTCTACACATATTGTTAAGAAAACTTCAAACACATGAAAATACATGTGGTGCTTGAACTTGGGCGCATTTTTACTTTTTATCTCTCGAATTCGATTGTTACCATGCATCAAGTTAAAATTGTCAAGTCAATGATATTGAAATGTATGTGCTAATATACAAAAGATAGATACGCATATAATTGCAAAAGGATCATGTTTGCTTTAAAAATAAAAGTGACCAATCCAATAATTGAAAATAAAAGTGACCAATAATTGGTTCAATGGTGTCACATTTAATATCTACACTGGCTCAATGGTGTCACATTTAATATCTACACATGAATTTCTGCACATTATAACTATTTCTGCACATTATAACTGAGCATGGAATAAATGTCCTGCATTTCTCGTTTGGCTCTCCAACTTGCATCCATATCATTTTGTGTGCACATAAACATGAGAATGATCAAGTACTTGGTCATAATTGGGCCTCCCACTTCCAAGATACAAGTGGCCCACCTTCTCAAGTTTTCCTTTTACAAGTAGAATAGAATAAAGGAAAAAGGACTTTACCATGTTGTGGAGAGTAGCCCACTAACTTTACCAAAGGATGTTGTGGAGAGTAGCCCACTAACTTTACCAAAGGATGGCTTTACATTGATGGCTCTCCACTAACTTTACCAAAGGATGGCTTTACATTGATGAGCTTGGAGTTGTTTCCACTTGTTAAAGGTAGGATATATTGATGTTGGATCTGTAGGGATAATGATTCATTAAACTATGAAAATTTGATGCATTAAATTATGAAGATTTTCTAGAAAATGCAATAGATGATATTTAATTTTGATTATTTTGATGAGTAATAAGTAATGATTGTTTATCTAACATGTTTCATGATGATATTTAATTTTGATTATTTTGATGAGTAATAAGTAATGATTGTTTATCTAACATGTTTCATATTTTAGATGTTACTTTTTTTTTCCACGGTGGAAGATTCCGTGCTGGAAACCCATTCCAGATACTTCCCCACATAGTGGCTGGTATGGGAGTGATAAAGCTTCGCAGCCCCAAGGGACACAGGTTTCGAACTCGTAACCTCTCCCCAAACTGGAAGAGTGTGCGCACGTCTTAACCAATTGTGCTATCCCATGGGACTCGATGTTACTTAAACTTTATAAGGTAGGATACATTGATATTGGATCTTTAGGGATAATGATTCATTAAACTATGAAGATTTTCTAGAAATATGAAGATTTTCTAAAAAAATGAATAGATGATATTCAATTTTGATTATTTTGATGAGTAATAAGTAATAATTGTTTACCTAACATGTTTCATATTTTACATAATGATGTTACTTGAACTTTATATTATTTATAAGGAATTTTAATTAAAAATTGTTTATAAGAATTTTTAATTAAAAAATGTTAATGTTTTATTAAATTATATATTTTGAATTTTAATGATGTTTTTTTTAAATATATAAGAAAATTCATAAATATGATTAGAAGTGGATTGAATATACCCATGTAAATGATATGATTTTATTACAATAAAGTCATTTGATATAATTGGTTGGATCACTTTTTATGTCAATGGGTAAGTAGTTGTGTTATAGATGCAATTTAATTATCTTATTTTATAATATCTAATTTATGTTAATGGCTAAGTAGTTATGTTATATATGCAATCTAATTATTTTATTTTATAATATCTAATTACTTGGAGGAGAGTAGTATCTCCCCAAATTAGGTTGTGGAGAGTTAGGCATTAAATTTTCCAAAAGATGATTCCAAGTTAAACATTAACTTTTCGAAAAAATGATTTCAAATTGATAAAATTGGAGCTACTTCATTGTTAGAGGGAGGATGCTTCCATTGTTAGAGGAATGATACTATATTGGTGTTGGACCTTTAAGGGTAATGATTCGAGAGAATGATATCCATACATTACACCACAAGGATGATCTAGATGATTCAATAGATGTTATTGCCAATGATCTTGATTATTGATTATTTTGATAAGTCATAAGTAATGATTGTTGACATAATGATATGTAATTCTTCGACTATAGTGTAATGATACTTGAACTTTAAATCCCATTTAAAGTCTCAATGTTTATATATTTTTTTGTTAGAGCTTTAATTTTATGTATACAAATTTATAGTATGTCATATCTCATTGAAGTTTTGATATTTCCACTTTTATATGAGATAAATAAATTTTGCATATTTTTTGTTTAATGGTTTGGATATATATATATATATATATATATATATATATATATATATATTAGTGGAATCCTTGGTAATTGGGCTGATATCGTACTCGTGTGACACGTGGTCAATTCTGATCGTTACCACTATAATATCCAAGTGTCATACGCATGTCGCTTTTGTAGGCATGGGTAAATCAAGAAGATTTCAACTTAGAATCTCATCGAACACAACACTTCATATCACAACACTTGCCAATTAGGCTTCCCCCAAAAAATTATATATTACTTTAATATTAAAAATTCGAATGGTTTATATTATTTTATTCAAATAAATCATTTATTTAATAAATAACTAAATCTCATCTAAATTTGAATTGAGTTGCATTTGTAAGACCAATTTAATTTAATTTGAACTTGAGTATAATAAATTTGTTGAAAATGATGGGAAGATTTTGCATTTCCTTATGGACGAGGAAACATTTGGAAGACATGACTCAATATAATTTAGCTAAAAATTAATAAAATTAATTTAGCTAAAGACTAATAAAATGCCAAACTAGATGGTTTAATTAGAATGTTTATTCGAAAGAGATGAAGTTTCAAGATTTAAATCAAAATATAAATAAGCCTTATTTAAGAAAACACAAGAAATAGTGTAAGTTAACATAAGTGAAGAAGAAAAGACTATTCAAATCCATTTTAGTGTAAGTTAACATAGGTGAAGAAGAAAAGACTATTCAAATCCATTTTTGAGTGATACTTGTGTTTAAATTATGCGCATAGAGAAAGATTGTTTAGGGCTTTTGCTTCTTTATATATAGCATCCTTGACAGGGAATTCAAGCTTTCTCTCTAATTTATTTTGGTTAAGATTGCATTTTTTTTTAATTATAATAGTAACTTAAGGTAAAATATCCAAAGTGGGAAAGTGCTCATTAAAATTTTGTGAAGAAGGTGGTCATCCACATGATTAACATCTCTCCAAACAATTTATTGAGAAAGTTGTATTATTTCAAACAATATTTTTATGGGATAATTCATAGGGTTATGGTTTCCCCCTACTTTATGTTCACTTGGATGCAAACCAATTAGATACCATTGAACAAAGGTTAAATGAAAACACATTTATGTCGTAAAGGGTTTTATGTTTTTCTCTTTGAACTGTATGAAAATAGCAATTTGATATTTCAAACTGTCTCACATTTCATGAACCTAAGAGGGATGTACCTCAATCATTGGATCCTTGATTTTAATATGGAGAAAGATATACTTAGAGTTGTTAAGGTATGGGTAAACCTGCATCACTTACTATTGGTTTTCTAGTATGACCATTCCTTCATGTTGATTGGAAATGATCTAGGGAAATACATTGATCGGGTGCTACATAAGGAAGGGAAATGCTCATGTGGATGATTTTGTGTGGAAATTTATATGGAGCATTGACACCTTGACACAATAAATATAAATATAAGCATGGGTGCATAAATACGCATTGGACTATCATGTGTTACCATTTGCTTGAAATAATTTCTAGGAATTGTGACATCCCGAGCCACCAAGGATGGACCACGCTACTTCCAGAATTCCCTTCAAGATGTTCTGATACCACTCTATAACATCCTCAACATCCAAGGTTGAGCCACTCTACTTCTAGAATTCCCTTCAAGATGCGTTGGTACCAATTTGTAATGTACCCAACCACTAAGGCTAGCCACACTACTTCAAGAATGCACTTCTTGAAATGTTTTCAAAATTTTGTTCAAATAATTGACAAGGAAGCATGAAAGTAACACTTGCAATAAACAAGATTCATTCTAAACCATGCAAGAAATTAATAGCATGCCATGCACAACAAAAACCATCTAACATGTACATAGAATTACATCTTAGAGATAAATAAATACACAATGGAATATAAATATATAAGAAAACAAAGAGAGCACTTATCATTAATTGAACCATTCACCAACTGGCTACAAACCAAGGATGTTCCTCCCAACTATAGACATTGTTGTTCATTCACTCTCAACAACAGTGTCACCCCCAAGCCAAGGCTATGAATCCACAAAGACAAGTCCTAGGCCCAATCGAAACACACAACAGTTAGCTACCAAGCTCTCAAGTTTTCCCAACCACACAAAAATCCTAGTTTTCTATATATCTTCCCCTTTAGCTTGCACAACCCAGAGAAATGAACCCCTTTATCTTCCATGCAATCCCTTGGGTTGTTCCATTTCTCACTAGGGCTCCAATGTTACTGGTCAAGAATCTCAATGCTAGAAAAATCCAAGGATTATTAGCTATGGATAGTTATTTCTACATCCAAAGCATCCAAGAACTCAATGTTGATGTTTTGTAGCAGTGAGAGGTATTCCCTCCTGGAAACCTTTTATTATAGAGGAAGATTCCAAGAAGTCAAAGGAAGTCCATTTAACAATTGAAGAATACCCCAGGAGAGAAGTCATCTCCACAAGAAAATAATAAAGTGAAAATGGAATTTCCAGGAAGAGAAGTTGGCCCCGGTAAAGTGACTTGAAGACTATAAATAAAGGGATACACCTTTCCATTTGATACACACTCAGACAACTTTGTCACTCAAGAAAAGAAAGCACAAGTTTGAGGTAAGGAATATTACGTAGCTACTGCAATTTCTAGGGTTTCTATATTGGGAAGTTCGTTGGAAGAGGTCTAGTACTCCAACACTCTCGCTAGGGTTGCTACACATCATATTTCAGGGTTTTTCTCAATTGACTACCATCGCTAGGTTTTCAAAAGAATAAGAGATAAGTACTTGTTATAAGGGTTTCGTCATTGCTAATTTTTCTCTTGTGAATAGAGCTTGTTCATGGTTGTAATGTGTTATTATAAATATTATCTTTGAGGAAAGTTGGCTAGGTTTTTCCCCGAGTTTAGGGTTTTCCCAATATAAATATTTGTCTCTTCTTGTGCTTGTATATATGCTTCTAGCTCATGCTTATATTTTTAGTATATGGTTGTTGAATGTTAAAAGAAGATCAAAGTACTCTAGTAAATCTATTGCTACTGAAAATTTAAGAAAATCTAACATGGTATCATAGCATGAGGGTTGAATCAAGATTTGACATAGTGCAAGACACCAACAAGAACAAACATTGTCAGTCATTGGGGTTTTCTAGTGCCAGGGTTGAGGAGAAAATTATACTACACAACTTTCCTAACCCTAGAACATGTCCTAAAACCCTAGCGTTGACTTTTTAAGAAGGTTGAAATTTTGGGATTTTTCAGGCCTAGGGTTTCTACAAGAAAAATGATTACCAATCTGAGAGTTGAAGATAGGTTGGATCGAGCAGATCATTTTAGATCATGGAAGAATATAATACTTCTCATTCTAGAAGAGAATGATTTATTGGATCATGTCAAGCAAGTTCTCCCAGAACCAAAAGAGGAAGAGGCCAAGGAAAGACATAAGAAAACTGAGATCAAGGCCAAGAGGATCTTGATAGATTCAATCAAGGACCACTTGATTCCAAATGTATGAGAATTGAAGACACCAAAGGATATGGTTGATGCCTTAACCATACTATATGAAAGAAATAATACAAGCAGGAAGATAACCCTAAGGAATCAAATCAGAAATGTGATGATGAACAAGTTAGATTCATTTTCTACCTAATTCATGAGGATTTATCAAATCAAGGATCAGCTAGTAGCTATTGGAGATTCAATTGATGATTCAAAGCTTGTGAATACAAATATAAATGTCTTTCCTTCTCCTTGGGATGCATTTTTACAAGGAATTTTTTCAAGAAGTAAATTTCCTAAATTTGACAAGCTATGGACAGACTTTGTGCAATAAGAATCAATATTGAAATCCAAGATGTAGAAGACCAATGATGAAGAAAATCAAGTTGGTGTTGCTCATGTAAATAAAAGGAAAGAAAGAAGAAACAACAGTCCGAAGAAAAATAGAAGTTCAATTCCAGATCAAAATAAGGATGTATCTAAGATTAGATGTTTCAAGTTTCAGAAGTTGGGACACTTTGCTTACCAGTGTTTTCAAGGGAAAGGAAAGAGAAAACATTATGCACATGAAACAAATATGGAGGAGTCTACATCTTAGAATAATACAAGGGAAACAAAATATGAAGAGTATGTCTCTATCTCAGCTCTCATAGGTATCATCACTCAAGGAAGTGATATTTCGCTAGTGGATAGTGGTGCTTCCAAGCACATGACTATGTTATGAAATTCTCTTACAAATTTGAAAAACAATAGTTCATCCCTTCATGTGGAACTTGGAGATGATTCCAAGCATGCAGTAAAAGGAGTGGGAGAAGCCTCCTACCAACTTGATTACGTTAACAATATTTCAATAAAGGATGTATTTTGTGTACAAGGTTTAAAGAAGAATCTTCTCTCTATCACTGCTTTGGAAGATCGAGGATTTAGAGTAGCTTGTGTTGATGGCCAAGTCCTTCTATGGACTAAGGGTTCAAGTATAGATTCAACTACTATGATTGGTGTCCTAGAGGGAGGATTTTATAAACTAAAGGGACAATGAGCACACGCCCTTGTACATAATAGTATTATATCTAGTGAGATATGGCACCAAATACTTTTGCCCGTTTTGAGCAAGATGGTTATAGGTCTACCAAATATGTAGGTGGAGCATGATGAAGTATGCAAAGGATGTGTACTTGAAAAGAATGCCAAGGGAAGTTTTCCAAGCAGTGACAATAGATCCAAGGGGATTTTGGACATTATACATTCATATGTATGTGGATCTATCCATATCTAGGTAAATTTTTATATTATGTCACTTTTATTGATGATTTATCACATAAAACATGGATCTATTTCTTGAAAGAAAAATATGAAGTTTTCAATAAGTTTCAAGAATTCAAGGCTTTAGTAGAAAACCTCTCTGAAAGCAAGATTAAAGTTTTGAGGTCAAATAATTTAGGTGAATACACCTCAAATGAGTTCAAGGACTTTTGCAGAGAAGTGGGGATTAAGAGAGAGCTGGAAACTCCCTACAACCCTTGACAGAATGGGGTTGGAGAGAGAAAGAATAGATCAATTGTAGAAGAAACTAAAGAAATGGTCCATCATGGCTAGAAATTACCCATGCATCTAAGGGAAAAAGCATCTAGTACACTTGTATATGTCTAGAACATAAGTCCTCATAAGATATTGGTGAACAAGACACTAGAAGAATTATTCATCGGAAAGAAACCAAAAGTCAGCCACTTGAGGATATTTGGCTACCCAGTGTACATACATGTTCCCAAGGAAAAGATAATGAATCTAGAGCCTTCATAAAAGAAGGGCACCTTCGTTGGATATAGTGAGACTTCAAAGGCTTATAGAATATACATCCCAAAACAGAGACAGACTGAGATTAGTAGGGATGTCACCTTTAATGAAGAAGCAACCTTCAATAAATCTAGAGACTCTCACATGGATGAGGACAAAGAAGAGAAAGAGGCTCCAAAGGATGCAATGATGTTTGACTCTACTCCAAAAGAACATATACTAGAATATAAGAATGAGATAGTAGAGACAAAGATACCAGTAGATCCACCCAAAGAGGTTACAGTTACCAAGAAGAGACCAACATGGCTGCGAAACACTTTGAGGAAGTAGAAAAACATGCAGTTCCTAGTGGCTCCTTCAGAGAGAGCAAGAGACCACACAAGTTTTCCATCTATGTGGTGTTGATGAGTAAGATCACTGATTCAGAACCTTCCACTTATGAGGAAGCTGGAAATCAGCAAGTGTGAAAGGATGATATGATGGAACAATACCAATCCATCATGAAGAATGATGTGTGGGAAGTGGTTCCGAGACCAGAAGGGAAGTTAGTGGTGACTTCCAAGTGGATCTACAAGATCAAGCATGTTGCAGATGGAATCATAGAGAAGTACAAATATAGATTTGTGGCTAGAGGATTCTCCCAAAAAGAGGAAGAATATTCTGACGATACATTCGCTCCAGTAGCCAGGTAAACTTCTATTAGATCTATTATTTCTATTGCTTCTGTTATGGGCTAGAAATTATACTAGATGGATGTAAAGATTGCTTTCTTGAATGGTGTAATTGAAGAGGAAGTGTACATAGATAAAACACAAGGTTTTGTAATCTATAGGAAGGAGTCCCATGCTTGTAAATTGAAGAAATATTTGTATGATATTAAGCAGGAACCCAGGGCATGATATGCCAGAATAGATAGTTATTTGATGATCTTAGGGTTTACCAAGAGCAATGCAGATCCAAACCTTTACTACAAGGTTGAAGATGGTTTCCCTTTGATATTGGTACTATATGTTGATGGCTTGTTTCCTACAGGGGATGAGAAGCTCATAGACGAGTGTAACAGGGAGCTCACTTTAGAGTTTGAAATGAAGGATTTGGGGTTGATGCATTATTTCTTGGGATTATAGGTATGGCAGAGACCAAATAAGATATTCCTTAGCCAATAAAAGTATGTTGTTGAGATCCTACAAAGATTTGGGATGATGGAGTGCAAGTACATGACCACACCTATGGTTATGAATCTAAATATCTTGAGCAGTTCTTCTTCATATTTTGTTGATCTGACAATGTACAAACATTTGATCAGATTCTTGATGTGCTTGGTTAACACCAGGATGGATATATTCTTTGCAGTGAACACATTGATTAAGTACATGGTTGAGCCTAGACATGTACACTTGGTAGAAGAAAAGCATATATTGATGTACGTGCATGGTACAGTTGGATATGGACTCGGATATGTCTCGAACGGTAAATTAAAGTTGCAAGTTTATATAGACTCTAACTGGGAGGGGAGTGCAATGGACAAGAAATTCACATCAGGATGTTGCTTTAGTTTGGGATCAAGTATGATCTCATGGTTGAGAAGAAAACAGTCGTCGATATCACTCAATATAGAAGAGGCATAATATAAAGTAGCTAGTGTTGCAAGTCGTGAAGCAGTGTGGCTGTAGAAGTTGCTTGCAAGGTTATTTGATCTAGAGCTGGATCCAACTTTGATATACTATGATAGTCAAAGTTATGTGAAGATTTCAAAGAATCGAGTCTCTCACAACAAGTCAAATCATATAGATATCAAATACCATTTCATTTGAGACATGGTGAAGAAAGGAGCCGTGGAACTCTAGTACATATCCACAGATGAGAAGATGAGAAACATTCTCAACAAGCCTCTGTCTAAAGTGAATTATAATTACTTCAAATACATTCTTGGTGTGATGCAGAATGTCCACCCTCGTTGAGAGGGATTTTTCATGTTTCTCCTACAGCGAGAATATACTCTCTCTCTCACTAGGGGTTTCCCAGATCAGTCACGTGAAGTGACTGAGGGAGTAATGAGTATCCTAGTACAAGTATTTCCTAAGCCATGTGAAGTGGCTAGGTGTGATTAAGACTTGTAGAGTGGCCTTTCCCATGACATGTGAAGTGGCTAGGTGTGATTGGGACCATGGTGTAGCCTTTCCTAATCCATGTGAAGTGGCTAGGTGTGAATGAGGCTATGGTGGTATTATTTCCCATACCATGTGAAGTGGATGGGTGTGATTGGGACTAATAGGAGAGGAGAAACATCATAGATACTTGCATTGTAGTCTTGAGACTGTGGTAGTAGTATCTCCCATGCCGTGTGAAGTGGATGGGTGTGATTGGGACTACTATAGGAGAACATCATGGAAGAATACCTCCCTAGCTAAGAGGGAGTGTTGATGTTTTGTATAAATGGGAGGTTTTCCCTCCTAGACAACATTTCTTAGAGAGGAATCTTCCAAGAAGTCAAAGGAAGACCATTGAATAGTTGAAGAATAACCCAGAAGAAAATTCGGCCCCATAGGAATTAATAAAGTGAAAACAAAATTTCCAAGAAGAGAAATCAACCCCAATAAAGTGACTTGAAGACTATAAATAAAGGGAGATTCCTTTCCATTTGATACACACTCACACAACTCTCTCACTCAAGAAAATAATGCACAAGTCTGAGGCAAGGAAGAAGACACAACTACTTCAATTTATAGGGTTTATGTATTGGGAAGTTCACTGGAAGAGGCCGAGTACTCTAGCACTCTTGCTAGGGTCACTACACATCATATTTCATGGTTTTGCTCAGTTATCTACCCTCTCTAGGGTTTGAAAGGAAGAATAAATAAGTACTTGTTATTAGGGCTTAGTCATTGTTGGTTTTGATCTTGTGAATAGAACTTGTTCATGCTTGTACTGTGTTATCAAAAATATTCTCTCCAGCGAAAGTTGGTTGGGTTTTTCCCCGAGTTTGGGGTTTTCTCGAGATAAATATTTGTGTCTTCTTGTTCTTGTCTATCTGCTTCTATATGTTGCTTATATTTTCAATACATGGTTGTTGAATGTTAAAATAAGATCAAAGTACTCCGGTAAATCTATTTCTTATGAAAATTTAAGAAAATATAACACTCAGGCATTCATTCCATTGTGGAATGATCAATAATTTATTACAGCCATATCGAAATGTCTCTCCTCCTCTAGCCATTCGTCTCCATTCCCATACCAAGAGCACACTAATGTGCCAACATAATGTACCCAATGAATCAACCAAATTAATGAGGAACAAGGACTAGAACCGAACCAACACAACAATAAGAACTGAGAACCCCCCAAACAATGAACAACTCCCAACCATCAATAACCACAAACAACCCACAATATGAGTTAAAATAACAAGGAAATGGTCTCCCCAAGAGGTACACACACCCTAATAGACAACTTGGTCTCCCCCAAGAGAATCACATGCCCCCTAACCCAAATGTGGGTAAATAAAAAAGGTTAATAAAAATGATTTATCCCCTCAACCCCCCTCTCTCATGGAATCATATCCCCTTATCTCTTTCCCTTGTCCATATCACAACCAACAATGTATTTTTATTCAAATATATAGAATCATTACATTTCTAGGAACTCTGGCCCTTTCAATTTTATCACCTCACTATCCTAAGTCGCATTTACATAATACATTCTAGTTCATAGGGGTCAAAACCAGGGTGTTACATCCCCCTCCCCTTATTTTACACTCTAGCCAAAAACTGCATAATGATTTGACCATTTATAATTCTGGTAGTAGTTCCAACTAATAAGCTCGCATTCCCCATCAGCCTACACAACCCAAGGTGTGTACCCTCTTCTTTTCTCTGCAATGCTTCAATCTATACCACTTCTCTTCAGGGATTTAGTGCACTTGACTAGGAATTTTCTAGAGTTGTGGCTCTAAGGAATCCAACTGCAACAAGTCCACTAGCATCATTCCATGTCGTTATCTTTGAGCTCGATTTCCTTCTGGTGATTTTCTTCCTAAACTTATAGCTTCAATATCCAACATCTCATATGTATTACACATATATGGTCATGATGAGATATCATCATAAAAAATTTCAATTTCAAATTTTCAAATCTGTTTATATAGGAAAAAAAAATTTCCCGAGCATGAGCTTCCCACTCATAATTTTTTTCGCTCTTGCAATAGTAGATATCAATATTCCTTATGGTCTTAACTTACTTCCATATCCAATACCATTCTACCTACAATTTTCCAAATTACATTCAGCCAAACAAACTTTCAGTGTCTCATATGTGTGTGTGTGTGTGTGTCTGTATTCACAAAGTGATCTCAGAATTGTTTACAACAACAATTCGATCACTTCCATTAATCCAACTATCAACTAGAATGACCCGAACATTCTCTACACATGTATTATCAACTAATACTTTCTTTCTTTTATTCATTAATATTTTCATTACTCTATTCCCCTAGCATATGTTTTATGTAATCCATCATTGTGTAACTATTTTAACCTACATATTTCTTATTTCAATATCTAACAACTACCGAAATGTTGTCAACTTCAACAGTTAGCAATAATCACATCATTTTAGTTGTTAGCATAATCATTTGAATAAATATAATATATACGTGCATTCGGTAATTCCCTTAAAAATAAACAACTCTATCTTAGCCTGCATGTGTGCAACTCTACCACTTACACACTTGTATAACTTACTCATGCATACCTACTCAATGCATCTTTGCATCGATTTAATAGTGTCAAATTCATGCATCCCACCATGGTGATTTGGAAGGTCTGGACAATTCCTTGACACATCATCCATACACTTCCTAATTACTTTCCTGACTATTTGAATGCCCTCATTTTCAACCCAAACACAACACCAAGAATATAATTCTTGGGTGCTCTTTTGTGTTGGATAAAAGGTTGCAGTCCAACATCAAATATAGAAAGAAGGATTTTGGATCCCTATGTGGCATCATAACTTTTCCATATCCAATCATGTCATGGAATTCACTTCAACAATGTATTCCTCTCCTTAGTTTGGTCCCCTCCCAAACCCTTGGAATTTCATCAATATGTCTATGTAGTCCATGTATCTGCATCCATATGGATGCCGAATTTACTTGGATTATTGTTTTCTTAGATGCACCCAATGCACTCATGATCCAATCTATCATGTAACATAAATTATTCAAGCCTCATCTTCCTTTCAATCACTCACCCTTTAGGATCAGGCATCCCCTTCTTCATTACACAGTCCCTCAAGAAATCCATATTTTTTCAAGGTTTCCTCGCACATGAATATTACTAATACTTATAGAGTCTTATAGCCAAGGTGTCCCTCTGACTTGCTCCAACATGGAATATCTCTCCTCAACAACGATTAAGGCATATAGTGGGGTTCAATGTCACAATAGTGTCCCTCTCTATGATTTCTAGTTCAACAACCATCATCTATTCCTTCAAGAAAAATATGTCATCTCACATATTTCCAATTTCACTTATCCATTTTCAGATATGTTCCATATAGGAACTCATATCCCACAAGTATGAGCTCCCTCCTCATAAATTTTTGGATTTTTACAACAACAGGAATCAACCTTCCTTATGGACATACTATGTTGCATATCCAAGAGAATATTATTGCAAATCTCAATTTCCACACAACCAAATAGATTTTTATAATTTTGTACATGTTGTATTTTCATTGCACCTTTACAGTGGCTCACGAACAATTTTCAAAAATAATTGTGCATACTAACAATTGCATGAATTTTGTTCACTAATCATATGAAATAGAAGGAAAATATCATTTCTTATTCATGCATTATTTCAGTATACCAAATTCTATAATGCATTCAATCTTCATAAGAATTCAACCAATGTTCCAATGTCCATGGCCACATTTACACACAATGCACCTCACCATGGTGAGTTGGAACTCAACCAACCTCTCTCCACATGGCTTCTTTATCAATAATTATTTCTATAA
>ML780672.1:1447123-1463360 GCA_009831015.1 Picea engelmannii
AACAACTAGGGGCTCAATCTCACAAGTGTTTAAAAATGAAGTTATGAACTTCAAAGCCATATTTACATATGTTTTAAAGTAGGAAAAATATTCTTAAATGAATACGAATGATTTGTAAGGAAACTTGCTAAAATTGTAGAAATAAAAATCACAATCCCATCTCCTAAGACAAAAACTCTCCTATAGTAAAGTATTTGATTAGGAAGTTCACAAGATAGACCAAACATATCAACTCCCTTGGGTATTTGATATTTTTCCAACCAAAACTTGACAATATAGGGTAATCAACCTTCGGTTGGAAGAATGTCAACTCCCTCAAATGTATGGGTGAATAAATACTTTCCTATACAATTGAGGCTTTACATCCTTCTTGTTTATACAGTTGAGGCTTTACATCCTTCTTGCTTATACAGTTGAGGCTTTACATCCTTCTTGTTTTTATTTAATAAAGACCATGATATAATCTTTAAAAGCACCCTTTACTTCATAGGCCCTTAATCTTTAAAAACATCCTGGTCCTTGAGGGTTGTATATTAAATTATGGGTTGTTTGATTTAATTCTAAAAGGAAGATCCTAAAATGTTAGGAGTATTGATTTGCCTCTCACACTTGTCGTTAATATTTTGGGACGAGTCAACCTTTAAAGATATTGAAAACAATATTAAAAATTCATTTAACAAAGTGGCCCCAAAGGCAATCCAATATATATCATGTTGAAAACAATATTAAAAATTCATTTAACAAAGTGGCCCCAAAGGCAATCCAAAATATATCATGTTGTGGGGATGACCACAACCCCACTCATTTTCTATTCAATATCTCTCATCATTTTTATGGTTAAGAAAACTTCAAACACATGAAAATACATGTGGTCCTTGAACTTGGGCGCATTTTTACTTTTTATCTCTCGGATTCTATTGTTACCATGCATCAAGTTAAAATTGTCGAAGTGGACTTGATGTTCATAAGGATGGGGAGAAGTGGTCGAAAACCAGGTGAAGCTCTTTCAAATTTAAATTTATTTTAGGTGGGAATATAACCAAAGAAGCCATGGTTGAAGGAGTAAACTCCACTGGTTTAGTAAAGGTTTTGGAGGACTTTGGTCATTCAACACCTTGCTTAGTGCTCACTTTTCCTAGTTATATTGAAAGGCATTTCTGGGGTTATGATAGCAGTTGTTTATTTTTAGTTATATCCATATTCTAGTGGAAGGAGGGTATAGTTGAATCATCATCTTTCCGTCTTTTTTTATTTTTTTGGTAACTGAACCCTTTTCGTCGGTCTCAAAGGTAAAGACTCTGTTGTGTTCTAGCGGGAACATTGTATAGTGCTTCACAGGTGGACTTGTTTCTTTATGATTGTGGTAGGCATTTCTCGAAACACTTACTTCCCCTTGGGATTTGAAATGTTTCTAGCCCTTGATTGACGCATAACTTACTAAGAATCACTAGGTGAAAACAAGATGACTAATAAAAGGATGGATAATATAAATTCATATATTAATGCATTAATCAACGAGTCAGTGGATATTTATGGTAGGCCGATGCAGAAAATACTTCCCATTCTTCCTCGGGAGCATTCACGGGTTTTCATTCTTTAGGATTTTGTTTGGATGGAGTGCAATCTAGTGTACAGGACTCTTGTTTTTTAACAAACCCTGTAAAACCCCCCTCAGATATGTATCTACCTTCTCTATTGAAGGTTTCTCTAGGAGGAAAGAATCAGGCTCTGAGAAAATCTCCCAAAAAGTCAGTGAAAGAAAAGAAGCCTCGGGCTCTCGGTTAGAGAATACTTTATCCTCGACTGGTTGAAAAGGCAGAAGAGAGTAATCAGCTCAAAAGTTCGTAAAAAAAATGGTCCTAGGCTCTAATATAGGACTGGAGGATACTTGTAGACTGACACTATGTGGCATTGTGGGGAGATTTGCATACAGTCATATGTGTGAAGAGAAGTTTTCAACCTAGGTAGAGAGGTCATGGAGGTCATTTCTAGGTTATGTCCCTGAATTATTTTATATATCAAAGGGATGGATGGGATTCCTTTGTAAATGCCTTGAAGACATTGCTACTATCTTACGAACTTGTTGTGTGAATGGTAATAGTATCTTAATGCTTAAAATATGGAGGTTTGCCTTCAATCCCGAAAAATAATACTTTTTACTTAGACATATATGGGTTCTGTTACTTGGTCTGCCTTTGTATTTATGGAATGAAGGAGCTTTGGAGGCCATAGGAAATTCACTCGACAAATTCATTTCGGTTGATAAAGCAATTCTGGAGGGGTAAACGCGTAAGGTTGGAAGGGTTTTGGTAGAAATGGATGTGCATCTGGGTTTTCTAGCGACTCTTGAGATTGAATGGATAGGTAGAAGTATTCTTCAGAGCATAGATTATCTGGGTATTTCGTTTATATGTAGTTTTTGCAGGAGCACCACTCATCTTCGACGTGACTGTAAGGGTTTTGGGGATGGTAAAGTTACACAGGAAGAACCAGACCTCATTTAAAGCCATCCCGACTCTTCTATGGAAACGAGTTTCTATGGCCTTGAAGAATTCAACTGGGACTGGATTGATCCAAGTACTCTAGAACTCTCATCCTCGGTTATTGCTAAGATTCAAGCTCAATGCCCTTTTGTTTATCAGTCTTTTTCTGTGTGGGAAAGAGAAGCTCTAAATTATTTTGTTTGGCAAAGAATGTTACTGCTTTTTCTAGTTCGCCACCTTTAGTTGAGTCGGAGGTATCAGATGATGTTAGTCATCCTATAGGTGGTCGTGATCCATGATTGTTCGGGGAGGGATCATGGCCACATGCTTAGTCGACTGCTGATAGGGATTTCTTCGACCCCACCTAGCTTTCAAGAACCGAAATTTGAGGAGTCAACCTTATCTGTAATACTTGACTCCTTGGTTCCTTTCATCCATGGAAATGATACAACTATTCAACTACCTGTTTTTCTTGGGAAATCGGTAACTAATCCTGTGGCCAGAAAAGAGGAGGCTAGTAGCTCGAGATCCAATATTGGTGAGGCTGGTGAAGAATTTTCTTGGTCTAGGGGGTTAGGTATAGAAATCTCACTTGTCAAAACTAGAAGTTCCCAGAAGAAAGCTAGTGCAGAGACTTCTCAGAATGACGTGTCACAATCGACCACCGAAGGTGGGGCCCTTAGAGAAGTGAAGGCCCTAACAAGATCTAAATAATTTTATTACTCTCTCTAAATTTAAGGGGTATAGGAGTTTCCCTGAAACTTGCCGTGGTTCAATGTGCTTTGGAAAAAACTAGACCTAATGTTGTTTTCTTTCAAGAGACTTTGGTTCATTCTGATAAGGCTCGTTCTTTCTTTAAATATCTTAGACCAAATTGGATCTGTAGTGCCGTGAACTCTGTAGGTGCTTCTGGTGGTTTATTGGTTGCATGGGACCCAATTTTTTTTGACTTGATTCCTTTTCTTACGTGTGGTGGAATATTTTTGATAGGCTTTTGTTTGGAAAGAAAAAGACAGATTTCGATGCTCAATGTCTATGGACCCTATGTGGACCGCAAAAACTTCTAGGAAAATCTTGAAGTTTTAGTTTTACTTTATGTGAAAAATATAATACTTGTTGGTGATTTAAATATGACTCTCTCTGCGGGGGAAATTTGGGGCGATGCAACTTCATTGGGAATGATGGCAAGTTTTTTCACTAATTACTTTCAGGTAAACAAATTAATCGACATTGCCCCGGGTAAATTGGTGCCTACTTGGCGAAATGGTTGGATGAGATAAGATCTCATTGCTAAAAGAATTGATAGAGAATTCATCTCTGAGGACTTATTGGCATCGGCTGGTATCTACAGAGCGTGGGTTGAGCACCCCTTTATATCATACCATGCTCTGATTATTCTCCAATTGGACTTACCTCTGGTTTATAAGGCGATCCCTTTCAAATTTAATCTGAGGTGGAATTTAGAACAAGACTTCATCACTTTGGTTCAGAAAATTTGGAGTGACCCTTTATATTTGTAGGATCCGGGCAAGTAGAGACGACTAGTCTGGAAGCTAAAAGATTTAAAAACTAGCACAAAATCTTGGCAAAAGGAACAAAGTTATAGGAAAAATTCAAGACTTTTTGGCATCGAAAAAGAGATATCCTTTAGAATTGAAAACATGGGGGCCGATACTTGTAAAAAAATTGTGGATAAGTATTTAAAGGAGCTGGAGAAAGAAATAAATAATTCTCTTTAGGAGATGGAGGAGAAATGGCATCAACGTATATATGGTTAATGAATGGAGATTTAAATACAATTTTTTTTCATAATTATGCAAGCTTCAGGATAAATAAAAAGTTTATTTGGGAGATACAAGATGGCGAGGGACAAATGCACAATGGACATGAAAATATAAAAAAGGCGAATTTAACCCACTTCAAATATTTTTACAAAGAGCCAATGATTTTTTAGACCCGAGAACAAGTCAAGTGTTGGATTACTGAGAGGGGGGGTGAATCGGTAACAGAGAAATTTAATCCTTTTTAACCATATAATTCAAGTGTTATATCAATGTATCATTATCATCCAATAACTGCAGAGTAAATAAGCAATGATCAAATGAAGAATCATAGACATACACAGTACACTAGTGTTTTACGTGGAAACCCAAAGTGTGAGAAAACCAGAGAATGCTTTTTCTTATATGAAGAATTACATTCATTGGAAGCACCAACTTCCTTTGTTTTCTAGCTGCAACTGGAAGGAGGCTCCAACCCCCTAGTGAGATATATTGTTGTAAACCTATACCAATCAACCTACACCAAATAACCTGTACCAATAACCTGAACAATGCATCAACCTATATCTCAACCTGTAATCAACCTATACCATAAACAAGTGCTTCAACCATGCACCAACCTATACCAAAAAACCTGTAATCAACCTGTACCATAAACAAGTGAATCAACCATGCACCAACTTGTACCTCAACCTGTACCATGAAAAAGTGCATCAACCATGCACCAAACCTGTACAAATAACCTGTCACAACAAATTTTTCAAAAAACCTATCACAACAACCTGTCTCATCAATCTTATCAACCAAATCAGATCTACTCACCAATATCAATCACCAAGACAACTCTCAAATATGTGCATCAACCAAGCATAACACAACAACTCATAATCATCACCAAGATCAATATGTGTCTCTAATAATACAAGTATGCTACATCATCCATAAACCATGTGTCAACAATATTACTAAAAAGTGCCTCCAACCATGTACCAAGTATGTAACAATCATGTATCAAATACTCATCAACTAGGACTCATCAAGATGTACCAACATCATCAAATATACACCTCATGTATGTGCCAACTCATCAACTACTTGTCTCAACCATGTACCCGACATGTACCTCAACCAAATTCCCTCATCAATTTCATCATCCAAATCTGATTTGTAAATTTGTAATAGACCTAGTGTATATGATCACATACTTGGAAACCCTCCTTAACTTTAACAACAAGAGACTAGCATTATCATCAAACTTTTCTTTAGTCTTACATGACTAGTTTTGGATTTGTCAACAACCCTAACTTGAAATAATCATAAATTTGTACCTGTAATGAATAAAGATCTGAAACTGATATACAATTTTCTTCAGTGTGTTTTATGCAATTATTTCAGGTGTCACTACTTGGAAACTCTCATAAAAGGAGTTATAGAAAAAATGGCATACCTTGTTGAATTCTGGATTATTCTATAGAGCGACCTTGTAGAGTGTGCCCCACACATAATATTTGTTGAAACGCTTTGAAAATATTAAAAAAAATACATCGAACGGTACTCTAACCAACACATTTAGTCTTACTGAATTTGGATCTGTTATGAAGAAGTTATGGCGTTTTTACCTGAAACACCTGGTTTAGACTAGTTTCAGGACTAGCCACAAACCCTATTTTCCACGGAGTGTAACTCCAAAAATACAATGACCCACAAGATGAATTGTTTACCACAGATAATTTGATATGTTTCCTCAATGGCATAGAAATTTCACAGTCTGAATTATTCTAGAAAAAACGTTATTTCGAAAATGGTTAGATGACCTGTAAATAACATACCTTAGAAAGCATCATCAAAAGAATTTATCCTTCATTGAATTCCGGCCTTCTTTTCTTCACCTTCCCTCAGAAATTAGGCTTATATATCATTTGGTTACCTTATACACCTATAGATATTCAATATTCTCAAGTGTTATCTGAAATGAGAGAGCCTTGTTATTTATACTCTCCAAGTAGCTTCCTTAAAAACATCTTCTAGGTGACTTTGCCCACTTTCCTTATTTTAGGGTTAACCCACTTCTAATATCTCCATTAAATTTATTATTTAAATAATTCATTTGTATTCACTTTGAATTATAGTACACTCATCACTTCACTTTATTATTTACCTTCTAAAATCTCTTAAACCATTTTGACTACTTTGACCTTTTGGGGATTCTAGATGACATATGAGGGTCCTCCAACTTCGTAAGGCCATAACTCTCAAACCATGAGAATTTATGTGACGTTACACATACCACCAAAAATGGAATGGCATGTACTGTCCATATATAATAGTATTACCTCAAAATATATCAAACTTCATACCATTATCCATCAAACAAACTTAGGTCCACTACCCAAACCTGGGTTCTCCAACTACTCATGGTCATAACTCTCTAACTGTGAGGAGTTATGTGACGTTCCACATACCACCGGAAATGGAATGACAAGAAATATCCACATAGGATACTTTCACTGAAAAATTCACTTATGTTCATCTCATTATTCCAATAAGCATGGGTTCCTTAACCATACTTCTAGGATAACTCAATCTGCAAAGCATCTTCCCATGAGGGATTTCACCATAAGGGGACCACTTTGGAGTTCATCCATTTCTACTTATTATAAACCATGAAAAGACAATAATGAGTCATCTTTACATCAAACAAACTTGGGTCCATTACCCAAACCTTTGTGCTACTGTAATTCGCTACCAGACTTTATCCAAGGGTTGACTTCAATCACTAAGGATTGACAACAATCTACAATATCACTCTCCAATGGTTGACATCAATGAAAAACAACAATCCATACCAACTGTCCATCAACCTAAGAAAATTGTCTGACAATATCCCCCTTTGGCATTGATGGCAACACCAACATTGATGGAAAAACTTAGTCATGATAGCATTCATGTGTATACTCTTCATCAATGTTTCTATCTCTCCCCCTTTGACATCAATGGAAAAGGGAATCTCCCTTTGGGGATGCTCCCCTTGTCTACGTGCCTTTGATTTTTTCTTTGTGTTTATAAGCCTCTGATTACTCTCTTTCCCTTCATATTAATGATATCTCCCCCTTTGACAAAGGGTATCACTCCGAAGTCATATCGCTCATTCTTCCCTTGTGACAATCACTCCCCTTGGAAACATGCGTCTATGCTATCTCTCCAAGAATTTACCTTTGCATCTGATAAATCTCTCCCACTTTGTCCTATTTATGGTGCTTCCTCGTGTACATATAAGACATATAAGATAAGAATTCAAAATCATTCATTTTGGAGTAGAAATTACTCCTAGTCTCTAGCGAAGATACTATAATATACCAGATATAAAATGTATGCAGAACTGAAATAAAATGCTAGAAATGGCAGAATAACAACAATATAACCAGAACATTCACCACAATAGCACTGAAATGATAAGAGAATAATAACAGAAATAGCACTTTGAATCTGAAAGCAATGTTCATGGGCCTCTTCGAGGGGGCAACCTCTAGTTGAGAAGAGATCTATTACAATAATATCCAAGCTAGGGTTCTCATACCCTCGACTCTTATTTATACTAAAAAGAAGCATCTAGAGGAAGATCCTTCTAGAAGCATAAGCTTCTATTAGGTCTTCTTACATCTGCCTTATTCTATTTTATTGAAAGGCCTTATTAATATTGACCTTTATTACATCCGAATATATTATTCTACCTATGTGCGAGTTAGGACCCTAACATGTCCACCCCCTTAAAAATAGCCTTTTCCTCAAGGCTTGAGATGAGGAAATTGTTGCAGAATGGTAGTTGGTTCCCAAGTGGCATCTGCTAGAGTTGTATATTTCCACTGGACTAGCACTTCCTTGATGGTTCTCTAACATAGGCGACGCTCACGCTGGTCCAAAACTGCTTCTGGATGTAGCCAAATGGATCCTTCTTCAGCTAACTCTGGAAGGTTGGTTTGGATTTGGAACTTAGATCTAATCACATTCTTTAAGCATTAAACATGAAAAACATGATGTAGCTTCGAATGGCTGGGAAAATATAACTAATAGGCTACTTGTCCCACACGCTTGAGAACAATATAACGACCATAAAATTTGGGTGCTAGCTTCTGACAATGCTCAGCCTTGAGGGAATTTTGCTTGTAAGGTTTTAATCGAAGAAACACCTGATCCCCTTCTGCAAATTGACTTTCAGAGCGACCTTGATCTTCTTGTTGCTTCA
Source organism: Picea engelmannii (assembly GCA_009831015.1). Classification (NCBI taxonomy): domain Eukaryota; kingdom Viridiplantae; phylum Streptophyta; class Pinopsida; order Pinales; family Pinaceae; genus Picea; species Picea engelmannii. The sequence goes on from ML780672.1 coordinate 1,455,631, forward strand.
TGCGATTTTGTGCCATGACCAAATTCTCTTTGAGTGTACAGAGAATAGCCTCTCGAGTTGTAAGTGTTAGGTCAACCGCCTGGACCTTCGAGGCACCTGGTAAGTATGAGAGAACTGAAGGTGGATTCTAACCATATACTTCTTCAAAAAGAGTCATGAGTGTGGTTGTATGGTATGAAGTGTTGTACCACCATTCAGCTAGGGGTAACTATTGAGCCCATTCCGAGGCAAAACACCTCAAATATGTTTCCAAGCACTTGTTGACAACTTTTGTTTGGCCATCAGTCTGGGGATGATAAGCTATGCTTAGATGAAATTCAATGCCTTGTATCTTGAATAGTTATTGCCAAAAATTTCTTGTGAAATTTGGGTCGCAATAAAAAACAATAGAGTGCAGCATGCCATGAAGCTTGAAGACCTGATCCATGAAAATTTGAGCCACCGTGGATACTGTAAACGGGTTTTGAAGGGCGCAAAAATGAGAATACTTGGAAAGGTGATCAACAACCACCATGATGACTGATTTATTTCCCAATTTGGGTAAGTCGGTAATAAAATCCATAGAGATATCCTTCCAAATAATAGGTGAAATTGGGAGTGGTTGTAGTGTGCCCAAAGATTTGACTGTTTATCCCTTGTTGAGTTGACATGCATCACATTCAGCGACAAAATTATGAATGTCCTGAATCATACCATCCCAGAAAAAGGAACGTTTGACCCTGTCATAGGTTTTGGTGAACCTGGAGTGCCCTGTTGTGGATGTAGCATGAAGCTCATAAAGTACCATGGATTTAAGATTTGATTGTTTACTTAAATACAAACGACATTTGTATCGAAGTTCATCATGGAGCCAAGAGTACCCTGGGGAAGCTGGAGCATTGGAATGAAATTGTTGGATCAACTGCTAACTTTTGGGATCTTGTATCCATTCCTAGCAAACGGCTTGGAGCCAATCTGAGACAATGAATGAAAGAGAAAAAAATGGATCCTTAATCTTCATATTTGCGGGAAAGTGCATCTGCAACCACATTGTCTTTTCCTTTCTTGTAAATGATCTCATAATCATATCCAAAGAGATTAGTCACCCATTTTTGTTTTTATGGGGAGGAAATGCGTTGTTCCAAAAAATACTTGAGGCTTTGATGGTCTGTCTTAATTTGGAAACATTTCCCCAATAGATAAGGGTGCCACAGATCAATGACATGTAGAATAGCCAACATTTCCTTCACCAAGAACCATATTTCTTTAGGACCATGATCAAAGGAGAAGAGTAGGGGCTTGTACTAGGGCAGATAACGCCTGCATTAAGGAGTTCCTGGACCATTTTCTCAATTTCATTTTTTTTGGAAAAGGAGTGATGATACAGATGAATATTGGGAGGAAGGCTTCTAGGTACAAGGGGAATGGAATGATCATGAACACCATGGGAAGGAGGGATTCCTTGGGGAGTGGAAAAGACCAATTGATGTTTAGAAAGGATGGCTTGAAGGTCTTGCAAGACCGAGGGTGTCTCTATTGCTTGTATGGCATGGAGTTGGGCAATAACAATAGAATGACCTTTTTTGAGCATCTTTTCCATGCGATGGGAACTAATGATCTCAAGTGAACTGACGATGATTCCTTATAACTTATATCGGTGGCCCTCCTGGTCGAATTGCATGGTTAAGTCTTTAAAATCCATGAGAATGGGACCCAAAGTCCTTAGCCAGTCTGAACCCAAGACAATGTCACAACCTCCCATATCAATAGAAAACATATGGGATTTCAGGTGGTAGTCACCAATTTGGAGACACACATTTTCACAATGCCCTCCACATTTCATGGAACCACCATTGGCAATCATGATTTGGAAATTATTGACAGCATGGATGTAGCAATGAGTTTCTTTGACAATGCGGCGATGAATAAAATTATGGGTGTTTCCACTATCAAAAAGAATAATGACCTTCTAATGCTTGATGTAACCGATTAGCTTGAGGGTTTGGGGAGCAGAGAAGCTAGTGAGAGCATTGAGGGAAATGACTAGTTCTACTTTGGGAGGGTCTGAGGGAGTTTCAAAATATCCTCGGAGATGGCCATAAAAATATTTTGTTCTTTACACTTGTGGCCTAGGAAATATATGTCATCACAGTTATAACAAAGGCCTTTGAGTTGGCATTCATCCATTTCAGACCTGGTCAGTTTTTGGATCTTTAGTGGAGCAAAGGGAGTAGTGGGATTTACTGGTTTAGGGCGAGGGATAACAGAGGTTTTTCAATTTTGAGAGGATACCACCTGTTGTGCTTGTTTATCTCTTTTAGTAGCCTCCACCCAACTCTGAGGCCGAGCCATGAGGACATGGGCCCAAATCTCATCCTTGAGGCCGCTGATAAAACACTCTCGGAAAAAGGCATTATATATGCCCTATGTTCTAAAATCCAGGCGCTCAAAGGCAGCTATAAGTTATTCCATTGTTCCTAATTGTTTCAACTTTGTCAAACGACCCAAATGGTTGGTGTCAGTGTCAAAATGTTCATAAATCTTTGCCACAAAGTGTGTCCAAGCAATATACCCTTAACGAGAAGTTTTTCTCCATTGCCACCATTGCCACCATTCTTGATCTAGATGGAGAACACCATATCGGAGTTTGTCCAAGTCATATGTAATTCCGTATAAAGAGAAATAATGGTCCATTTGGGTTACCCAACCAGTGGGGTCCAAGCCATCAAATTTGGTCACATCTACCCACGGAAAGCGTAGGTCACATTGAAAGTGATGGTTCTTAAATTTATTGGAATGAGAGGAATGGTCACCTTCAGGATGTGGAGGTGAGGAAGAGGACGGGTTATCTGTAGGGATATGCAGTTTGGTGCAGAGTGCCGAAAATACTGATTCAAGCTAGGTGGTGAGGTCTTGTTTAATTTCCTCCATTAAGGACTGGATGGTTGTATTAATGGCTGCAACATTGGCACTGAGTTGTTTCACTTCTTGTTGGGTTTCGATGAGACCAGATTGCAAGGTGTTGAAGCGAGCTTCCAAGTCTTGGCTACGGGTATGGGCCATGAGGATGGGGGAACTGAAAATGAGTGGGCGGGGTCAATTTTTTTTTTCTGAAAAATGATATGGATGAATGTGATAAGGGAGAAGAGATGAATCCAATGGAATAGGTCTCAAATAATGGTGAAACAATTCCCAAATGCTTAACCAGAAAGAAATGTGTATTTACTTGGCAACCCAAACACAGTTGTGCAACAATAGATCTTGTCTATTTTAATTTGTTTATGTTTCTATCCCCAAGGGTTAGGTATTCAAGGGTTCTATAGACAATGGTTTTCCCTGTGATATAGCTCTCTGATATACGTTCAAGGTTGAACAGTAGTACTCGGCCCAATATCTCAGGGCACTAACTAAGGAGGATAGACCGTACCCTTAACCATACTACCCGACTACCCAAGTACTAGAGAGTATTTTCCTGAGTGTTGTTCTCAATGACACTATAGCAGTCAGGTGGTCGATTGGTTTATGTAAAGAGGGCTTTAGGTAATCTAGGTTGATCTGTACACAGGTGTTGTTTGATGCACTACCACTCGAAGGGGTATCAACAGGGGTTACAAGGGTGGCCAACAGATGTGCGTTTAAGTACCACTTGTAATTCCTGCATGTATGAATCCATCAACCGTGGCTTTATGCACGTAATGATAGATCTTTGTGGCTTAAAGACACCGGAATACGTCTCTACCCTGAAAAAAAAATTTAACCAACACTTTTGTCGAGGAAAGTGCTCTGATACCACTTGTAATATACCAGATATAAAATGTATACAGAACATAAATAAAATGCTAGAAATGGCATATAACAACAATATAACCAGAACATTCACCACAATAGCACTGAAATGATAAGAGAATAATAACATAAATAGCACTTTGAATATGAAAGCAATGTTCGTGAGCCTCTTCGAGGGGGGAACCTCCAATTGAATAGAGCTCTATTACAATAATATCCAAGCTAGGGTTCTCATACCCTCGACTCCTATTTATACTAAAAAGAAGCATCTAGAGGAATAACCTTCTAGAAGTGGAAGCTTCTATTAGGTCTTCTTACATCCGCCTTATTCTATTTTATTGAAAGGCCTTATTAATACTGACCTTTATTACATCTGAATATATTGTTCTACCTATGTGCGGGTTAGGACCCTAACAAATACTCAAGGGCTTCCCATCGAAGTGGTTTTGTAAATATGTATGCCACTTGTTCTTTTGTTCCCACATATTCAACTATGATGTTATTCTTTGCAACCTGTTCCCGTAGAAAGTGATACTTGATTGGAATGTGCTTCATATTGGAGTGCATCACCGGGTTTTTTGAGATACTAATGGATCTTGTATTATCACAATAGATTGGAATGGGATCATAATACTCAACCTGTATATCTATCAAATTTTGTTTCATCCATAGAACCTGTTTACAACATGTTGATGATGCAATATACTCTACCTCAGCTATAGATAAGGATATTGATGATTGTTTCTTTCTTAGCCAAGATACTAAACACTCACCCAAGTAGAACGTTGCTCCTCTGGTGCTTCATCGCTCATTAATGCAACTTTCCCAATCTACATCTATGTAGGCAATAAGTGATAGATCCTTTCCTTTTGGATACCATAATCCAAACTCTTTTGTTCCTTTGAGATATCTGAAAATCCTCTTCATTGCTAATACATGTGATTCCTTTGGTGCTGCATGAAATCATGCCATCTATCCAACTTCCTGCATTACATCTGGTCTAGATGTTATCACATATAGTAAGCTACCAATCATTGACCTGTATTGCCTTTGTTTTGTAGAATTTGAATCATCATCTTTGATCAACTTGCAACTGGTTTGCATAGGAGTGGTAACAAATTTGCAATCTTCCATTCCAAACCTCTTTACCATTTCTCTGATATACTTAGCTTGAGAAATAAAAATTCCTTGGTTTCTTTTACATATATGAAGACCCAAAAAGAAGGATAGTCCTCCAAGTAATGACATTTCAAATTCATTCTGCATATCCTTTGCAAATTTCTAGCTTAACCTGTCATTAGTACTTCCAAAATAATATCACCAACATAAATTTAAATTAATAAAATATTACCTTGAGTTACCTTGGTGTAGAGGTTGTTGTCTATGCTTCCTTTCCATAGTTCGTAGGGAGTTTTGTCATTGTTGTTTCTGAGAATTGATCTATTTTGAATGTAAACTGATGTATGCACTGCATGTGTCCAAAAAATATTTGTCAATTTGGAATCCATTAGCATTGTTCGAGCCATTTCCTATGTAATTATCATCGATTATGATAATGTTCCTTTGTCTCTGAACCACTCTCCGAACCAATGTATGAATCCATTCTCTCGTACACTATCATATATCTGTCCAAACCTGCTAAGTGTTCTTACAAATCCATCTATGTCCATATTGTCCAAGACTCTACTTGCGCAACTATCCACAATGCTGACCCATTTATCACTATACTATGATGAAGTCTTGATTAATCTATCAAACTATACTTCTGCTAACTGATTTCTCTGAATTTGTCTTCTCAAAATATACAAGCTGCTCGAAGGATGGTTCTTTGGCTTGTCATAGCTATCGCATAGACTCCCCCTGTCTAATATTCATATTACTTGGGAGTCTCTAAGTCGGATGGCTCAGAACAATTCTTGCTCTAATGTGTATTCATCATCATCTTCATTGGTAGATTCATCATCATCTTCATTGGTAGATTCATTATCTCTCTGAGTTCTGACTTCTTTATTTCTGTCTGTGGATTCATCTTTCACTACAATGCCTAAAAATACAATCTCTTGAACATATTCCTTATTTACCTTTCCTTCCTTTCTTTCAGTTATTTTCCAAACCTTTCTCTATCTGACATCTTTCCTTTTCTCTGTAGAATTTTCTTCATCTAGTTTTATTTGCAATATTTCGATCTCTGGTACCTGGTCTTTGAACACATTTTCTTCCTTCTTTCTTATACATACTTTCTTATATCTCATATCAGTATTCTCTTTCATGGAAGTATCGATCATGGTTCTAAAATCACTGGCTATGTGTCCATAGTTATGAAATTTGTAACACTCAATGTTACGTGCGACCACATAGGCACTTCTTTCTTGGACATTTCTTTTATAATCCCTAAAATCTGCAACCTTATGTCTAAATTTAGTACAATAAAAACAATTACCGTAAAATAAATTTGCATACATAGGAGTGAATGATCTTCTTTGTGGCGTAGTCCTTTTGATTTTTTTCCTTGACTGATCATGATCATGATTGAAGCTTATTTGTGGCTTGAATATGGATGGTCTTCTTGAAGATGTATCTTCAATAGTTTTCTTAGATTCTGGTTGACCATGATTCCTTCCTTTAAGTAATTATGCATAACTCTTTCTATTTTCTTCATTCTTCTTTTCTAGCAACCTAGAGTTCTTCTCTTCATTCTCTATAAATGATGTGGATTTTTCTGTCTCTTCAACATTCTTGTTGAGCTTAACGATTTTACTTCTCAATGTGACAACTTCTTCTTCAAGCTTCTCAACCTCTTCTTCTTTCTTCATTATCTGAGACTTCATGTCTTCTTATGTTCTTTTCGCTTCTTCAAGATGAATTTTTAATATGATTATTTCTTCTTCAAGTCCTTTCTCTTCTTTACCAAACGTTGCCTCAAGATGGTTTAGATCATTAGCTCTTTCCTTAAGATGATCTGTCAATATCTTCTCTCTCATTTATGCTTCTTCCTTCTGTGCTGCTATGTTTATTTCCAAACACTACTTTCGATATTCAAGATTTTCTTTGATCTTTCTGGCTTATTCTAGCTGAGTTCTTAAGTTCTCGATGACCTGTTGGAATTCTTCAAAAATGTGAACACTTTCCTTTTGTTTCATCAATTCTTTCTTGAGTGAATTGTTTTCTTCTCTTAGTTCATCTAAATCACTAATCAATTCTTCTTTATAATTGTCTTCCTTTTCAATTAGTTTTTCTGTCTCATTTCCTTCATGGCATTCTATTTCAAGATGCCCACATTTTTCACAATTAAAACAAAACAAAATACCTCTGGTGATTATGTACTCTTCATCTTCTGAAACTGCTTGACATGGTGAACATAATTATCCTTGATTTGTATCTGCATCTTCTTTGACATTTTCTGAATTTGTGATGGGTGAAGAATATATGTCATGTAACTTATCCCAAAATTCTTTTGCTGATGAAAATTTACCAACCTTTTCTCCGGATTAGGTAATCCTTCCCAGATGAAATCTATTGTTATTTTGTTATTCTTCCTCAATTCCTTGTTGGCTGCAGTCTTTTCCCTTTTTGAACTATAATATCATGTAACAACTGATAGCCAAATATAATGTCCCCGTGCCTGTAAATATATTTTTTTCCTTATGCTCCACATCTCATACTTAAACCATTATGACCATTAAACATTGGTACTCCATTCTCAGAATAATCCATGATTTCCTTCTAGTGGTTAAATTGTTTCCTGAAGGAACCACCTCTGATACCAATTGTTGGATTATTGAGAGGGGGGGGGGGTGAATCAATAATAGAGAAATTTAATCATTTTTAACCATATAATACAAGTGTTATATCAATGTATCATTATCATCCAATAACTGCAGAGTAAATAAGCAATGAACAAATGAACAATCATACACATACACAGTACACCAGTGTTTTACGTGGAAACCCAAAGCGGGAGAAAA
>ML780672.1:1472920-1490742 GCA_009831015.1 Picea engelmannii
GTTTCAACTATTAGAAGTTGGGACACTTTTCTTACCAGTGTTCTAAATGGAAAGGAAAGAGAAAACATTATTCACATGCAACAAATATGGAGGAGTCTAAATCTCAGAAGAAGACAAGGTAAACAAAATATGAAGAGTATGTATTTATCTCATCTCTCACAGCATCATCACTTAAGGAAGTGATATTTCGCTAGTGGAAAGTGGTGCTTCCAAGAACATGACCAAGTTCTAAAATTCTCTTACAAATCTGAGAGAAAATAGTTCATCCCTTTAGGTGGAACCTAGTGATGATTCCAAGTATGCAGTAAAAGGAGTGGGAGAAGTATCCTACCAACTTGATTCAAGTAACTCTATTTCAATAAAGGATGTATTGTGTGTACAAGGTTTAAAGAAGAATCTTCTCTCAATCACTACTTTAGAATATTGAGGCTTTAGAGTATCTTTTGTTGATGGTCAAGTCCTTATATGGACTAAGGGTTCAAGTATAGATCCAACTACTGTGATTGGTGTCCGAGAGGGAGGATTGTATAAATTAAAGGGACACCCAACACAATCCCTTGTACATAATAGTATTGTCTCTAGTGAGCTATGACACTGAATAATTTCTCACCTCAACTACAGATCCTTGTCAGTTTTGAGCAAGATGGTTATAGTTCTACCATATATGTAGGTGGAGCATGATGGAGTATGAAAAGGATGTGCACTTGAAAAGAGTGCTAAGGGATGTTTTCCAAGCAGTGACAATAGATCCAATTGGATCTTGGACATTATACATTCATATGTATGTGGATCTATCCATATCTAGGTAAATTTTTATAATATGTCACTTTTATTAATGATTTATCATGTAAAACATGGATCTATTTCTTGAAAGAAAAATATGAAGTTTTCAATAAGTTTCAAGAATTCAAGGCTTTAGTAGAAAATATCTCTTAAAGCAAGATTAAAGTTTTGAGGTCAGATAATTTAGGTGAATACACCTCAAATGAGTTCAAGGACTTTTGCAGAGAAGTGGGGATTAAGAGGGAGATGGCAACTCCCTACAACCCCTGACATAATGGGGTTGTAGAGAGAAAGAATATATAAATTGTAGAAGCAACTAAATCAATGATCCATGACCAAAACTTACCCATGAATCTATGGGAAGAAACATCTAGTACACCTGTATATGTCCAGAACATAAGTCCTCCTAAGAAATTGAGGAACAAGACACTAGAAGAAGTATTCACCGGAAATAAACCAGAAGTTAGCCACTTGAGGATACTTGGATATCTAGTGTACATACATGTTCCCAAGGAAAAGAGAATGAATCTAGAGCCTTCAGAAAAAAAGGGAACCTTCATTGGATATAGTGATACTTTAAAGGATTATAGAATATACATCCCTAGACAGAGACAAAGTGAGATTAGTAGGGATGTCACCTTTGATGAAGAAGCAACCTTAAGGAAATCTAGAGACTCTCACATGGATGAGGAAAAAGAGGAGCAATAGGCTCCAAAGGATGCAATGATGATTGAATCTACTCTAGAAGATCATATCCCAAAAGATAAGAATGAGATAGTAGAGCCAAAGATACCGATAGATCCACCCAAAGAGGTTACAATTACCAAGAAGAGACCAACATGGCTCCGAAACACTTTGAGGAAGTAGAAAAAAATGCAGTTATTAGTGGTTCCTTTAGAGAGAGCAAGAGACCACACAATTTTTCCATCTATGTGGCATTGATGAGTAATATCATTGATTCGAAACCTTCCACTTATGAGGAATTTGTAAAGAAGCAAGTGTGGAAGGATGATATGGTGGAACAATACCAATCCATCATGAAGAATGATGTGTGGGAAGTGGTTCCGAGACTAGAAGGGAAGTTAGTGGTGACTTCAAAGTGGATCTACAAGATCAAGCATGTTTCATATGGAATCATAGAGAAGTACAAAGCTATATTTGTGGGAAGTGGTTCCGAGACTAGAAGGGAAGTTAGTGGTGACTTCAAAGTGGATCTACAAGATCAAGCATGTTTCATATGGAATCATAGAGAAGTACAAAGCTATATTTGTGGCTAGAGGATTCTCCCAGAAAGAGGAATAATATTATGACGAGCCATTTTCTCTAGTAGCAAGGTAAAATTATATTAGATCTATTGTTTCTATTGCTTTTGTTATGGGTTGGAAATTACACTAGATGGATGTAAAGATTGCTTTCTTGAGTGGTTTAATTGAAGATGAAGTGTACATAGAGAAACCACAAGGTTTTGTAATCTATGGGGAAGGAGTCCCATGCTTGTAAATTGAATAAATCTTTGTATGAGATTAAGAAGGAACCCATGGCATGGTATTCCATAACAGATAGTTATTTAATGAGCTTGGGGTTTACCAAGAACAACACATATCCCAACCTTTACTACAAGGTTGAAGATGGTTTCCCTTTGATATTGGTACTATATGTTGATGGCATGTTTCTTACAGGGGATGAGAAGCTCATAGACGGGTGTAAGCGTGAGCTCACTTCAGAGTTCAAAATGAAGGATCTGGGGTTGATGCATTATTTCTTTGGATTATAGCTATGGCAGAGACAAAATGAGATATTCCTTAGCCAATGAAAGTATACAATTGAGATCATGCAGAGATTCAAGATGATGGACTGCAAGTCCATGACCACACCTATGGTTATGAATCTAAATCTCTTGAGAGATTCTTCTTCATATTTGGTTGATCCCATAATGTAAAGAAAATTGATCGGATCCTTGATGTACTTGGTTAACACCATGATGGATATATTATTTGCAGTGAACAGATTTATTAAGTACATGATTGAGCATAGACATGTACATTTGGTAGCAACAAAGCATGTATTGATGTATGTGCATGGTATAATTGGATATGGACTCAGATATGTCTCGAATGGTGAATTAAAGATGCAAGGTTATATAGACTCTGACTGGTTGGGGAGTAAAATGAATAGGAAAATCACATTAGGATGTTGCTTCAGTTTGGGATTGAGTATGATCTCATGGTTGAGTAGAAAAAAGTCATTACTATCACTCAGTATAGAAGAGGAATAATATATAGTAGCCAATGTTACAAGTTGTGAAGCAGTGTGGGTTTAGAAGTTGCTTCCAGGGTTATTTTATCTAGAGTTGTATCCAACTTTGATATACTATGATAATAAAATTTGTGTGATGTAGGAGCATCACTTTGCCTTAGCACGTTCTAGTTGGTTAGCACGTTGGTGCACATTCAAGGAAGGGAGAGGCGTCACCCTCTCATTTTTCCTTTGAAATCTAAATTTTGATTAAGGAAATTAATGTTGTTAGGATGGAAGAGCCAAGTTGTTCCTTCACACAAGTTGTAGATGAGGTCGCCTTAAGTGGCTGACGGTAGGAGGGATCTGCATCTGATTCAGATCATATTTCCATGATTGTAATCAGCCTCATTAGTAAGGTGTTTTGAATGGTGATTAGACACCACTATCTTATCTTAGAGGGAAGATTGTCGAGCCCCTCTTGTATAAATATTTGTATTGTTTCCCAGTAGATGGGGTGTTTTGGAGGTTGTTGAGAGTCGATACTCAGTCACATTCTAAACTCACATATTGTAATTGGAATTCCACCATTAATAGAAAAGAACAAATTTTCCTGTTTTTCATTTTCCATGTAATGGATGTTTAGTTTTGAATGTCAGGCATGTGTGTTTATGTTGTAGATGTATGTTAGAGTTCATCTACAAGGATAGAGATAGGACCCTCTATCTATGAGTCTGTCGAATTAGTTCTGGTTCTTTAGGCTAAGTGAAAGGAGTGCACGATAGAGAGTTGAACTCTGTGAGTCGACGCAAGGAGTGTGTGTCTGAACTCTTTCGAGTTAGAAGAGAACATGTTGGGAGGGCACACTAGAATGATTCACAGAATAAAGGGAGAACTTCAAGGTTGTTGAATACCTTGGGAGAAAGCCTACGTAGGAGGAAGCTTAGCACAGAGTTATTGAAGAATCTATAGCACTCTTCCAGGAGGGCATTGGTTAGGTGTGAGAATGCACGGGACCAACACATTCTAGAGTGTTGGAGACATTAAGATAATCCTATAGTTGTCAAACACTCTGAGGAAAGATAGGCTCTGCAAGTGTGAAATGAGAGGGATAAAAGAGTTCCTTGGTAAACCTGAAATAATTTGGCAAGGCTGAAGAAAGACCCGTGCAAGCAGTGCAAGGAGTGATTCGAGTAAAATATCAGAAGGACTAGCACTATCACGTGCATAATTCCTACAAGGAGTGCAAGATACCGAGAACAGTCCAAGTCTCAGGAAAAAAAAGTGCTAAGTGTGCACAAGGAGTGAGGACATTCTGAAGTCCCGAAGGAAAGAGAAATCACTTCACACACACCTACAATTTATTTTTCCTAAGGTTATTCCTTGTTTATTAGTCATAATTAGTCATTATCCAGTCTCCTATATTTTAGGAGAGAATATTCCACCTGGAGAATATTCTCTTTCAGTTGACACTTCAGTTTGAATAGTTGAGTTGAGTTTAGATGTTGCATTGGTTTTGTCACCATGCAACATTGGGATCATCACCAACTCACTACTCTTTGTTCATTCAGTTAACTGAAGACTAGTTGACTAGTTAACTAGTTAACTCAACTAGGTGGCAGTTCACCCCCGTAACTTCCTGAGAGACTAGACTAGGTGGCAATTTACTCTTGTAACTATTGGTGTGTGTCCAGATCAATCTAGACCACCACCATGGCTCATTAGTTACTCATTTATCCTATATATATTGTAAATTATTCACTCTTTGAGTGTGGAATACTTTTAATGAGAATTCTTCCATTCTTTCTATCTTTCTTCTTCTTTCTTAATTTCTCTCAGCAAATGTGTGTAGTATTTTCTAGATAGATATATTATGTGCAGGTTCAACACATTTACATGGTATCAGAGTCGACGGTCTACTAAGCAAAAGATACACCAAATCATTTTTTGCAGGTAAAAAATATTGAAGACAACAAAAAGATGGATTATTCATCGGAAATACTTCTCACGCCTCATAACTATTTGGAATGGAAGCCAAAAATTCGGATTCATATTAGTTGCAGAGGCTTGTACCAAATTACTATGGAAATGGAAGTAGAGCCTGATTCTGTCTATGAGAAAAATGACTTTCTCAATAGACAAGATATGGCCATAGGAAGTATCGACATGTTTGCTTCTCCCAAACTTTTCCATCAAGTATATGAAGAATCACAAGGATTAAATACAAATGAATTATGGACCAGATTGGACATTCTATTTGGGAATAAAGAATATTGTGAAGATTTCATGCAGGAGCTCTAACAGATAGAGCTAGAAGAGAAGCCATCATAAGATCAAGTCTCTTATTATGAAGAGTCTTCTACAAAAGTTTTTGCAGAAATTTGTATTCCATTAACTGAAGTTGATGTCTACACCATTTCAGATTTGTTTTTTGAAATTCATGTGGAAGATATATGGCATGCATCTCAGGAGTCACATGCAGACACTTTTGCATGCACCATGCATGCATGTCAGGAGAAAAAGAGAGAGCCGCGCACATCAAACTCTAGTTTGATATTTTCTAAGCACAATTCGCAGAAACAAATTGTATATTTGAATTCCTCTCGGTAAAATGTCCAATTTAAAAAAAAAACATCTGAAACAGAGTCCAGAAAGTGAAGTTATGATCGCTTCAAAATCAACAAAATTTCAGCGTTTTTCTGGAAACGGCCGCACGGTTTTCAAAGTTTTATCCAAAATTTATTTGGATATTGTTCATTACAAGAAGAGAAAGTGGATATGTGTGGAAATATCAATGATTCATCTACTTCATCAGATCCATGCAGACATCTACATATTCAACAAAATCTTCAATGAGCACAAACTTGCACAGTTGTGAGGTCTTCTTGGAGTGAAGGATAGGGTTGCTTAGCAACGATTTTTTGTTCCTTCTCATTTTTTATTTTATGCATTGTAATTTGAGGGGGGGGGGGGGNTCCCATGAGGTTTTCCCTCTTTCCTTGTTTATTTTAGTGTATCTTTTGTATTTGGGTACTTAAAATGGCCTCCTGGCCAGGACCCATTATTTATTTTCACCATAGTGATGTTTAGGGGGGGTGTTGGAGTTACTTCACACACACCTAGGATTTATTTTTCCTAAGGTTATTCCCTATTTATTAGTCATGATTAGTCATTTTCTAGTCTCCTATATTTTAGGGGAGAATATTCCACTTGGAGAATATTCTCTTTTAGTTGACACTTTAGTTTGACTAGTTGAGTTGATTTTAGATGTTGCATTGGTTTTTCCACCATGAAAAATTGGTATCATAACCAACTCACTACTCTTTGTTCAGTCAGTTAACTAAAGACTAGTTGACTAGTTAACTCAACTAGGTGGCAATTCACTCCCGTAACTGCCTAAGAGACTAGACTAGGTGGCCGTTTACTCTTGTAACTATTGGTGTGTGTCAAGATCAATCTAGACCACCACTATGGCTCATTAGTTACTCATTTATCCTATACATATTGTAAATTATTCACTCTTTGAGTGTGGAATACAGTTAATGAGAATTCTTCCATTCTTTCTATCTTGCTTCTTCTTTCTTAATTTCTCTTTGCAAATGTGTGCAGTATTTTCTAGCTAGATCTATTCTGTGAAGGTTCAACACATTTACATGTTGAATACCTCAGGAGAAAGCCTATGTAGGAGGAAGCGTAGCACAGAGTTACTGAAGAATCTGTAGAACTCTACCAGGAGGGCATTGGGTAGGTGTGAGAACGCACAAGACCAACACATTTTGGAGTGTTGGAGACATTAAGAGAATTCCGTAGTTTTCGAACACTCTGAGGAAATATAGGGTTTGCAAGTGTGCAATAAGAGGGATAAAAGAGTTCCTTGGTAAACTTGAAAGAATTTGGGAAGGCTGAAGTAAGACCTATGCAAGGAGTGATTTGAGTAAAATATTAGAAGGACTAGCACGATCCCGTGCATAATTCCGGCAAGGAGTGCAAGAGGCCAAGAACAGTCCAAGTCTCGGGAAAAAAAAGGTGCTAAGTGTGCACAAGGAGTGAGGACATGCTGAAGTCCCGAAGGAAAGAGAAATCACCCATCGTTAGGGGAGAATAGGTGGAGGATGTTGGCACAAGGGAAGACCTAGGGTTCAACTCTTCAACAACCTACCAACAAAACCCTAACTACCGACCCTTTCAGCAACACCTACGAAGTAAATGAAGTCTCACCCGAGGTAGAGGCAGGGGGAGTTGCAGGACTCAGGTGTCTACAACCAAGCTGGAACACAGATCTGTGATTACAATACTTAACAAAGAACTTAAACAACAATATGCATTAGTTCTTGAATCTCATTCACATCACAGATAAAACCCTTATTATAGATCATCGCAGTAAGAATAAATATCAAGCACTTCTAATCACTTATCACATAGCATTAGCTCAAACCTAGAATTCGATCATCTTTAAGAACTAAGAAACAACATCAGATGCATTCATCATACATTAGAACAACAAAATTAAGCATAAATCACATTGTACAAAGAACATTAAGACACAGGATATACATGGTTCATCCCAGTGTGGGGCTACGTCCACCAAATTCTTCTTCTTTATTAGTATTCAATCTTCTTACATTCACCTACTCCTGTGCACAAACCCACAGAGCCAAATGCCGTAGAGGACAAGAGATCTACGCGCTACGCACCAGATCCTCCTTCCCAAAATTAGGTCAAGGCACAAAGCCAACTCGTTATTAGCTTAAATCCTTACTTTACACAACCAGATCGCACAAAGCAACTTACAACCTCTTACACTAAGCCAAACATACTGTGCACATAGCCAACACTACTTCTTACATAGCTTAGATACTTATTTATACATTTACAAAGAGGCCTAATCATGGGTAAATCCATGGGCCGACATCCCTTAACCCATTACATAAACCCTAGTAGACCCTTTGTTGGGTCCACAAGTCCACAAAATACGTGAGATTGTGTGATCTCTGCTCCACCTGGGCGCTCTATCTTTGCCCAGCCTGTCGAAGTCCCAAAAGTGGTCAAACATGACCAATGTTTCCTCAAAACTTGGTCAAGGGCCAACAGGCCCCCAACACTCACCTGTGACTCGTCCTGAGTCACTCAGATCTAGGCAGTGCTGCTTCAAAGGCCTTAATATTAGCTCAATATGCCTCAACTTTCTGCTTCGCCAGAGCCTCCTGTACGGAGAACTTCTGAATCACTTTCTCTGTAGCAAGCTCTTCCAAGCATTGTTCCAATGCCACAACCATTTGATCCAATTGCAAGCCTTGTCCTTCAATCTCTTCAAAAAGCGTGCAAGATTCGTCCTGCACTGACTGTAGCCTATGTGTATCTTCCATGACTTTGCTCTGGATGGCAGTAATTTGTTGTTGGAATGTGCGTTGTTCCTGTAATTGTTTCATCATCTCGAATGCAGTAAGAAGCTTCATTTTTGCTTGCATGGTGGGTGCCTTCTTCTGCGCCTCCTGGAGTTGTGCTTCCATTTTTCTCAACTCCGGATTTTCTTCAATGTTCTCATAGGTCTGTACACTTTGATCACTCAGTTGCTTACACTCTGAGGAAATTTCCCTGATTATTTCTACCATGCTCCTAACATCTTCCTCTCTTTGGTCACACACTTCTTGTAGAGTGCTAGGTACTTCTCGGAGCTCTAACTCCATTATCCATGCTTGGAGTTGTTGAATGGCTTCGTCGAGCTTCCCTACTTGCATCTCGATTGACTCTGGTTCCTCCTGTGCCAAGCCCGACACAGAGATAAGTGATTTAGTTACCACTTATTTGACTGTAGTCTGCTCTGTGAGCAACTGGTCTTTTTATTCCTGTATCTTCACATTGTTCTGCTCGAAATTCGCCCGAATTTCATCTTTCTCCTTCTGCGCAACTTGAAGTTTCTCTAAGACATCCTCATTTTATTGCTTCAAGGATTTTGTAGCCTATTCCTTTTCTTCTTGGACTTGCTGAATTTGAGCCTCTTTTGCATCTGCTAATCTTTGTAACTGGCTGGCTCATCCCCCAATTCTGTAATTTTCGACGAAGAAGGCGCAATAAGTACTGTGTGACTCGAATGGATGGCTTGTTGTATGTATTTCAACTCCTTTTCTATTCTTTCATAGAGCGTCTCTTGCTTCACTCCATGTTTATGCAAGATATCCTCTGAAGCATCCTCCACGGCTGCGATGATGAGATTGACATCGTCCACTATGAGCACATTCTTCGACTGAGGCTTATTGGTGCGAGTCTTCTTTCTTGCTGAGGGTTTCTATGGAGAAGACTTCCTTTTCTTCGATGTTTCGGTATTTGTAGGGTGATCCTTTGGCGGTGTAACTTCGCATTTATCTTGATTTTCTACTTCTTCCCCTCCTTCTTCTTGGTTCACTTCGTCTCCTCCTCCTCTTGTGGGTGAGTCAGACCTTATTTCCTCTGAGGCGTTGTCCTTGTCATCAGTTTATATGTTCTGCACTTCCTCCTTTTTCTTAATTTTCTTCGCGCTAGTATGTCCATCATGTTCGACCCAGGTGACCAAGGGACTTTCGATGATGTCGAGGTTGGAGACTTCTGCATATTCCACCAGTACAAGGAACTATGCTGGAGATTATTTGGTGATATCCTCCATGTCTTCATCGGTCAGCTTATAATAGGATTGCAATTCCTCCTTACTTTCATCCCTGCGCACAATAATTTAGATAAAGTGTCGATCTACACAGAACTTTGCTAGCAGTTTGTACTGATGCAATGTGTTCGGGGTCATTCGTGAAAATGCCTCAATAGAATGCTTGAGCTGTTGGTATTAAGAATTGAAGACAATGTTCGACTTCCACTGCTTTGACATGTCATTCATATACCACAAGTTAGAGAACCTCGCGACCAATGGATCAGATGGCTCAACTTCTGGAAATGTCACTCCTTCCGGCATCTTCCCAACAAAAAATGCGATCAGTACCAGTAACCAACTAAAATTGAATTCGTAGCCTTGATCCTGTTCTTTGCGGTAGTCCTTCTCCATCTCGTTGATGAGGTAAATCGCCCAGTTCATTTGCATTCCTTCTACACACTTTCCCGTGAGGTCTACTACGAATCTAGTGACCTGTGTGGCACAGTTATTTTTGATGATCTTTCCATCTATGAGCTGACAAGATAGGCACACTGCGCCATCCTAGATGGAGGCTACCTTGTAGCCTTGCTTTCCCTTTTCTACATCGACATAATCCTCCTTTATGTGTTGCATCAAGGAGCGATCTAAAGTCTTCCTTGGGTAGAACTGGTGAGGGTCCGGTCCCTGTATGCTCAGCCCTGTGATCAAGTGGATTAGCGTTGGATAGACAGTAACATGCCTGTCGAGCCAAATATATCTCCTGTGGTAGCATGAAAAGAGGAGATTAACATAAGCGTTAACCCCCCTGATGTCGTCCAAAGTGAGGAATATTCATTACATTCAATATCTTAGACTGCACGAGGTCCTTTATCCACAACTGGGAGACTATGTGCAGCTTCTTCCTAGTCGTCTTCATCAGATACCTATGTGGCACGAGCATCGCGTAGTTCTTAGAAATCTTCGAGGTTAAAGTTGTTGTTCTTTAGGGCTGGTATGTGTCCTAACTGTGGTCCAACTGCATGTATCCCCTTTGGGATGTATGCAGTGATCAACGTATACTCGAAGTCGTATGGGATACTATCATGGTTAACCACACTAGACAAAGGCGATATGTACTCTAGCAAGACCGACATAATCTGCTTCATGTTATCCATATCGTTGTGGTGCTTGCTTCGCTTCTCAGTTGCGGTTCGAATAGAACAATGTTCAGTGGACAGGGATGCTTGCATTCCCCCAGTCGATGACGCCTATATTCCTACAGACATAACTCTTTCAGCCATGACCTCCACAAGAATCTCCTCCACAGATTTCTCTAACGCACTATGTTCGCCCGACATTCACACTTGTAACCAACTATATCGGGTAGGTGAATAGACAAGCGAGGTAATCACATGGATGTCAAGGTCTAAAAATCACAGCATGGTATACAATTGATTCTATGTTAGCTCGAATAATCACAGGTGGAAAAAAGTGATCCCGACGCAGCGTCCGATGGGTTAAATAAATAAGCGTCATAAAAAATTCTTCCAATGTGTAAGAATGCATCAATCAATACGAATCCATTCGTTATGGCGTGGTCCCAATGGTCCAATGGTCGTCTTTCCATTAATAACTGCGTTTCTAGCCAGTCCAGAGAATTATTCTAATGATCGGGGTGCCTCCAACGGTCATATAGCTTTGCCATAGCGAAGTCCCATTCTGTGTGGTTCTGCTATTTAGGCGAGGTTCAAGTTTTGTAGATATACCTCGTGCAAAGTCTTCCTTTTGTTTTATGTAGCTTCATGCATCTTAGATTTCTTCTTATTGAGCTTCCTAGCCTTATTTCTAGTGATCTGAGCTTCTCTATGAATTTCTGGAATCCTCTTCCCATTCTTATTCTCTCACGGTGAAATAACTTCGCACTGCTGATGCACTCTTACAAATTCTATGGTTAATGTCCCTTCTCTTACTATTTTGGGTGGTTATACTTTTTTCTTGCATGGACAGGTTCTTTAAGCCTTCCTGTGTTCTTTCAACTTCAACAACTAATTATCTGGTCCTCTGTTGCTTCGACTTATCCTCTTATTCTTCTATTAGTCACTCTATCTTTCTGTCTATGAAGTCCCTTAGTTCTTGATTTTTCTGTTCTGTAGCTTCTTCCTCTGCTTTCCTTCTGATTTGATCCTTCTCAATCCAAGTATTTCCTAATAAAAGTGGAAAAGGGGCGTTGTTCTCAACAAACCTATTAAATTCAAAGTCCTCTTCTGTCGATGTTTCATGGGCAATCATAGGTATATTAGTAACTCTTCCACATAAGGTTATCATCTTTCCTTTAAACAAGCCTATCCTTCCCAATGAAGGTATCATAGCAGGATTTCCCAAAATTTCCCAAGTGCTTTCTGGAATAATATTCACTTGTGTTTCTTCATCCAATACACATTCTATGTCGAAGTCTTCTATCCTAGTAACTATGCATTGTTTTTCTTTCAAGATCTATGACAAACTGACATCCTTGTGGTCCTCCATTACTTCTTTTAACTGTACTAGCATAGTCTGAGCTTTCTCTGATTCTTTCTCTTTATGATTTTCTAACATATCCTTAGTCTCTTGACCTTGGTTAGAGTTTTCTTGTCTCATGTTCATCTTTTCAACTTTAGCAATCATTCTTGGACAATCCTCAACCTTATGACCAATAGATTTACACCAAAGACAAATAGGACCTATACCAGGGCATTCCTTAACAATATGTCCCAATCTTCTGCAATTATAATACAATGTCAATCCTCTCTTTCTTTTAAACGATCCCCAACCTCTCCTGTACTGTGCACTCGGATCACAATGCTAGACCTATTATATGCAAAAATTCTTTCTAGGTTCTTGCATCCACTTATTAGTCCAACAATTCTTTCTGTGCATAGGAATAACATATCTTTCTCTATTTCTATCAAATTTATTTAGATCAAATCTTTCTTCTAACTATTCCCTAACATTCAAGCTAGGAAAAAATCTATCAAACATACTTAGATTCATACTTTCGAAGAAAAAATTTCCACTTATCTTACCTTTACTAGAGCTAAAAAAATCTTTAAGATCTTACCTCTTTTCTTCAGATCCGGTTTCTTTTTTAGCACAAAGTTTCGCAAATAAAGTAGAATACAACGCACTACAGAAATAGATATATGCAACGAGCTTTCTATTTTCTTCAGTTCCCAACAATCACATTTTCAAGTCCCATAAACGAAACCATTTGTTGGCACAGGGGTAGACCCAGGGTTCAACGCTTAAAAAGTGCACCGACAAAACCCTAACTACCGGCCCTTTCGGCAACACCTGTGAAGCAGATGAAGTCTCATCGGAGGTAGAGACATGGGGGTTGTAGGACTCAAGTGTCTACAACCAAGCTGGGACACTCCGTCCCAACAACAGAATTGTTTGTTGGCATAGGGGAAGACCCAGGGTTCAACGCTTCAACAACACACCAAAAAAACCCTTTCGGAAACACCTGTGAAGCAGATGAAGTGTCACCCTAGGTAGAGGCAGGGGGGATTGTAGGAGTCAGGTGTCTACAACCAAGTTGGGACACATATATGTGATTACAATACTTAACAGAGCACTTAAAAAAAATATGCATTATTTCTTGAATCTCATTCACATCGTAGATAAAACCCTTATTGCAGATCATCGCAGTAACAATAAAGATCAAACACTTCTCATCACTTATCACATAGCATTAGCTCAGACCTAACATTCAATCATCTTTAAGCACTAAGAAACAACATCAAATGCATTCATCATACATTAGAACAACAACACTAAGCATAAATCACATTGCACAATGCACATTAAGACACATGATATACGTGGTTCACCCCAATGTGGGGCTACATCCACCAACTTCTTCTTCTTCTTTATTAGTCTTCAATCTTCTTACATTCGCCTGCTCCTGTGCACAAAGCCATAGAGCCAAACTCCACAAAGGATGGGATATCTACACACTATGCACCAGATCCTCCTTCCCAAAATCAGGTCAAGGCACATAACCAACTCCTTATTAGCACAAAGCCTTACTTTACACAACCAGATCACACAAAGCAACTTACAACCTCGTCCACTAAGCCAAAGATATTGTGCACATAGACAAAACTACTTCTTACATCGCTTAGCTACTTATTTATACATTTACAAAGAGGCCTAATCATGGGTAAACCCATGGGCTGACATCCCTTGACCCATTACATAAACCCTAGTAGACCCTTTGTTGGGTCCACAAGTCCAAAAAATACGTGACACTCCATGATCTCTGCTCCCCCTAGGAGCTTAATCTTGGACCAGGCTGTCGAAGTCCCAAAAGTGGTCAAACATGAACAATGTTTCCTCAAAACTTGGTCAAGGGACAGCAACGAAATATCGAAAGATCCGGGATTTAGAGCTCCAGAGGGATTTCCAAGAGCAAGGAACAATCTTCGCAAAGTCACAAAGAGCGGAGTGAACCCAAACTATTGGATCTAGAGGGGACACATGGAGGAGATCCATGCATTTTAGAGAAGTGGTGCTCTGGAATAAATCATAGGAAGGAAAGCGAGAGATTCTCGAAGGCTGGATTTCAAATTGATCACATTAGTAGATCTAAGAGAGTGATGGGGACCATTGATCCTCGCGCCATTTGAATTCTCCGATTCGGAGTTTGGGGACATAGGAGTTGGTCGTTTTGAATGGGTCGAAGTCCTGAAACCGAAGGACCTTTCAGTTTTTATCCCAAGGACATATACCAAGGGCATGTGATGGAAAGGACACAACATAGAGAACTAGTGTCACGACCAACTTTCTTCAGAGGGCCAAGAAGAGAGCCACGAGGATTGGTAGGAACCACACTTTGAAGAAAGGGGGACCTGTGATAATTTTGTGTTGGGTTACAGCAGGGGGCCGAAGAGTCGATCCGAATCTGGTGATTGAACGATCATAGACCAAGAGGTCGAGCAACCCCCTTCGAAGGAGAGAAGGGAGAGAGGCGGGGGAGCCTACGCCAAAGAGGTATCAGAGCCTGAAATTGTTTTCAGGTGAAGAGGGAGACAGAGTGTGATTCTCTGTAGCTATTGTTGCAAGGTGTGTAGAATATTGTAAACAACTAGGTGGGATGCAGGTGAAGCAAGGTGGTTGTTGAAGTCCATAAGAGCGTTCGAGGGGAAGACGACCTGCAGAAAAGAAAATAAGAAATGGAAAATGAGCTCAGTGAAATCCGAGTAGAGATGGACAAACTAGCATTGAATATGCAACAGTAGGAAAAGGTACGATGGAGATATGAGTGGCCTTTGAAAATGACAGTCAGGTGGCCTGTTCAAAAGTTGTTATCCAGAAGGAAGCAATAGGTGTTAAAAAGGTGGTTGAGGCATGTTGAAAACCTCAGTGACAAGGGAAAGATATCTGGAAGAGGTATCATAGATTTCTAGGTGGGAAATGAGAAGGGATCAGTTGATGTCATAAACTATGAGGAGGGCAGAGGAGACATCCCAAATTTCTAGATGGTCAAGGGAGAATAAATGAGCTCATCTCAGATTTCATGTCAGCAAGGGATGTTGACAGATGGGAAGAAGGTAGAAGAAAGGCTCACCCATATGAAGATTCATGTGGAGATGCAATCCACATTAATGAAGACGATGAAAAGTTAAATACTTCCACCATCGATGAGAAGGGTCTGAGGAGAATTCTGGTCATTGAGGGGTTTGAGATATTCCATCCAAGTAGATGGGGAGAGGCTAGCATGTTTTTTACAAAGGTAGGAACAAAAATACGACAAGCTGAGACTGTCAGAGGGGAGAAGGAGAAAATATTGAAGTCTTCCCCAACAGAAGAGGAGCACCCAATTGAGTTTCTCACTCAGTGGGAGATGGAGTTGAAGATGTTGGAGGATTGGTTGGAAAGTCCATAAACAGAAGGTGGTTGGAAAGACATATCCATGCTAGGGGAAACATGTCAGCATGAGTTGTAGCTGGAGGAATATGGAATAGAACCAACAGAAGAACTGACAGCAGGTAGTCTGTTAGAGGAGATAGTTGAGCAACATCTCAGTGATGAGACTACGGGATCAGACTCTGCAACAGAGCAGCTAGTCAACGTCATAGGAGATGAAAGAAGCATGGGAGATCTGAATGATGTGCCCTTAGAGAAGCATGAGGAGTTGCAGTCGAGTATACTGTGTAAGGAGGACCATCCGATGAAGCAACTGGAAGAGGTGATACAGAAGATAAGGGAGCTGATGTTGAAATCAATAGAAGAAGTTGTCAGCAGGGAGAAGATGGACATATGAGAACCTACACAAGAAACAACGAGGATGAATCAGAAGCAAGGAAAAGGAGCAAGAGAACAAATCTAAGAGAAAGTTTGGGATACATGGGGGTTTCAACTAAGATGGGAAGCTCATGAGCAAGAGTTCATGAATTTTCATAGCAGTGGAGTATGATGCAGGAGAATCGCTCCACCTCAGCACGCACCAGTTGGTTAGCACGTTGGTGTGCATTCAAGGAAGGGAGAGGATTCACCCTCTCATTTTGCCTTCGAAATATAAATTTTGATTAAGGCAATTAATGTTGTCAAGCTGGAAGAGCTAATTTGTTGTTTCTCACAAGTTGTAGATGAGGTCGCCTTAAGTGCCTAATGGTAGGAGGGATATGCATCCGATCTGGATTAGATTTTCATCATTGTAATCTACCTCATTAGTCAGGTGATTTGAATGGTGATTATACACCACTAAATTATCTTGGAGGGAAGCTCGTTGATCCCCTATTTTATAAATCTTTGTATTTTTTCCTAGTAGAGGGGGTTTTTTGGAGGTTTTTGAGAGTTGAGACTTAGTTGCAGTCCGAACTCACATATTGCAATTGGCATTCCACCCTTAATAGAAAATAACATATTTTCTTGTTTGTCATTTTATGTGTAATGGATGTTTAGTTTTGAATTTCATTCATGTGTGTTTATGTTGTAGATGTATGTTAGAGTTCATTTGATGGGATAGAGATAGGATCCTCTATCTGTGAGTCTATCGAATTAGTTTTGGTTCTTTAGCCTAAGTGAAAGAAGTGTGAGATAGAGATTTGAACTCTGTGATCCAACGCAAGGAGTGCATGTCTGAACTCTTTCACATTAGAAGAGAACATGTCAGGAGGGCACACTAGAATGATTCACAGACTCAAGGGAGAACTTCAAGGTTGTTGAATACCTTGGTAGAAAGCCTATGTAGGAGGAAGCATAGCACATAGTTAATTAAGACTTTGTAGGACTTTGCCAAGAGGGGATTGACTAGGTGCGAGCGCGCACAGGACCAACACATTCTAGAGTGTTGGAGACATGTTGACGGGAGAAAATTACCATCCGTCAATTGGAAGAACGAGTCTAGTCTAGGGTTGTCTAAATAACCTAAGCCGTTTGGTATAACTCGTTCTGACGGGTTTAATGAATCCGTTGGCCAATCTAAAATTCCTAGAAGAAACAAATAAAATAAATAAAAGAGATGAAATAACTAACTAATTACTAAACACTATATATATATGTACATATGTTCTAATGTAACTGTAGTAGTTGTATTTAAGCAGAAGATATACAAGTCTCATTTATTTACATGATTTAAAAGCTGCAAGTTTTAATCGAAACTTACGAAAATCGATGTGAAAAATGATTGCTTATAGGAAGCAGATAAAGAAAGCACATAAAAATATGTATTGTTTTTCTTTTATAAATTTAAAGAATCTTGCAAAAAAAGTTAATGAAACATGAACATGTGGATAGTCAAAGTTGAACCATACATTCTAGTTTCAATGATATGTAAATGACAGAAAAATACAAAGAAGCTATCCTGTCAGTGAATTAGTGAGGTGTATCCAAGCATCTGCATGAGTGGTGAACATCCAATTGCCATGTCCAAGAGAGAAATCTGCAATGAACCATATGACTGTTCTAAATAAATTCAGAACATGTATTGGCAGCTTAGGTTTTAATGACAGAAAAGGAAACAAAAACATAAACCTGTGATCTCATAATTATACATGATTACAACAAGATAAATATGGAATCAATCTATTCATTTTATCATTCAATTTAAAACTCAAAGATAAATCCCATTATTTAAATCGAAGATATAATCACAGTATTTGTATTTTGATGAAGCAAATGATAGATGGTATTTATAATATAAACCTCCTACACATCACAGATC
>ML780672.1:1490792-1523792 GCA_009831015.1 Picea engelmannii
ATGATAGATGGTATTTATAATATAAACCTCCTACACATCACAGATCATTTAATCTAAAGATATCAGACCTGCACATGTAACAAGATTAAAAAAACATAAATAACAACATTATAAACAAAAGGCTAAATCCAAAATGCATATATTCCGTTCTATTAAGTTTTTGGAATCACTTGTCCATTTTGTAGTCCTGGAAGAATTTTTTTGGATAATAGACTTTAAAGATTGGAAAAATTAATACATAAATGATAATAATTAACCATGTATTGATAAAAAAAGACTAAAGCTATTTAAATCAATTCATAATCAATTATTCAAATAATATGAAGATATTATAATGAAAATAAATCTATTTTACTCATAGGACAAAAGCCATTAAGAAACCTGGAATTCCATATTCTTGTTTGAAAATACTTGTCCATTCTCCCAAAGATTCCAGCCATCCATTACTCCATTTGAAAAGAAATAAAATTTTAAAAAAGATATAATATACAAAAGAGAAAGGATAAAAATCCTTCTCTCCAATTCTTGGATTCCTTGGCTCTGAACTTTCTCATATATTTATACAATGAATGAACAGTCTGGGCATCACTATTAATTTTCGCCACCTGAAATTTTCCTCGTAAAAAGACATCAATATCTCTCAAATTGTGCATTTTTTTGGTCAAATATCCATGTGGAAGGTAAATGGGTCCATTTTGGTTCTGGGTTTTCAACCGTTTCTTCAAATTCCTCATGGTTTGGCAACAATCAATTCTGTAAAATCGTCTTTCTGATCTTGACGCCTTTCCAAATTTTATTTGTTGTTGCTCATAAAATTATTTGTAGCAATCCAAAATTATTTTTGGATCAATCATCTTGAATGTATTTGGATAATAAAATCAAGCCATGATCAGATCTGTATCAAATATTTGATAATAGAAACCNNTGAAACAAAAAGAAACCTAAATTAATAACCTAAAAATTGTGAATAAAACAAAATCTAGAAAAATAAAAAATGAATTTAAACTAACTATAACTTATAAACAAACATTGTTTATAATTTTCTTTCAAATATTATCTTAAAATTCTAGAAGCTTCAAGTTAATGGAGAAGAGAAAAACATTAATTTTGGTTTTTTACAAAATCAAACAAATGATAGATAATTCTTTTATTATTATTATTTTGAAATGAGATGCAAAATGAAAAAAGAATTTAATTAATTAATATCACCAAATGATTTCATGAAAATGAGAAACCAACCAAGATATTATTTGATGAAGTATTGAACCCATTATTCAAAATAGTCAAACTTGCTAATGAGAAAAATAAATAACACATAATCATAATTTAAACGAAAGTAAACATTTGATAAAAATTAACGTTTTTGTTTAAATTGAGATTTTTATGCTCATTTCTAACTTTTGACATATACTTTTGTAATGAATATATCATACTCTAGTGAATGTCTTAAGTTTGTCTCAAAGCAAGCCAAGGTATGGAACTATTTGAAAAGGTTGATTCTGTAGCTCATTATAATTATCAAGATTCTAACGGGGGCCCCTTTAAATTTTGTAAAACATTTAGGGGGAGTTGTTGGGGCCCAACAAGACATTGAGAGAATCCTAGAGTTTCTGAACACTTTGAGGAAAGATAGGCTCTGCAAGTGTGCATTGAGCGGCATAAAAGAGTGCCTTGGTAAACCTGAAAGAATTTGGGAAGGATGAAGTAATACATGTGCAAGGAGTGCATCAGGCCATCACTTGATTAAGTGTTGAAAGAAGTCGTATGAAGGCTTAATCAAGCACAAGGAGTGCGCCAAGGACAAGGTAAGTTCACCTTATAATCTCATGTGTAAGATCATCATGTTTCCAGGAGGGCACTAGAAAGTACATAGAAGGATGTAGAAGAGAGAGAACCTTCGAGGTTTGATTCAAGTAAAATCTCAGAAGGACTAGCATTGTTGCGTCTATAATTCCTACAAGGAGTGAAAGAGGCCGAGAACAGTCCAAGTCACGGGCAGAAAAAGTGATAAGTGTGCACAAGGAGTGAGGACATGTCGAAGTCCTGAAGGTAAGATAAATCTTCCATCGTCAGGGGATAACAAGTGGTGAAAGATAAGAAGATCTAGGAGTTAGAACTTCAGAGGGATTTCCAAGAGCAAGGAGCAATATTTGCGAAGTTGCAAAGAGTGGAGTGAACCCAGACCGTTGGATTTGGAGGGGACATGCAAAGAATATCCATGCATTTCAGAGAAGTGGTGATCTAAAATAAATCATAGGAAGGCAAGCGAGAGACTCCAAAAGGACAGAGTATGAACATATCACAACCATAGATCTAAGGGAATGACAAGGACCGTTGATCCTCGCACCATTTGAGTTCGCCGATTGGGAGTTCGGGGACATAGGAGTTGGTTGTTGTGAATAGGCCAAAGTCCCAAAGCCGAAGTGACTTCTAGGGTTTAGCCTAGGGACACAACCTGAAGGCATGTGATGGAAAGGGCCTAGCACAGAGAACTAGTGTCGACGTCAACTTTATTCAGAGGACCAAAAAGAGAGTTGTGGGGATTGGTAGGACCCACACTTTGAAGAAAGGGCGACCTATGATAATTTTTCATTGGGTTCCAGTGGGGGATGGAAGAGTCGATCCAAATTAGGTGATTGAACGATCCTAGACCGGGAGGTCGAGCAGCCCCTTCCCAAGGAGAGAAGGGAGAGAGGGGGTGGGGTGTCGGTGCCAAAGTGGTATCAAAGCCTAAAATTGTTTTTAGGTGAAAAGGGAGACATAGTGTGATGCTCTGTAGAGACTGTTGCAAGGTTTGCAATAGATGGTAAACAACCAATTGGGCTGTAGGTGAAGTAAATTGGTTGTTGAAGGACATAAGCATAGTCGAGGGAAAGATGACCCACGAAAAAGAAAAGCAGAAATGGACAAGGCGCTCAGTGAAATCTGAGCAGAGATGGAGAAGAGATCATTGAAGATGAAGCAGGAGGAAAAGGTATGCTAGAGATATAAGTGAATTTTGAAAAGGACAACCAGGTGGCCTGTTCATAATTAGTTGGCCAAAAGGAAACAACAGGTGTTTAAAAGGTGGCTGAGGCATGATGAAAACCTTAGTAATGAGGGAAAGAGATATGGAAGAGGTCTCATAGATTTCCAGGTGGGAAATGAGAAGGGATCAGTTGATCTCAACTTCCAGGAGGGCAGAGGATACATCCCAAATTTCCAGGTGGGAAAGGGAGAAGAAATGAGCTCAGTTGAGAGTTCATGTCAGCAATGGATGATGACATATGGGAAGAAGGCGGAAGAAAGGCCTCACCCATATTAAGATTCATGTGGAGCTGCAAGCTATGTGAATGAAGATGATGAAAAGTTAAATACTTCCACCACCGAGGAGAATGGTTAGAGGAGCGTTCTGGTCATTGGGGGGATCAATATATTCCATCCAAGTAGTCGAGGAGAGGCTAGCATATTTGTTGCAGAGGTAGCAACTAAAATACAATAACTTGAGACTGTCAAGGGGGAGAAGGAGAAAATACTGAAGTCTTCCCCAACAGAAAAGGAGCACTCGACTGAGTTTCTCACTCATTGGGAGATGGAGTTGAAGATGATGGAGGATTGGTTGGACAGTCTGAAATGAGAAGGTGGTTGCTAGGAGATAGCCATGCCAACATGAGTTGCATCTAGAGGAAGCCATAATAGAACCAACAGAAGAACTGACAGGAGTTAGTTTTTCAAAGGAGATATCTGAGCAACAACTTAGTGATGAGACTACGGGATTGGAATCTATAGTAGAGTGGCCAGTCAACGTCTGGATGATCTTCCCTTAGAGAAACATGAGGATTTGCAGCCGAGTAGACTACCTAAGGAGAACCAGTCGATGAAGCATCTGGAAGAGGTGATACATGAGATAAGGGAGTTGATGTTGAAATCAGCAGAAAAATTCATCAACGGGGAGAAGTTGGACAAAGGAGAACCTGTGCAAACAACAGGGAGGATGAATAAAAACCAGCAGCAAGGCAGAGGAGCAGGAGGACAACTCCAGAAGAAAGTTTGGGATCGAGGAGGATTTCAACAGAGCCAGGAATCTCATGACTAGGAGCTCATGAATTTTCGTAGCAGTGGAGTATGATGCAAGAGCATCGCTCCACCTCAACATGTGCCAGCTGGTTAGCACATTGGTGCACATTCAAGGAAGAGAGAGGTGTCGCCCTCTCATTTTTCCTTCGAAATATAAATTGTGATTAAGGAAATTAATGTTGTCAATATAGAAGAGCCAAGTTGTTCCTTCACACAACCTGTAGATGAGGTCGCCTTAAGTGGCTGACAGTAGGAGGGATCTGCATCCGATTCAGATTAGATTTCCATCATTGTAATCTGCCTCATTAGTCAGGTGTTTTGAATGGTGATTAGACACCACTATCTTAGCTTGGAGGGAATCTCGTCAAGCCCCTCTTGTATAAATATTTGTATTGTTTTCCAGTAGAGGGGTTTTTTGGAGGTTGTTGAGAGCCGAGACTCAATCGCAGTTCAGACTTACATGTTGTAATTGGAATTCCACCATTAATATAAAACAACATATTTTCCTATTTTTCATTTTCCGTGTAATGGATGTTTATTTTTTAATGTCATTCATGTGTGTTTATGTTTTATATGTATGTTAGAGTTAATTTGCAAGGATAGAGATAGGACCCTCTATTTGTGAGTTTGTCGAATTATTTCTGGTTCTTTAGGCTAAGTACAAGGAGTGCGCGATAGAGAGTTGAACTCTGCGAGCCGACGCAAGGAGTGTGTGTCTGAACTCTTTCGAGTCAGAAGAGAACGTGCTAGGAGGGCACACCAGAATGATTCACATACTCAAGGGAGAACTTCAAGGTTGTTGAATACCTTGGGAGAAATCCTACGTAGGAGGAAGCGTAGCACAAAGTTACTGAAGACTCTGTAGGACTCTACCAGGAGGGCATTAAGTAGGTGCAAGTGAGCACAGGACCAACACATTCTGGAGTGTTGGATACATTCAAATAATCCCAAAGTTGTTAAACACTCTAAGGAAAGACAGGCTCTGCAAGTGTGCATTGAGTGTTATAAAAGAGTGCCTTGGTAAACCTAAAAGAATTCGAGAAGGTTGAAGTAAGACTTGTGCAAGGAGTGCATCAGGCCATAACTTGACGAGGTGTTGCAAGAAGTTTTTTGAAGGCTTAATCGAGCGCAAGGAGTTCCCCAAGGACAAGGTAAGTTCACCTTACAAGCTCAGGAGGAAGAGAATCAAGTTTCTAGGAGGGCACTATAAAGTCCATAGAAAGACATAGAAGAGAAACAACATTCGAGGTTTGATTCGATTAAAATCTCAGAAGGACTAGCATTGTCACGCGTAGAATTCCTGCAAGGAGTGCAAGAGGTCGAGAATAGTCCAATTCTTGGGCAGAAAAAGTGCTAAGTATGCACAAGGAGTGAAAAATTTCCAAATTCCCGAAGGAAAGAGAAATCTCCCATCGTTAGGGGAGAACAGGTGGAGAAATATCAAAATATCTAGGAGTTAGAACTCCGAAGGGATTTCCAAGAGCAAGGAGCAATCTTCGCGAATTCGCGAAGAGAAAAGTGAACCCATACTGTTGGATTTGGAGGGGACACATGGAGGAGATCCAAGAAATTCAGAGAAGTGGTGCTCCAGAATAAATCAAAGGAAGGCAAGTGAGAGACTCCCAAAGGTTGGAGTCTGAATAGATCACAACCGTATATCTAAGAGAGCGATGGGGACTGTTGATCCTCACGCCATTTGAGTTCATTGATTCGGTGTTTGGGGACATAGTAGTTGGTTATTGAGAATAGGATGAAGTCTCGAAGTCAAAGCGCCTTTCAGGGTTTATCCCAGGGACACAGCCCGAGGGAATGTGATGGAAAGGGCCCAACACAGAGAACTAGTGTTACTATCAACTTTCTTCAGAGGGCCAAGAAGAGAGTTGCGGGGATTGGTAGGACCCACAGTTTGAAGAAAGGGGGACCTATGTTAATTTTGTATTAGGTTCCAGAAGGGTACCGAAGAGTTGATCTGATTCAAGTGATTGAAAGATCCTATAGCAGGAGGTCAAGCAACCCCTTCCGAAGGAGAGAAGGAAGAGAGGGGGGGTTTCCTGCGCCATTGTGTGAATATTTCAAAGAATCCAATAGTTCACAACAAGTCAAAGAATATATATATCAAATACCATTTCATCTCATACATGGTGAAGAAAGGATTCGTGGAACTCTGGTACATATCCACAGATGAGAAGATAACAAACATTCTGAACAAGCCTATGTCTAAATTGAAGTATGATTACACCAAATAAAATCTTGGCATGATGCAGAATGTACACCCTCGTTGAGAGGGATTTGTGATGTTTCTCCTACAGCAGGAAGATACTCTCCCTCTGGCTAGGGGTTTCCCAGATCATTCATGTGTAGTGACTGAGGGAATAATGAGTAGCCCGGTACAAGTATTTCCTAAGTAATGTGAAGTGGCTAGGTGTGATTAGGACTTGTAGAGTGGTATTTCCTATGCCATGTGAAGTGGATAGGTGTTATTTCAATCATGGTGTAGCCTTTCCTAATACATGTGAAGTGGCTAGGTGTGAATGAGGCTATGGTGGTATTCTTTCCCATACCATGTGAATTGGATGGGTGTGATTGGGACTACTAGGAGATGAGAAACATCATAGATACTTGCATTATATTCTTGAGACTATGATGGTAGTTTTCCTATGCCATGTGAAGTGGATGGGTGTGATTGGGACTACTAGAGGAGAACATCAAGGAAGAATACCTCCCTAGCTAAGAGGGAGTGTTGATGTTTTTTAGAAGTGGGAGGTATTCCCTCCTGGAAAACTTTTCTTAGAGAGGAATATTCCAAGAAGTCAAAGGAAGACCATTGAACAATTGAAGAATAACCCAGAAGAGAATTCAACCCCAGAGGAAAATAATAAAGTGAAAATAGAATTTCCAGGAAGAGAAATCAGCCCCAGTAAAGTGACTTGAAGAATATAAACAAAGGGATATGCCTTTCCATTTGATACACAATCACACAACTCTCTCACTCAATATAAGAAGGAACAAGTCCAAGGAAAGGAAGAAGACAAAACTACTTCAATTTATAGGGTTTGTGTATTGGGAAGTTCACTGGAAGAGGATGAGTACTCTAGCCCTCTCGCTAGGGTTGATACACATCATATTTTAGGGTTTTTCTAGGTTATATACCCTCGCTAAAGTTTGAAAAGAGAAAGAGATAAGAACTTGTTATCAAAGTTTATTCATTGTTGGTTTTGATCTTGTGAATAGAACTTGTTCATTCTTGTATTGTGTTATCAAAAATATTCTCTCCAACGAAAGTTGGTTGGGTTTTTCCCCGAGTTTGGGGTTTCCCGGGATAAATCTTTGTGTATTCTTGTTCTTTTCTATCTTCTTCTAGATCTTGCTTATATTTTCAATATATGGTTGTTGAATGTTAAAAGAAGATCAAAGTACTCCGGTAAATCTATTGCTTCTAAAAATTTAATAAAATATAACACTAATGCACCAACATAAGGTACCCAAGTGCACTAATCCATTCATCTCCATGCTCATACCAAGAGAACACTAATGCGCCAACATAAGGTACCCAATGAATAAACCAAATTAATGAGGAACAAGGACCAGAACAAAGCCAACAAAACAATAAGAACATAGAACCCCCTAAATAGTGAACAACTCCCAACCATCAACAACCACCAACAACCCACAATCTGAGTTAAAATAACAAGGAAATGGTCTTCCCAAAAGGTGCCCACACCCAAGAGACTCATGTGCCCCCTCACCCAAATGTGAGTAAATAAAAGGTTAATAAAAATGAGTTATCCCCTCTACCCCCCTCTCTCATGGAATCATATCCCCCTATCTCTTTTCCTTGTCCATCTCACAACCAATAATGTATTTTTATTTAAATATATATAATCATTAAATTTCTAGGCACTCTGAATGTTTCAATTTTATCGACTCACTAGCCTAAGTCACATTTACATAATACATTCTAGTTCATAGAGGTCAAAACCAGGATGTTACATCCCACTCCCCTTATTTTTCACTCTAGCCAAAACCTACATAATGATTTCACCATTTATAATTCAGGCAGCAATTCCAACCAGTAATATCACATTCCCCATCAACTACACAACCCAAGGAGTGCACCCTCTTCTCTACTTTGTAGTGCTTCAGGCTATACCACTTCTCATTAGGGATTCAGTGCACTCAACTAGAAATTTTCTAGAGTTGCATCTCTAAGAACTCTAACTGCAACAATTCCACTAGATTTGCTTCATTCCATGCCTTTGTCTTTGAGCTCGATTTCCTTCTGGTGCTTTTATTCCTAAACTTATAGCTTCAATAGTTGACATCTCATATGTATTACACATATTCATCATGAGATATCATCATAAAAAATTTCAATTTTAAATTTCCAAATCTGTTTATATAGGAAAACAATTTTTGCCAAGCATGAGCTTCCCGCTCATAATTTGTTTGGCTCTTGCAACATCATATATCAATATTCCTCATTTTATTACATCCCTACCATATCCAAGACCATTCTACCTACAATTTTCCAAATTACACTCATCCAACCAATCTTCCAGTGTCTCCTATATATATATATATATATATATATATATATATATATATATTGTGTGTGTGTGTGTGTATTCACAAAGCAATCTCAGAATTGTTTACAAAAACAATTCAATCACTTCCATTAATCCAACTGTCAACTGGAATGAACCCATCATTCTCTACACAT
The DNA here is from genome assembly GCA_009831015.1 of Picea engelmannii. Taxonomy (NCBI): domain Eukaryota; kingdom Viridiplantae; phylum Streptophyta; class Pinopsida; order Pinales; family Pinaceae; genus Picea; species Picea engelmannii. The sequence continues at coordinate 1,499,569 of ML780672.1, forward strand.
GTATTATCAACTAATCCTTTCTTTATTTTATCCATTAATATTTTCATTACTCTATTCCCCTAGCATATATTTTATGTAATCCATCATTATGTAACTATTTTAACCTACAAATTTCTTATTGCAATATCTAACAATTCCTAAAATGTTGTCAAATTCAAGAGTTAGCAATAAACACATTATTTTAGTTGTTAGCATAATCATTTTAAGAAATATAATATATACATGTATTCAGTAATTCCTTTAAAAATAAACAACTTTATCTTAGCCTGCATGTGTGCAGCTCTACCACTTGCACACTTGTATAACATACTCATGCATACCTACTCAATGCATATTTGCACCAATTTAACAATGTCAAATTCATGCATCCCACCATGGTGATTTGGAAGGCCTAGCTAATTCCTTGACACATCACAAATACACTTCCTAATTAATTTCTTGACTATTTGAATGCCCTCATTTTCAACGCAAACACAACACCAATAATATAATTCTTGGGTGTTCTTTAGTGTTGGCTAAAAGGTTGCAGTCCAACATCAAATGTAGAAAGAATTATTTTGGATACCTATGTGGCATCATAACCTTTCCATATCCAATAATTTCATGGCCTTCACTTCAACAATGTATTCATAGCCTTAGTCTGGTGACTGGTCCCCTCCCAGACCCTTGGCATTTCAACAATATGTCTATATATTTCATGGATCTGCATCCATATGGCTGCCACGTTTACTTGGATAATTGTTTTCTCAAATGAACCCAATGAACTCATGATCCCATCTACCATGTAACATAAAGTATTCAAGCCTCATATTCCTTTCAATCACTCACCCTCTAGGCTCAAGCATCCCTTTCTCCATTATATAGTCCCTCAAGCGATCCATCATTTTCCAAGGTTTCCTCGTATAGGAAGATTACTGAGACTTGTAGAGTCTTATAGCCAAGGTGTCCCTCTGGCTTGCTCCAACATGGCATAGCTCTCCTCAACAATTATTAAGGCATATCGTGGGGTTCAATGTCACAATACTATCATTTTCTATGCTTTCTAGTTCAACAACCATCATCTATCCCTTCAAGAAAAGGTTGCCATCTCATAGATTTCCAATTTCACTTATCCATTTTCAAATATGTTCCATATAGGAACTCAAATCCCATGAGTATGAGCTCCCTCCTCAAAAAATTTTGGATTTTTACAACAATGGGAATCAACCTTCCTTATGGAATTACTCTACTACATATCCAAGGCCATATTACTGCAAATCTCAACTTCCACACAACCAAACAGATTGTTATAATTTTGTTCACATTGTATTTTCATTGCACCCTTACAGTGGCTCACAAGCAATTTTCAAAAATAATTGTGCATACTAACAATTGCATGACTTTTGTTCACTAATCATATGAAATAGAAGGAAAATATTATTTCTTACTCATGCATTATTTCAGTATACCAACTTCTATAATGCATCCAATCTTCATAATAATTCAACCAATGTTACAATGTCCATGCCCACATTTACACACAATGCACCTCGCCATGGTGGGTTGGAACTCGACCAAACTCTCTCCACATGGCTTCTTTATCAACAATTATTTCTATAACAAGCTTGTACCCCTTATTTGCTTTGGTTATTAACTCATAACCAACACATTCCTACATGTTATTATGTCATATGAATTCATTCTAAAGTTAAATAACTTTTATAAGTATCACATGCCTTCAACATTTACCATACTGAATGGTAAATAACTCCAATGAATGCATTCAAAACATATAATAAAATCACTTTAAATGTTAAATTTTGGCTAAGGAAATTATTACCTAAATTCCCTCCAACATAATACATCAAATTCATACCTGCATAGTTTCCATTTAATTGGTTTGACGCCACCTGATTAGTTGGTACCAGTAGGAGCTGTCATGCATCCTTCACCAACCTCTTTTCAACATTTCACCTTCTAACCGCTCCTTTGTATGGATGACTTCCATATGCAACACCATCAACTTTTAGCTATGCAATAACTTCCTCTTTCCTAGAACAAGAACCATCATTAGCAATTTTAACATTCATAAATTATAACAATAGATTACTCCTAGCCTACAACATGTCAGATGTACACTTAAACACTTTCACATGTACTAATGCATATTTATCTGTACTAATAATGAATCCTTAACATGCCCATGAGTGCATATGCTCCCCATATTCTTGTTATATATATATGGTTTTTCGACGTCCATATCATAGAAATTTGCATCAATTGATTTTTTTTATCATGTATAATTCTCTTCGTTGTTCTTGGTTGTCCTAGATTCTACTGGATTCCTAACATATTTTCCTAAATTATGATTACATTTTATTTTTAGAGTAACTCCCTAGAGATGATGCACCTACAAGTCACCATAGGAATTCTTCAATATTTTGAGAATATTGTGCTTCCCAAATCAAGACTCGGGATGGACATATGTCTTCTCTTCCTCAATATATTTACAATGACTATACCTATGCCTCATTCTGATTTCTAAGCTAAAAGTTATGGCTTCCTCAAAAGTCACTTTCACTCGATTTATACACTTTCTCCATTGGTGCAATTTTACTAGAAAGTCAAATTCTGTCAACTATAGAAAAAAATCCACAAAGAACCAAGAAAACTTATGTATCGACACTAATAATAATCATATTGGTGAACACATTGCAACTTTCAAATCTGCAATCTGTTGCTCCATTAATATTCTACAATAATATGGAATCTACAACTTTTATCCTTTTTACAAACTATTTCTTTTCTCTTTTTTCAAACCATGTTTCTTACTCATCCCCTTAAGTCCAATTCTAATCTCATAATCAATTTTTACTCTTCGATATCTTTCCAACAACTGTAACCATGCTCAAAATCAATCTTGGAATAAAAAGTTGTGGCATTTTTAAGCTTTCGAGCCTTCTTTTGCCTATCTCCATGTGGCTCAATGTCACCTGTACCATCCAACGTGGTATTACCTATCAATGAAGTGTAAAAACATGTAATCTCTCGATGTGGCATACCCTAGCCAATGAATGAAGAGCACATGAGGCAGTTTCATACTTCATTAGGTACCAAGTTCTATTGGATCCCCGACACTACTAACAAATAGGACCTTCCCGATGGTCAGTTATCTGGTGGTCTCATCCCAGGGACCTTAACCCACCAGGACCCTCACCTAACCAGAAGCACATATCCACTCAGTGTCTCACTCCCACTAGGCATCGGGTCCTCTAAATTCGTCTAGCAGTTCAGTTCTCTGGTGCAGTGAATCCCTCTTGAGCTTTATTCCAATAGATCAATGGAAAATATATCTTAGTCTCCCAAATCCGATGGATGGGATCTATCCTGGGTTCAAATACATGTACGAGAAAGTGGCCTTGTTGGCACCTAGGACACATGGACCTAACATGGCATACCACCTAGCATGGAATTTAGTAACCCAATCGAACAACATGCTGACATGGCACACGGGTGTGGCCTAACATGTCTATGACATGGAAGATGGCATGGCATCGATCACCAACCGCCATTTTTTCCTTATCTGAAGTCTTCTTGCTTAAGGTAGCCTCCACGTAGACTCATTCCACATGTATTGGCTTACATGGTGTTGACGTGGTTGCTGACATGGGATCGACCACTGGCCCACTGGGGTATTAGAAGCTCCACGTAAAATATTAACCAATTCTCCACATACAATTCTAGTCTAGTACACCAGTCCATAACCCGAATGAGCTATCATCCCATCATGGTATCAGAAGCTCTATGTAACTCTTATCCAACAAGGGAGATCTGATGTCAGTCTGGTCCATCGGACATTAGTTCCATAGCCAAAATTTTGCATTGCATGCAATCTCTGCAAGGCTCTGTGGCTTCCTTTATCTCGCGCAAGTAACAAAGGGTCCACTTTTCATTATAAACAACTCAGTCAATCATTTCCCCATGCATGCGGGACAAAGAAATGGTCATGATCATAGATCAATGATTGAAAACCATGTGAATTCTCAATCTGCTATTGTTGTGCCCTAGAGTGTTTACATTTGTTTCTTGAAAACATACAACTTTTCTCTGTACCAAGACTTGGAATTGGATCTAGCTCTTCAACTGGTTCATAAGAATCAACTATTGGATTTGGTACTCAACCACTAAGGTCATCCTCTTGATCGTGAAGGTTTGGATCTTGACTAAATCAGAAAATTCTAGTTCCGAATATTAAGAAGCAAGTTCTCGTTTCTATGGGATGTTGCTTCCAGCACTGGAGGATATTCCATTAATTCCATTTAAAAGAAAAATCTGCCTCCAAATAACTTCTGCAGTCATATAGCAGGCCCCTTGAAAGGCTCGGTGTTGTAAACCAACAACGTTGATACCACTTTGTGATGTGCCCAACCACCAAGGTTGGGCCACACTACTTCTAGAATGCCCTTCAAGATGCTATGATAGCACTCCATAATGTACCCAACCACCAAGGATGGCCATACTACCTCAAGAATGCACTTCTTCAACTGATTTCGAAATTTTGTTCAAATAATTAACAAGGAAGCATGAAAGGATCACATGAAATAAACAATATTCATGCTAAACCATCCAAGAAATGACTAGCATGCCATGCAGATCAATAACCAACCAACATGCACATAGAATTACATCTCAAAGATAAATAAATATACAATGGAATATAAATATACAAGAAAACACAAAGAACACTTTTCATTAATTGAACCATTCACCAACTGGCTGCAGACCAAGGACGTTCCTCCCAACCATAGACATTGTTGTTCATTCACTCTCAATAGTAGTGTCACCCTTGAGTCAGGGCTATGAATCCACAAGGACCTTGGAGGACAACATATGATATTGGAGGACCTTTTATCCTTCTATAATGTTAAGAGAAATAAAGGATATTTTAAGAAGAACCAAATTAGTCTAGATAAGAAATTGGTTGCTAAACCACCCTCTCAACACATGTTATCTAATTTGTTAGTAAAATAAAATTTTGACGCCTTGGATATAGTATAATAGGAGAAATGTAAGGGCATGGATAAATAAAATGAGATTTTAATGAACCAATAGAATGAGGAGCCTATCCTAACTACTAAATATCAATCCCAAGAACCTAATTTGATTAGACATAAATTCAATCCACCACTTTCAACTACATTTGCATGGGTAATAGAACCATTCACTCTAGTGGAAGAAATAAGGGACTCTACCAAAAAATAAGAAAAAATTTATTTAAACACTAGGGTTCTAATGGGGAAAAATAAAGAACAACTTAATGAAGAAGAAGTAGGGGGGAATTGACTATCCAAGATCCACGTACTTGAAAAATCCATAAGGAGATTCTTAAAGAGAATGGATGAAGTAAATCAATGGGCATGCACTCAATGATGTAGCTTGGAACTAGAATGATACCCAAATTAACCCAACTTAAAGCATGAAAGTCCCATGTTGGAATAGTAGGGAGAGAGGAAGTAGAGGAAGTAGACAAAAACACGAATACTTGAGATGTTTGACAAGAACATAGAAACCTAGTATTGTTCTTCAATAAGAAATAAGTTTAGCACATTCCCTTTGTTGTAACATTGTCTAAATTTCCAATAAAATTTAGAATTCCTTTTAAATAGATATTAATTAGTTAATTTTTTAGTTTTGACCCTTATATCTTCTTTGGTTTTGGGTTTTATTCATTCTTTGTAAATAATAGTGTTATAAAATTTAAACTTTAGCTTATAGTATTATTTTTTGTTAAAATTTAGTTTTAAACAGATTTCAATCATATTTTTTTATTTTAAACTTTGTGTGTTTATTAATAAAGCACTGAATAAATATTATATTTTAATAAAAAAATGGTGTTTTGTTTGTAGGAAATTGCTTACTCCAAATTAAAGAACAATGGTTCAAAAACCATCGCGGTCCCTCCCGATCATATGAAATTTAACAAAAAGGAGACTATTGGAGCATGATATTTTGGGACCAGTTTTGGGAATCACGCATGAGTAAACCGCATGACAAGTTGGCTAAGGAAAAACGCATGCGGAATAAAGGAAGACAATTAGCACAATTTCAGGGGTCAACGTGCGTGGAAGGAGAAAGTTAGTTAGAAGTAGTTATACCATTTGGTCCATCCTCTACTTCTATAATCTGTACATTCATGTTCCTATTTTCTTGCCACTTTTCGATCAGTTGTGGGAAATCCTCCATTGCATGGTCTAGTTGTCTACAATATGTACATGTTGTGCTGGGATTCAGATAGTCTCGCGCCAAATGTCTAGGTTGATTACAATTATAACATATAATTGGATCTCTTCCTCTATCGAATCCTCCTCTTTCGTGACCTTTAAAACCTCATCTTCCTCCTTGAATATAACCTCTTGTAGTATTATACTATATAGCTCCTCCTTTGTGTTCTTCTCCCTAGACTATGTATGCATCTGCAATGTTCTTTCTCATCAAATCAAATGCGTGACAATCCTTCTCTTCATGTCCCACTGACTTACAAAAATTCCAAAACAAAATTTTTTTTAGTGCTTTGATATTTTTGCATCAATGGAAAAGCAGTAGGGTGGTGACCCATCATCTTGCAAATATCACACCATACCCCTAATGGATTTAGATTTCTTGTATTCAAATATTGTTGAAAAGTTGGACATTTGTTCTTATGATGACCTTTTTTTCTACATGTGACACACCATACTTCCTCACATTTTTCTTTTCCTTTCACAAGTTCATGCAACTGAATAGTCAATGTTGCTAACTACAACTAAACTTCCAGGGCTTCTAACTACGCCATTTTATCCTACAAGGGATGCTTCCAATTTCATAGAAATTTCCAGGGCTTCTAACTGCAACGTGATCTTCTATTGTGTCAAGGGGTAGCGTATATGTGGAAACAATCCTGCAATAAACCACTCCCTATGTTGTTCATCTATAATTTGGAATGTCAGTCGATTATTCAAAATCTTGAATATTTGATCATAATCCCACACTGGTTCATTCACTATCTACTTGGATTAAGATGTTGTTGTGTGATAAGGGGGTTATGAAGATGGAATCTGATTTCCCTAGAAGCTAAGCGCTTTTTCACATAAGGGGGATTGGGGGATGACCAAGGAATGGTCTGATTGTTGCATGCAAGAATGAATGAGGAACGAATGGATTGATGATGTTGAGAGAAGAAGAAGGTGTGAAGGAAGAATATATTGGGGTATTATGCAGTGGTAAGAGATTTAGGCCAAACAAGAAGAAGATTGTGACTGATAGAGAGGAATAACATGATGGTTTTGAAGAGAGAGACCATGCCGTAATACTCCAGATCATACCGCACACAAAAGGTAAGCTCATTCCAGTATAAGAAGATCCCACTCAGGTCATACTTTATGTCGAACCAACGACCCTTTGTGCATCGCCAAGGTTTGAAGAAACTTTGTATATTGTAGTTAGTAAGGGAAGTAAGGATAGCAGCCAAAATAGTGGAAGTAGTATAGTAACCCAACTTCAAATAGTATCACCAAGGAGGAATACCATGCATAATATGATGGTGGGAGTAGATCCCACTTTAAGATTGTATGTCTTTCACGGGGAAGGTTCAAAATATCTAGAACAACATTTGTTCATTTGTGAAACAATATGGACTGTGACGAACGTCCAGAATGATGATGCGAATATTTCACAATTGGAAATGGAATTCAAAGAATGTGCATTACTATGGTACATGAAATATCATACTACTGCACCTGTGGGACAAACTAGAAAATTGGTAGATGTAAGACAATATCAACTGAAAGAGTTCTAGAAACCTAAGTCTGAGTCCTAGTGCATTACATAGATGAAGGAGATCAAGTAGATAGTGAACGAATTAGTGTGGGATTATGATAAAATATTCATGATACTTAAGGATCGAATAACATTCCAAATTATAGATGGACAACATAGGGATTGGTTTATTGCAGGATTGTTGTCACATATACGTTGCCACTTGAAACAACAAAACATTGTGTCATAGTTATAAGCCCTAGGAATTGCTATGAAATTGGAAGCATCCCCAGTAGGAGAAAATGGTGTAGGGATGGCTCAAGTTGACAAGGAAAGCAGTTTGAAACATTTTCTATAAATTTGTTTAGAGATAATTAAATATGAGTCTTCTTTTATTCTTCTTCCTAGAATGATCAAACATTGTGCCCAAGGGAAAGATATACCTTTCACACATTGAGCAATTAACCAAGTGCACCTCAAGAAAATAATGAATAGGGAGTTTAGACTCAATGCAAAAATAGGAGACTACAACATGGACAATATTATTTTTGATATAGGTTATGATGTGAATCTCATCCCAAAGCAGACCATGGAAATTATGGGTAAGATGAAGTTTATCTAGTCACCCATTTAGTTGAGGTTATAAATCAACATAAGATTGTTCCAATTGGAATGTTGACAAGGATACGTATTAATATTGATGGAACGTGCAACTTGGACGATTTTGAGGTGATCGATATAGTGGATGGTAGAACCCCTTACCCAACACTACTTGGACTTGATTGGGCCTTTGACAACCAAACTATCATTGATCTGAAGAAGAGATAGATGAAATTTTAAGTAGAATACTTTAAGGTTACTGTGTTGTTGGATACTACTGAAGGAAGAAGATATGTAGAACTAGTGAAGGGAAAAGAGCTCAATAAATTGTATAATATGATCCCGCAAATGGATGATTATGTGAATCCTACAATTGATGGTGTACTTATTTGGAGAATTATTATCTCATGCATGTCAAATTCAGAAGAATCTTTGGAGAATTGGCAGCAACAATTGCATGAAGTGTCTACAAGGAATTGTGCTCGGATCACCCGTGCATTGAGATGGATTGGAACTGAGGTATGTGATCCTCTAAGGTATGACGGAATAACTGATGTAGCTTCTTTTATCAGAGAATTTTAATTGCAAATATCATATCAAAATATATTACTAGATTTAGACGTCGCACTAAAAGTGACCCCGGGAAGATGGTGGGCTAGGCATAAGAATGGCATAAGAGATTGGAAGCAGTGTAGAAGGCTATTACAAGTCAGGTTTGGGACAAAGAATGAAGATACTATGGAGAAGTATACAAGATTGAGTTGTCTGATGGAGCATGTTACATAGTGCAATGTGACATGGAGTAAAGTACCTAGGCAATAATGGATGCACTTGTTTGTACACACCTTGGAAACAATCCCGAAGAATTGGTATTTAGAACTAGAAGTGTGTAGAGAAACAACATATTGGGAAGAATTTCAAGGTAAATTTTAGTTTTGAAAATGATTCTCCTTTGATTGAATCAACTTTGTAGGTCATCAAGAAAAAACAATTTACATCAGAAGACTCGATAGAACTAGCACCTGTATGTAGCATTCATAGATATTTTGCGACATTTGAAGAATTTTTTCACTATTATAATGTTGTTGAAGAAGACCAAGAGGGGGACAAAGATCCAAGAAATGTGCAAATACTAGAAATTGAAGGAGAATTCGCAGTAGAATATCCAGGTCTTGAATTGTTTGTACATGTAAATCCTTTGAGAATGCACAAATTAAATATTGGTACAGAAGATAAGCCCAAATTTGTGAACATAGGAGACTATTGGAATGACGAAATTGTTGAGAAGATAATTGATTTACTATGCAAGAACCAAGACAAGTTCCCAACTACATTTTCATAGATGAAAGGGATTGTTGGAGAGCTAGGAGAGATGAAGATACCTTTGAATCCATATGCTAAGCCAGTGAAGAAGAGACCATATAGATTGAATCCGATGTACAAGCAGAAGGTTAAAGAAAAGATACATAGGATATTAGATACAGGTCAGTCTACGCTAAGATATTTTTTCAATAAGCTAGTGTTGGAGGGGAATACATGTAATGTAATTCGAGACGACTAGGACTTGAGGATTCTAGTAGTGTTATGGGTGTATAGGACTACAAGTAAGAAGATGATAGGAATAGGGATGCTTTTAAGGATGGAAATTTATTTTAAANAGCTAGTGTTGGAGGGGAATACATGTAATGTAATTCGAGACGACTAGGACTTGAGGATTCTAGTAGTGTTATGGGTGTATAGGACTACAAGTAAGAAGATGATAGGAATAGGGATGCTTTTAAGGATGGAAATTTATTTTAAAATGTAGAAACCTGGCGAATATTACTATTCCTTCATATGTCAACTATAAATCTTTGGCGATATGTTTTTAAAAATATTCAAATTTCTATGTATTTTATATACTTTTTATAAAATTTTGGCGTTTTTTAAAGTAAAATAATTTTATCCTATAGAATTTGGGCGAATCATTTTAAAATACTGAATCTCATTTTTGGAAAAACCATGGAAAATTATCCCATGAGCGAAGTTTGTGACAGAAGCAGACATTGTTTAGTTGGAGAAACTAAATGGAGAAGTTGTGGAAGGACTGGTTAATAGTAGTCGACTAAACCTGTATAGGGACAACCATGTTTTCGTGCACAAGTATGTGTGCAAAGTATGTGTACCATAATACTTGTATTATAGTGTATTATAGAAAGAAAAATAAAATAAGAAAAACAATAAAAGAATTTGAAGGTTGAAGTTATACATAAGGAGATAAAACTAGAAAATGTCGCAGAGAATATGCGCATGAAGGAGGATTGAAGTGAGACAAAGATTGGTGCAGAGGACGAGAAAAGTATTAAAGAATAAAGATGATGGAACAAGAATTAAAGAGCGATCATAATGGGGAAGTAGTGGAGACACGTTGTTCTAAATGGAAAGCAACGACAATATCGTGACAGATTGGAAATATCTAGACCATGATCCACAAAATAATCCGAATTTATTCCAGAGTATGGAAATAATTTAATGTGAGTAAAATTGGATTAGAAAAAAGGTTTGGACGCAAATAAGAAGATAATAGTTGGCATCATGATATAAAATTAGATAAAGGGACAATGATTAAAGGTTATTTTTTCTTGATAGTTGAAGAGAACAGAGAGGATAGACAAATAGCTATGTAAGAGCTGAGAGAGTTTACAAAATAGAGCCAAAGAAAAGAGAGTTATGGTGCCACCTAAGGGAGTGGCATCTACATCAAGGATGAAGAAACAATGCAGTAAGCTGACCGCAACGACAATTCAAGAAGAATCCCCAAGCGTGGAGTAGCCAATAAACTTTTCCTGGCCATATGTGTCACTAAGAAAACCCACAGCAAATCAAGTAAGACTATATAAAAAATCCAAGTATTCCATGGTTACACCAGTGGTTCCCCCTAGGTTCACTGTCGAGGGAGACATGCTAGGAGTAATAGAGAATTTGGGATACTTGGACCATGACCTGTCAGATGTGAATAATTTTCCAAATCTAGCGCCCTAGAACTATTTGTGCATAATAATGAGACCCAGATCACTAGTAATGACACTCGAACCGAAGGAATGGGTGACAAGGTTTCAACAAGTAGGGATTCTAAATCTATTGGAGATACCCCATTTTGGTAGGAGCATGGAAATCAATTCATGTGTTAAGTTGTTTCTTATTCGTTTCCATGAAGGATTCCTATGTCTGGATAGAGCCATGTTGATAGATACATAGTTGATTGCACGGATCATAGGATTACCTACACAAGGAGAATACTCTTTTCCATTATTCACGAAAAAGGAAAATGAGAATGCACTGTCAAAGAGGATCGAGGTGAAGTATGGAACACATAGAGAAGAGCATGGGATCGATGTAGTGAGCATCACAGATGATACAATAAGGTTTGCAACACAAGTGTTGGCGTGTAATCTAATGAGAAAATGTCACAAAGATCAGGTACCAATGGGAGCCATAGTAGCAATGAAGAAGTTTGTAGCAGGAGTAATGAAGAATTGGTCGACCTTTCTGGTCAATCGTTTTTTGATGGACTGTAGGGAGGCATAGGAGAAAGGAACAAAGTTCTACTATGCCTGGTTATTAATTTTGATAGAAATGACTACATAGAGGGAGCCTGAAGAGACAAATTTCTTGGAAGGAATCCATAATCCATTTTTGGCAGTGAGATATATGTATTTATGGCATATTGCGCATAAGTATCGACCGATGGATAATAATGTTACTTTTTATAATTACAAAGAGATTGTTTGACAATTCATCGAGGAAATGCAACACATTCCACCATATATTGTTGAATTATATAAAGGTATTGCGTGGTTTTAGGTAGGGATGCATCATATCTATATTTAGGCGAAGAAGGATCCAACTTACCAATGGTTTTCGATGCATTACAGAGTGATGGAGAAAGACATTAGCTAGATACTAAATGATTTGGATGAAGATTGGAGAATCCCAGAGAAAGAACTAGAGAAGGAGATAGAACCAAAGAAGGAGACATAAACATAAAAATATCAAGAAGAAGAGGAACAAGGAGAGAAAGGAAACAACAAATAAAACATGTGTGAAGTCCCACTGCCTATTGGTGAGAAAATGAAAGAACACCTTGAGAAGATAAGAGGACAACAATTTAAGAATAGGAAAGCCGTAAATAAAGTGGATAATCAAGCATTGACGGAGGATGACTTAGACAAAATCGTGGATCAAGTTAAGGAGGTTATTGATGAGTCTTTTGAATGAGAAGTGTAGAAGCAAGAATAAATTCTCTCGGACATGCAAACAAAAATTTCCGCACTTCGACAGATTTTGGAGACAACTAGGATAACGCTAGTTAGAACAATAGAACAAGAGAAGATGAAGAGTATTAAAGAGGCGCAACCAATGACTTCCCACCCATATACAACAATAGGATATTTAGAGTTCCCTATGATAGAGTTATAGGAGAGTGCAAAGGAAATTAATCATATCAACTTGGTGTTGTCTCAGTTTCCCGTAGAAGTATTTCATAGTTTATAGATGAGAATCATGCAGGAAATTCAATTATGCATGGTGTCAACATTGATGGAGTTGACTAAGGTAGTTGTATATAATGATTTCCACAGGTAGAATACGATAAACTTATGTTGGAGAGGGATGAGGCCGCATAGTGGACAAAAATATTGAAACAGGCAATACAGTTGGTCTATAGTAATATTCCATAAGTGTCTATGGAGGTAGACACCCCTTTATAAGAACAAGTCACAAATATCATTGAATCCATTCAGGGATTCCACATGAATATTATTGATTTGGAAGTGCACTAGACACCGAGTATGCCACCGGAAGAAAGAGAGCAGAAAGAGAAGACAATTGCGATGACAGTAGAAAGAATAAAGAGCATGAATGAAGAATGTGTGAATCTGTATGAAGGAAGCACACAAGTATGTACTATGTTATTGGAGAACATATAACTAAAATAATTATATAAGAAGCTACATAATGCACAAGAGAAGGCACAAAAGATTAAAGACACGATGAATACTCTAACAATAAAGGAAAAGATGGTTTCCTTAGTGAAGAACATGTAGGTAAACCAGGAGATAAATTAAATCAAGGTTGAGTAGTAGATGCTCGCATAGAAGTTAGAGCCACTGCAAGAAGAAGCATTCAAGGTAACATAAGAAATTGTACCATTACAAGGCAAGGTGAAGAAAGTAGTATGAGTGAATAAAAGTTGCATAGTCCTATCACTGTGCATGATGCAGAAGAGATATTGATGTGGGAAGTAGAAGCAAGGGAAAAGGTCACAACTGCCAGGGATAATTTTGAGAAGCTCATTGTAACACTGAAGGTAGTGCAATAGAAGAACTGAGTGGCTCGGGACGATCCATACGTGATTGTTGGAGGTCTGTTGGAGTAGGATATTTTGAGACCCATTTTGGGAATCACGTCGGAGTAAACTGCGAGACAAGTTGGATAAGGAACAACGTGCGTGGAAGAAAGGAAGACAATTAGCACAATTTTAGGGGTCAACGCACGTGGAAGGAGAAATTTAGTTAGAAGTACTTAGATTGTTTGGTCCATTTTGTAACGAGATAATCCTTGTTGTCAATGTATAAATATGTAATGTTTTTTGGGTAGAAGGTGTTATTCATTCAGTTAGTTAGTCAAACAATAAATGAAGTAATAGGTGGGAGGAGTGAGGAAGAATAAGCTAAGTTTGCACTGTATGCATGAACAGTAAGGGCATTATTTATTATAACTGGGATATCTTATGTGAGTGAAATGCACACCTTTTGTAAGGAATGATGCTAAATAATAATATAAGAAGAATGTCATTATGGATGTAGCCCAGTTTGGGGCGAACCACGTTAAATATTTGTGTTATGATGTATGTTGTGTCATGTTTCTTTTCTATTTTGTTTATGGTGCACTTAGTGAATGAATGATTGATATGAACAAGTTATATGTTGGTTCTATGCACATGATGAATGGTCTAATGGATAAATTTTAAGTATGTTGGATATTATGAATGTCTCCCACTCCTCCATGATTGCATAAACTTGGTTCCAGTAGTCCCCATAGGTACTTCAGGTAAACGTCACCTACTTTTGGGTGATTCTGAAAGGGCCAATATCTTTAGGGTTTTGTTGGTGATTTAATGTTGAACCCTGGGTATTTATACTATGCACCAATAGTGACCCCCCTATGGATCCAAAGAGTGGTTTTGAAGGATGTGACATTTTGGTCATAGGAATGATCGTGGCCCTTCCCATGGAGGTTTCCAATACCTAGAAAGACCCCCTGCAGAAACAAATTTCGGGTATTAAAATAAAACACATATTATAACTGTGATATGTTTTATTTTACAAAAATATTATTTATATATATTGTCTATGCCTCCGAAAAAATGTCTGCCACATATACCATATGCCATTCAATCAAAGTCTGCCACATGTCCAACAAATTGTGACGTGCACTAATGGAAAAGGATCTTCCCAACTACGAAAAGTCATAACGCCTGATCATCAAAATGAAGACACATGTTTTGTTAGGTGTATATATGTGGAGAGTATGATAACTACAATTTAGTACTCATTTCTACCCGTTGTTGTCATCAAAATGTTCACTTTGCAACCAAATATAGGTTGACATGTTTTAATGTAATCATGAACAATTATTTCACCAAAATTACAATAGTTCAAGTCTTTACCATCAACAAAAGATTTAGTTAGTTATAAAGTGATATTATATGAGGGTCTTGTTAGTCATAGAATCTTGAGTTTACAGGTATTTTATTAGGTTCACACAAAAATTTTCTTGTTATGTGCTAATCATGCCAAGGTATTCCAGTTGCAGTGAAGGCAATGAAATTACATATCTAAAGGTTAGAAGTATAGTGAGATATTTTGACATCATTTTTCTCATAATGATCACATTAAATGGTGGCATGAGAAATATCGGATTTATTGCACATATATCTCCATCCATGATACATTAGAGAATCTCCATTCATTATAGTTGATCAAAGTACAATTTTTTTTTTATTAATCATGAGAAATGATCTTTTCCACAAAGATCAAATATTGATCAAATCACAATAGAGCTTTAAAATGCATGCAAAGGGTAGAAAAAACTCATTTTTGTTAGGATTTAGATGTTGTTTATAATCAATAACATAATATTGACTGAGATTTCTTTGGAAGAAATAGTTTTTAAAAAAATTGTTTTTCCCTAAGAAATATCTGTCAAGAAAAATGTTAAAGAGACAGATATAGAAATGGTTTCATTATTTTAGGAAAAAAGATCACTATTTAGTAAGATAAAGGAATTAAAAAGACTCTCAATGATTATAAAAGGATGATGAGTACATAATTAGAAGGGGGGGAAAGTTGGGATATTTTAGCAAGTTAAGATTGTGATTTTCATTGGAATGAGCCCTATGGGCCATTCATTTGTAAAAAATTGATGTTAGGGAATTCAATTTATTATATTCATCTCTCGTTTATATAAAGTTTTTTTTTCTTCTCTATTTTATGTATTAAGCTTCTTTTAGTTCATCTTTGATCTTTTCTTTCATTTCATAATTTGCAATAAAATTGATCAAGTTAGGAATAAGAATTTGGTATCACCACCACCATTGTCCAATATTGTTTTATTGGTTTGGTGGAATTATCACATTTGATAGAAGCACATGCATACATCTACAAGTTGTTTTTTAATGTTATGTGTTTGGATTCATAATTTATGCCCATCCTATGCATTTATTTATTACTGAATTCACTATCTAATGCTCAACAAGATCATTCTTTCTTAATTTCATATTCACATATACTTCCTTACTCATTGTTGAGTCTGAGATTTAATGTCCCTTCTCCTTTTATTCCACCTTTCATTATCATCTTTCTGCTCTATTGGATGAGACTCCATGCCAAATAGATTAAGCTTCTAATCTGAGATATTTACAGACCTTATTCCAGTCAGCTATCATACAATTTTGAACCATATCTACCTTATGTTATATTGTTTAAATTTAAATCTAGTATCTTGAGTTTAATATTGAAGAGTTGTTGTTTAGTGACAATGAGCATTTGAATGTTTTACATATAATGAGGGAGCCCCCTCTAATCCAAGAGCCATATTGTGGCATAAAGTTGGTTTAAATATGTCTTGGCATGGTTTATAAGAAACCATGAGCCATCTCAAGTTACAACACCCCTATTCAAAAAAAACAAGTTCTCTCTAATATGTTGGGAATTCAGAACATCTTGGATCTCCATTAATTTTGTGGGGCGATTCTCTATCCAATTATTATCATTAATTCTTTGAATAGATGGATGGACCAGAAAATATTTTGGGTTTCTCTAAATAATTTCAGGTAATGTCTACCTCAAGCAATCATGGTTGTAGCAAGAGATATAAATTTACTATTAATTTTACAAGCAAAGTGAGAAGAGGTTTTCATTCAAGACCTCTCCAGAGAAATATTATATGATATTATCATGGAGTGTGATATATTTGACACGAAACCAAATAATGGCCTATTCTACAAGTGAAACAAGTGAGAAGGAAGAGGACATATTGTAGAGAGGTTGGACACAATCCTCTTTGGAAGTTACTTTTTAATGGAGAATCGACATGTCTGATTCACTGACATCCCTTCAACTTCCTCTCACAATAATCCCATCATTTTATATATAGAACCTTACAAGGACATTGGTCCAATGTCATTTTATATCAACCCCTAAACCTTCACATGAATATGTCTCTTTCATTATAGAGCAATGAGGGGAGATCAATTTCTTCGGGTCACCTATTTTTTTTTAGAACAAAAGATTGTTGGAATTTGTGAATTAAACCCAAATTTTGATGTACATTGGTGGATAGGTTTCCTTGTTGACTAAGGGGTTTCGACTAGTTGGATAGGATCAACTAAGTGGCCATGACTAGGTCAACTGTAATTGAGTGGGAACACAAAAAGATAGGAAATGTGGATTGTCTAACCACTTTGGGTCAACATTGAGTGATTAAAGATGGAAAAACCAACCTTGTTTTACTGAGTTTGGTTATGCACTCAAGTGTGTAAATAAATGGTATATCAATATATCTATGATTATGATGATGATGATGATATAATTATGTGAACAATTTCTTGTTCTTTGTAGTTTCAGAAAAATGTTTTTAAACACCATCAACTATTCTTGGATATGTTATTTCTACTTCAGAAAAGGTGATTTCTAACATGGTATCCAAAACCTAGGTTTTGAATATCCTAAGAGGTAAAAATTCTAGAAAGGTTTGACTCGTTTGGACTTGCAAGTTTTGAATCAAGTTTTTGTAGACCTGTTATGGGTTGAAGCAGGAGCCTATGATTCTCAATGGGAACATTAAATAAAGATTTTGGGAGACTTTGTTGAAGATAAAATCACCATAGAAATTCACAAAGATTACTATTCCTGATCCTAAATATGAACACGAGAAGTTCATTTTCATGGTAAAAATGATGAAGTTGTAGGTGTTATGATGACCTACATCTCTAGGGAGATTTGATTTCATACTAGTGGAATCAACTACTTGAATGAAGTATGGAGGATTCTAAGGAATTGTTTCAACAAGGTTGATAATATTTAGGTTATGCAACTTGAGAAAGAGTTGATCTCTTGTTGGATAGGATTGAGGATTATTTGTCTTGTGTAAATTAGATACAACTGAAGTTATGCTTGTTGACCCCTAAAATGGTAAGCACCTACATGATTGTGAAGTATCATAATGAAGTTACCTATTGAAAATTTATGAGACTAATATGCCTTGGTATCACCTTGGTTATGTTCATTTACTCTAATCTTTTGCTAGGCACTATAGGCATGGTTTATGCATCTCACCTTTTAATTGTGATACTTGTAGGCAAAGAACACATGGTTATTTTGATCACAAAATGTGAAAGAAAGTTCTCAAGGGTGAAAACAAGTCCTACCTACAATCACCTTGGTGCTTTGCAGTTAATATAGAATAACTTTTAAACCTTAGTTTCAACCATGACAAACTTCTAGGTGTACAAATGCACCCTAAGTTGCAAACATATACAAAGGAGGAACATTGGAAGTGATATGGTATCACCTCCCACTCTAGACATTGTATCAAGATTTGATATTGTAAATGATTGATTACTATGACTCCATTTGGCCATCCCATATTGAGTCTTTAACGTCAAATTAATGTAACATGATCGTTCATGTGATGCTTAACATCCTTGACCCTCTGTTCTAATCCAATGGAGGAAATTGATGGATGGTCCTATAATGCATTTTCCCTAACTTCCTCCATGCATTTACA
This sequence comes from Picea engelmannii, assembly GCA_009831015.1. NCBI lineage: Eukaryota > Viridiplantae > Streptophyta > Pinopsida > Pinales > Pinaceae > Picea > Picea engelmannii. The sequence continues at coordinate 1,518,271 of ML780672.1, forward strand.
CATCATTTTGGTTGACTTGCTATTGGATTTTAGCTCTACAATGACTCTTTTGATTCGAAGATTTAGGTGTGTTGTTTCCTTTATGGTTTCATTACTACATCACCTACTTCATATTTCTATGTAAATAATTGGGAGCTTGGGTTATCTCCTCGATATTGGCTCTTATCTGTTGATATTTGTGTGTTTTTATTTGTGGTGAGATATGAGTTTGATGAGATTCCTTGAAATCTTGCATAGTGCATTTTGGGGATGTATTTTGCTAACGACATCATGGTTTTGATTTTGGACTACATGAAATAGGAGAAACCAAAGCATCACAATTGTTGTGGGATGAAGGTAGGCTTCAGTCTTTTGATTCCCTTCACTACTTGTGTCTTACATGCCCGAGTTATCTTTGTAATGGGTGTTTTGTGTTCTCCAATCCTCTACATTCAAGATTTATTTCTCCTTGTCATTACAACCCATTATCCCTAGTTTCATTTTTGTTTTTGAAGTCAACCCTGCATGCAAAGGTTGAAATCGCATTCAACCCCTTGCATGCATTCAAGTTTAAACTATTTAGTTATACATTTTTGGTTTCTACCTATAACTATTATAAACTTTGAGCCAAAGTCTCCATTGTGCATCTTGTTTAAGAACAATTTTCCTTTGTTGGTTTTGAGTTGTGACCTCGATCAAAGCATTAGTTTGGTTGTTGTGGTTTAAGGGATATGAAAAGGTCCAAATCCCTCTCTTTAAAATTTTCCCTTGAGCATTTAACCTATCCTGATCGACCCTACAATCAGTAGTTTCATATGATTTATTTATCATAACTTGATAGTGTGATACCTAGCACTTGCATGGCATACAATCTATCCTTGACAATTTTCTAAGTATATTATCATGGAAGAGTTCACCCTTGATGGTGTTTAGTGTATGCCATGGTGAGTTCGATGGTAGATTGTCTATGGATTTAAATTGAGCCTAGGGTTTAATTGATAAACAATATTTTTCCATTAAGTATTCTATTGATTATGTACAACTAATTGTATTTATGTTTATTTGATATTATTTTTAATTACTTTGTGCACAAACCCTTGTCTTGATTATGGTATATCACAAGAAGGATTTGACCTTCCTTCTATTAGAATGAGTTTTTGGGGATTCATCTTGTCCACCAATATCTTATCACCTTCATTCATAAAGCGAGGTTTCTAAATTGTGAAAAATAGAGTCTGTTTTGGGATGGGAGGTGTGGGGTACAAGGGGGTGGTATTAAGGGGTATCAAAATGGGTACCTTGTAAAAATAGGGAAATATCTAGTAAAAATAAGGTTTATTTTAATTGGAAATATATATGAGGAAGGTGGGTTCAACAAAATTATTTTGGGAGGTATTTATCAATGTCTAGTGAAATTAGAGTATTCTTTAATATCCCATGAATGTACATGCTATGTCATAGGTTCATTGAGTGGAGACCTCATGGAATGAACATGTTATGTATGAGTTGTAGAAATATCGTTGAAACATGCACACTATTATTTTAATGCATATATAATCGACTTCTTACATATATATGCTTAAATAAAGTTTCTTTGATATATCTTGTGATGCATGTAATAAGCTACAATTATACTAGTTATTTCTTGTATTGACATTTTATAATTGTTGTTATGGAATTCAAATGCACATCTTTTGTGTATAATGAAAGATATATATGATAGTTCCCAAACTCCTTATGAGTTGTTATGGTAGGATGAATTTGTATGTTTACATGCATGCATGTTTGAAAGTTCCAATTATAGCTCATGATTTGAAGTGAAGTAGAGTTGAGCTTGTTTGGTACATGATTCATTTTCAGCTTGGTAATCTTATTATATATCTAATTCTAAAAGATTGTATCCCATCTTTTTGAATGAAAAATATAGTTTCAAAAGCAAGAGGGATGGATTTGAAGGCATAATGTTTCTGATTTGAAGGCATATTGTTTCTGATTTTCTAATGGAGGGGAAAGTGCTAAAAGGAATAAGAGTGAATAGAGAGGTTGGAATTATGTGTTTAACTACTTTCCAGTGGGTGTTTTCTCCATACTTCCATCTTGTTTCTTTGCACATACCTTTATACCTATGATGTATAAACTATCATGGATATTCAAATAGAATAGTTTGTCACAACATATCTTATATTATTATGAAATTTTATATTATGCATTCTATTTCCTTAGATCTTAGATTAATTATTACTAGCTTAGTGCTTGAATTTATGAAAATAATTGAAATACAAAAATGAAAGAAGGGGAAAATGAACACATCATTCACAAAAATGAACACAATATGTATCATATGAAACCTCATATGGGATAAAACCCAACTAGAAGGTGAGGCCTATGCTCTACTCTCTTTTCTTCGATTATGAAAATAAAGTACAAAGAAAGGGGCACTCATTATGGAGTTTCCTTTAACATTGTGGCCTAAATTATTACTATAGAATCTCTTAACCCCTATGTTATTATCTAAAAATACCATTCCTAGATGATCTACTCAACTATGGAACAAGTACAATGTTAAACAATGGAACCCCTTCTCCTCCTAGCAGTCTGGTATTTAACATAGCTCGACAATCATCCAGGGTTAGGGTTTTTACATCCTCAACCCTCAATTAGTGATAAGGTTTTAGACATTCTGGAATATTATTGAAAGTCCACATGTGGCTAGTCCCACATGTGTGAGTAATGGGGTTTGAGGTGGCATCCACTTGTACCATGGTGGTCAACAAGGTAGGTAAACTTGCGGGAAGCATAACTTCTACATACGAGCTTTGAATTATGCGATTTTCACATCGTTGAAAAGGTATTAGTGTGTAGAAAAATGTCAAGGTATTGTGAGCTATGCTCGCAAATTTTTTAATGTAAACAATTCCATTTTATTCCTAAAAATGGCTCTAGAAGTTTATGGACCCCAAATCTTGAAATTAGGACCTACCACTAAAATGAGCCCTACAAGCCAATTCCTCCAATTTGTCCACCCAAAAAGTACCAAGATAGATGAAAAATGATATAATGATTTGATCCGGATCATACCTCCACATTTAGGGAGGCAATTGGTTCCCACAATATTTTATTGAATGAGGTGAGGAATTTTATCCTCTACCTTGCCTTTCCTAGACGTTTTCCTTTCAACCCAATTTTCCAAAGGTCATGCTGCCCATGTCTAGTAGTTTTGTGTTTCTTATACAAAATTGTATCTTCTACTAACACTACATGACATTATATTTCTAAGTCCTCTATGGTAGGTAGTACCTACTCAGTCTCCTTATCCAACGTTCAAGACTCATAGAGTTGTAGATTATCCACATTCACTATTGATTAAATGAATATGTATGGAGGTATAATGAGTCTGTAAACATTATCACCCACCTTCTCCAAAACTCCAAAAGGACCATACCACAAAACCTTGATCTTATTACTAGGACCCTGTAGTATTTCCTTGTTTAGTTGTAACCAAACATTATCTTTCAGTTTGAATGATTTCTCTATTCTATGATAATCATGTCAGGCCTTGTAACTTTCCTCTAATTTCCTCAATGTATCCCATAATTGAAAATGGATATGCCTAATCTTGTCAACAATTTTTTCCACCTTTAGTTCTTCTCCTATGATGTATTCACTCAATCCTCCTTACTATCCATAGACAACCTCAAAGGGAGAAGGTGTAAAACACCCAAATAAAGTTTAAAAGGGGACTCATTGGTACAAGTATGGACTCCTCTATTATAAGAGTATTGATTGTAGATCATATTTTCATCTTAGGTATTTGGATGCTTTTGATTGTAACCCATCAAAAGTTGTACCAAAGTCCAATTGAATAATTATATCTTCCCATCTGTCTATGGATGGAATGATGAATATCTCTTCAACATTGTGTCCATATTATCTGAAAGTGTAGTCCAAAAGGCACTAAGAAATGTGGTATCCTTGTTTGAGATGATGCTCCATGGTGTCCCAGCATGCAACCAAACCCGTTCAAAGAACATGTTCACTTCTTCTTATCCTTTGATGGTCTTTTAAAAAGAAAGAACAATGCACATCTTGTTGAACATGTCAACTACCAAAAACACATAGTCATGTCCCTTCCCGGTTGTTGGAAAACCACCCACAAAATCCATGAAAATTCTTTCCCAAGGTCGAGTGGGTATAGGTAAGGGACAATATATAACATGCTTTATATTACTAGGCTTGTTGTTACAAAAAAACATGCATCCTCTAATATATCAAGATACAACTTCTTGCATTTTGGGTCAATACACATACCTTTTTTATTTAGCAATTGTGTTCCCAACACCAAAATGTCTTCCAAACTTGGAGGTGTGAGCCTCTCTAATAAGCTACAATATTTCACATTTAGGAACACAAAGCTTGTATAAATTGTAGAAAAACACATTATAGAGATGATATTCAACCTTACCATCACCTTATTCTACATGAATTATGTGATGTAGTTGTTGAAACACCTTTTTAAAGTCCCCATTTTATGTGTATGCCTCTTCGTATGCATCATGGGAGAAAGGCTCCATGTGCATAAGATTTCCCAAATCTGTAATATTGGATGTGGGTGTGCTTGAAATAATTTCCACCAAATTATTAGTGTTTCCCTTCTTATACTTGATGACTAGATGGAACTATAGCAAAAAAACCCATCCACTTGTAATGTCTAGTTTGTTGAAACTTACTTTGGGCCTACAAATACCACAGTGGTTGGTGATAAGTGTGGATAATTGTTTCCTTTACCATTAGATGGTGCTTCCACTTCTTAATATATTGAACCAAGGCATATAGTTCCTTATCATATGTAGGGTAGTTCAAGACTCCCCCATGAAACATCTCAGAATGATATCATACTAACTTACCCCTTTGCATAAAAAATGCTCCCATAGCATACCCACTTGCATTCATCTCCACCTTGAAAGGATTCTGCAAGTTAGGAAATGCTAGAATTGGCACTTGAATGATATTTCATTTTAGCTTGTCAAAATTTTTATATTGATTTTTTCCCCACTGGAAAATATTACCATTTTGTATTATGTTGTGGAGTGGTGCATCTACCATTGAAAAAGATTTTACAAAATTATGTATGTATTTTGTTTCACATACAAAGATCCTAACTTCAATTACAATAGTTGGAATTGACCAATTGATTGTGACCTCAATTTTTGTAGGATCTATCTTGAGTTCCCCTCCACCAATCACATGCCCTAAATAAACCAATGACTACTAATAAAACTCACATTTCTTGAGGTTAGCTGGTAGCTAGTGATTTTTAAGAGTTTATAACACCTTCATGAGATGTGAGATGTGCTCTTCTTAGGTATATCTATAAGCCAATACGTCATCCAAATACACTTTTACAAATGAATCTAAATAGGGTCACAATACATCATTCATCAATCACATAAATGTAGTCGGTGCATTACATAAACAAAAAGGTATGACTAACCATTCATATAGACCTTTCCTTGTCTTGAAGGTGGTCTTGTAAGTGTCTTATT